>JAODKN010000079.1:6845901-6877544 GCA_026774425.1 Petrocephalus zakoni
CACACAGTGGCCGAGTTGTGAAAGTATTCCAGGCGGGATGCAGGAGGTGGGGCACCGGATTAGGCAGTGATCTGGACCGGAGCCTGCCAGTTGAATACCCCCTAATGTAGTTTTTACGGGAATGGTTTTTGTAACTTTTTCCTGGGGCGGTTGGGAGTGGCCGTTGTCATTCCATGACCACCCCCGCCCTGTTACGCTTGCATGAACACGTGCTAAGCAGCATTAGCCATTACACATCCATACAGCATTAGCCATTACACATCCATACAGCATTAGCCATTACACATCCATACATGCTGAAAAATATCGGCACGTTTCCTCATGCAAATCATATGTCTCATAGAAATCAGATGTTTTCTCTGGCTTTCTCTGTGCCTGTGCATGAAGGATGGGCCAATTATAATTGATATCAAACTGAAGAGGACATCAACATGCTGAAAGCTTGCTCATCCCATAAAAAATGGATAGGCGGGTGATCTTCTATTGAATAAAATTTCAAATTCAAAATATTTAGAGAATGCTAAGTGAGTGTAGTTAGATCTGTTTAATGCTATATTTGATCCGCATGGTTTCTGTTTAGAGAACAAGTTCTTTTCGATAGTGAAAACAGTATGCTGTCCTGGAAATGGACAGTTTAAGCTACCTAGCTGTACTGGCGGCCATCATAACTGGCTTTGGAATTCATGATTATGAATACGGTAGACTTTCACTGTCTGTGACCGTGGTCATGTGTGCACTGGTACCCATCATAACCGACTTCGGGGTTTGGTTATGAATATGAAAATATGCGTCACACTCTGTACACAGCCAGCCAGACACCAAGCCAAGGGTTTTGTTTACTGCAGATGGTAAACTGAGGCTTTAGAAGATAATAACAGGGAGAAAATGAGGTTCAGTCTAAAAATAAGGGCGTTCCGGGTTGGGGCGAGAACGCTGCTCTGATGCTCCGGGACGTGTGAACATCACTGCTGAAGATGTTGAGGTTTTCCTGTTGGCTTTTTAAGCAAACGCCAAGGATCATTCGCGCAGGAAAGGTGTTAATGAAGCAGAAAGGGGCTTTGCAGGCTCTGAGAGGGCAGGCAGGGAACAGTGAGCTGTCTGAAGGGAGCTTAAATATGAATGAAGCTGTGAAGCTGTACAGAGGGAACATTCTGGAAGCTTATATAATGCCATCTTCAGCCCATCTGCCAGGTCTGAGCTCCTGATCTGATTTGAGGCGTCCGAAGGGGCATTACGACACACAGAGACAGAGGCACACACACATACAGGTCAGCCACCATGACATGATTGCAGTCCTCCAGTAATTATTTATGCGTCAGGTGTTTATGTTCATTTCATTTGTTTTTTTTTTCCCACTGTTTGTGTCTTGTAGGGGCGAGCGGTGGTGTGTGTAAGGAGAAGATAACACGAGCGGCACTCTAACAATGAGGAGTGATGGTCAGGTGGTTCTCCCAGCAAACTCCGGGGCCCATGTCACACAGCCTACTGGATTCAAATATATTAAAAAAATATTTCTATAAGGCAAAGTGGGGGGTGAGCACTCAGCTGTCAGTGGCACCCTCGTCTTAGCGTGCACCCCCGTCTTAGCGTGCACCAGCTGTCACTTCCACTGTCCTACAGCTCCTTGCAAGCAGGTGTGTCGATGAGGCGTGAATCGCTGAGGGAGAGACTCTCTCGCCCTCTCCCTGGGCTCTCGCCTCCGAAAGGTGCCGCCCAGCGACTCTGCTCACCAACGCCCCCTGCTGGTGCCGCTGGTACTCTCCCGTTAATGCGTCCTGTTTGCCTCGCCGAGGCCTGTTCCTCGCAGTTACCCCCTCACCGTCTGCCATACGAGCCGCCGGTGTGCTTCCGCCGCCTCGCAGCAATTAAACGCGGTACTTAAAGTCACGTATTTGTGAACCTAATCTCACAGCAAATTCACTGTGCATCAGTGTAATCCACAAGCTTTCGCCTCACCGTCCTTCAAGGCAAACATTACAATCTGTCCAGCGACACTGTGAGATGGAAACTCATTTTTGAAGCCACTCCTCCTGAAACTGCATAGAAAACTTATAACCAATAATGGTCCTGGGTCTTTCCGATAGTATAAATCAGTCATGTGCCTGCAATACGACACGCTGCTACGTCTTCTGTGTGGCTGTGTGAGTGTATGCAATGTACCGGCATCCCGTCCAGGATGTGCCCCCCCTACATTGCCCTGACCATGGTTAGCAGTTAGAAAATTGAAGGGTTCTGTCATATTCCTGCAAACACAGCTCTGTGCTTGCAAGACAGTTTAAGACAGGGGTGCCCAACTCCAGTCCTGAAGGGCCAGAATCCAACACACTTTGAAAATTTCCCTGCTGGAGTTGGGCACCCCTGGATTAAGACAATGACAGCCTGACACACAGACACACAGAACACAACCTACCTGGCACAAAAGTCCTTCATCCTGCTTTTTTCCTTTTAAAATACTGTTTTAGTGCTGCTTCTTCCCCAGTCAGATACCGATGTGCACTTTCATTTGTTAGGAAATGTACTTTTAAAATATTATAATGTATGCAAATACTGAACAGAGACAAGCTGTGGCAATATCTGCTCTCTGTGTTTATTTCTGCAGTATATTGAGTTAGGAGCGTAATGTGCAACGCCACAAGCCACATCTACAATTTGCACTGAGTTTAGCTGACGCTGACACATGCGGTGCTTCTGGCCTTCGTTAGCCAGCAGCTACCGGGACCGCCGCGGAGGCGCGTTGTGGTCGTCGCGGAGGCGCGTTGTGGTCGTCGCGGAGGCGCGTTGTGGTCGTCGCGGAGGCGCGTTGTGGTCGTCGCGGAAGTGCTTACGTAATGGCGTAACGATGGACAGAATGCAAATTTCACAGATCAAAATTAATGTTTTATTGTTATACATAGCTCATCCATACTCACCCACACGTGCGTACACACACTGGCTCCACACAAAATTATCTATCTATCTATCTATCTATCTATCTGTGACACTTGCTTAGTTAGTAACTGCCTGGTGCCCATTCAGGAGAAGAGTACTGATGTAATCCCAGTATCTCTTCCATACGTGACTTCAGTCACACGTCACCTCTCATCTCGTCTCGTTCCCGGGACGGTGGGGGTTGCTGGCTTGTCCATGTGTCCTTGCGGAGCGGCCATACAGGACCGCACCGCTGACAGCTCCTCAGCATCCATCGCTGACACGGTCAACAAATCCGTCGCCGACGGCGGCGACGACTCGCAGGGGTTTGATGGAAAGCGGCGGAGTTAACACCGGGGGTGTGGAAATGGGGGCCGAGGCTACGGGCCGCCGCCTGATTTATCGCACGGGTCAAGCGGCTTTGAATTCCCCATTTTGTCAAGGCAGAGGGATGGTTTAATGGAAGTACAATGGCTGCCCCGGCCCATCACTTACCGCGATCGCTCCGGCGAGCTACGTGACCTGCCTTCCTCGCGCCGCCGTGCCCCGCCACTGCGCCGCGGCACAACGAGACTCCAGCCAGTAAAAAGCCACGGGAAAATGTCTTTATTTTTTTACTATTCCTACATTTGAATAGAAATGAATTTGCTCCATTTATCGGAAATTTGGGGGTCAGAACTAATTTTATGAAATTGTCCACAGCCGCGCGCGCGCGTGTGTGTGTGTGTGGGTTTGTATTTATCACATTGTCAGGACCAAATGTCTCCACAAAGTGGCAAAGCCTGTCACTTTTTAGCTTGTGGGGTCATTTTTTCATGACCCCCAAAATATATTTTATGTAAATTTGTGAATGCAATCAAAAGACTAAAAATGCTTAAAGTCTTTTATTTTGTTTGGTTACTTATGGTTAAGGTTAGGGCTGGATAGGGGTTAAGGGTGTCATGGCTAGAATTGGGGTTTTGCCCGTGGAAATGAATGGGTGGTCCCCAAAATGATATGAATACTAACACGTGTGTGTGTGTGTGTGTGTGTGTGTGTGTGTGTGTGTGTGTACCCTCCGAGGGTTGCCACCTCATCCAGGGCTATGGACCCTGCGATCCTGCATCCGACAGATGGATGGATGAATGGATTGAGTCTTTTTATAATCCTTTGCAATTTTATGTGACCAAAGGCAAATATCTGTATCAGCAATGTTAATATCATTATTAATATACAGTATGTGTTGCTGGAAACCTTGTGTTGGACAACCCCACCTTCTTCGCAGTAGGAACATTCTAACAATGTAAATCATTTTATATTAAGGGAAATGTATATCTTTAGGTCAGACACCTCGCTGCAGTAAATCACCAATATCTTTTGCAGTATTTCATCATGTCTCTTGTGTAACTGTCTGCCGTGGCATTTAATAGGAAGAACAAAATGTGTCATTTCATGGCAGGTGAATGTCTGTATGGAATGAGCCGCGCGGTGGAAGGCTGGCATCCGGACCTGCGATCCTGCATTGCATTTGCAGATCCGCGCCGGTCCTCCTCATGGTAACCCGGGGAGGTATTTTCATCTGACGCCTGAGATAAATTGAAAGGTCTCTGTTGACACAGAAACAATATATGAAAGTCAAAGAAACAATTACTCTCAGAAATCTTAATGACTCTGTCAAGGGCGCGTGCCGCACACGCATCAGGAGGCCGAGGCCGGCTGAATTGTCAGTTTAGCAGTAATTTTAAACATTAATAAACAGCTAATCACTCTGTTCCATTTACATGCAAATAACTGCTCCTTTCACAGCCAGCCATTTTGAAGTGCAGAGGGTTCGGTCTTTAAGGCAGACCCTAAATGCATGCTTCCTTTGCCATGATAAAATTTGTCTTTGCATTGATGTACACGAAAGTGGGATGCAGTGGGAATAGGGTGTGGATTCCCAAGCTTTTCATGGACTGGTTTGTGTCTTACAGAAATGTCACACAGAAGCAAAACTTGTCAGGGGCGTGGGGTGGGGGGGGGTGCTGGTGGTAAAATTTCTCAACCAATTTTTCAGAAATGATGAGAGAGGGAGAAGTCCGTACGGAAAGCCGTAACAGGGAGGTTACTGAGGTTAGCTTAAAGGCAGAAAGGGGGACACACATACTGGTAGCATTGTCAGCGCAGTTTCAGGAAGCACTGTTTGCTGCCGCGTTTCGCGAGCCACTCGCCTGGTGTCTGGGCGGCCGGATTCGCTTCAAGGGGATACCAGAGCCGAGAAAGACCATCCCCCCCAAGCGAGGTCCCGGCCGTTTTTGTGATGATGGTGACTCGTTATTGATAAAATCTACCAACATACAATATATATGAAAAAAGTTTCAATAAACTTATCTTCAGCCAGTAGATGCTGCGTATATTCCCACACTATCGGCCCCTTGAAGAAGAAAAGAGAAAAAAAAAAGAAAGTTTTGTGTCTTTTGTAAAAGTGTTGTATGAAAAAACAATTCTCCAAGACGAGATTGAGAACATGAGAAGAATAGAATCAATGCCCCTGGGGGGGGGGGCATCCCCCCTCTATCCAGGGCTTTTCGATCCACGGCTTCTTCACGGCTAAGCGTGGCGGCGGGCGAGCGTCTGGCCAGATGCCGCTCTGTCCGCAAACCCCCGCGGACCGCAGCCGCTCCCCTGCACGCGGACCCCGTCACTGGGGCGCTGCAGAGTGTCTGTTTCAGAGAAGCAGCAGGCTTCACCGAGTACAGATTAGCAAATGGGGAGCTTACGCTCTCAGGCGTAGCGTGACGTGTAATCTGCCTGTCATGGGCGTCCTAACAGCACGCGCGCACTGGATAGAGCATCATAATCTAACAGGATTAGGGCACCTTATGGATAAAGGCTGTTATAAAGCTGGACATGCCGTTGCATTATTTCTGCCCCAGTGTCTGTTTTGATGTGACGTAGTGTAAGAATTGCGATGATAATACAGGGGTTTGTAGATGGAGGCTATCGGGTGAGAGGAGCAAAATAAACAGGCAGGAAGCATGACAGCCGTAGCATGATGTCACCCCCATTTCCCAGGAAACTCACCTGGCAGCAGGTGGTGTGGCTTCGACCCCCCGCTGACTCAACTCTGAAAAGGAGATTGTTATGCATCTCCTTGCAAACACGTGCCTTCCGTCATCAAGGACGGGACTGGGAAAGGCTTTTGATGTCAAATGAAGGCAAGTTCAACTAGCAGTTTGTCTGACAGGGGAGCGCCATTGTGGGTGTGTCCAAACATGCATTATTATAGTGGCTCCTCAGCGTGATAGAGATAGTGTACAGGTACTGTAGCTGTTTGGGAAGCCTGAGATGGTGCTGGTGAGAAGCAGGAGATCCTTTTATCTGCTGCTCTGGCTGCACAAATGTATAAACTGACATGTGACGGTACTCGTATCCATCCATCCATCACCCGACTCCTCCTCTTAGTGAGGGCTTGTGGTGAGTTTTAGGAATATTTACAAGAAGACAAACTGTGCCATATTAAAGCGTGACAGGGGCAGCAGGTGTATTATATATTTTCTTATGAACCGTGTAAGTTGAAAGAGCGCCATGACCCATGCCCTATAGCTACGTCAGAAGTACAAGATGATTCCTTGACGACATAGTCACTACTTAGTGTCAGGATCGTCATCAGACATACACGTAAATGTGTTTGCGTTGTGTGTGTGGCTGACGTCCCGCTGACATCTTTTTCCTCGTGTGCACTCATTTCTGGGCAAAGTTACATTCTATCCCAGATCAACTAGCGCTGTTAGAAAAGGCATTCCGTTAAATTTTGTGTTCAGTCAGAGGGGGTTCCCATTATTTTTCATAAGATGTTGCGTCTAATTATTTCAATTATAATCACTTATTAGTCCATTTAATTATAGAGACACAGGGAGTACCGGTGTTTTCTTCCAAACAGATGTTAATTAGATTTCAATCCGTTTTGGTTAACAAATAATCCTCGTAGATGTCCAATACTGTGTCCTTGTAGGGCAAGTGAAATTTATACTGAAATGTTAAAGTATAATATACATACAATATATATATATACATCTCTCTCCATATATTTCCAAGACAGGTGAATGTGTTGCACTTTTCCAGGGATGTGCTATAATTATGGCTTGATGTACAACGATCTTAATGGGAAAATCAATCTGCAGGTATTGAAGGCACAAACTCATGGGATGCTGTGCACGTTTGAGTGCGACGTGTGTTAAAGAGAGTGGGGAGAAGCCCCTGAGCTGGTCCATCATGGAATTAGAATTATGAGCTCAGAGGATGCGGATGTGATGCTTTCAGCTCTGAATTAAAGTATTAATTATTAACAAATGAGCATGTATGTGTCTGCGTGTTTAATGCTCATGGTGGCACCTGTGACTTGTAATGTGAGAGGAAGCACTTTGCAATAGGGGAGCAAATTGCAAAAAAAAAGTCCACCTTGGCATAAATTAGTTAGCCTCGTAAATCGCAAATCTGCCTTCTGATTTACAGCCTAATTAGGAAACTTAAGCATCCAGTGGCTGGCTTGACCTGTTCTGAATCAGGACCGGAGGAACTGCGCTATTCTAAGAGACAATTAAGTGCATTTAGATGCGAGAGTCGCTTTGGTTAGCTGCTTAAGGCGTTACTGTGTGGTCAGTGAGCTGCACGGGTCGCCGGCGCAGGAAATGCGACGTGGGCTCGGCCGTTATTTCAAAGCAGCCAGCGACATGCAGAGAAAGCACGCTTAAGTGCGGGGCGCTCATCTGGTTCTTGGCAGACACACCGGAGGCTCTGAATTAGATTCACCCGACTGCTTAATCCCTCCTCTTCTGATTAGCTGGCTGAGTGTGTGCCGAAGACACTGAAGATGTCCTCAGCAGAAGACCAGAAGTGTTTATGCAGGCACGCCAAAACCTCGGCCTGTAAGATCAGCTCCCCAGTCCGTCTCCGCTTTACCGCGCTGATGAGCCCATAGTTTCCGAGGTAAACAGTGAAATTGCAGAGACTATGTGTATCCCCCAGCCCCGGTTCCTGTCTTCTGGCCTGGGAGGTGGGCTTCCGCGATGGGCTGAACCGTGAAGGTGCTCGCTCCCTGGCACGACAAAGGACGAGGGTGTATGTGGCTCTCCGCAGGACAGCACAGGGAACACAGCTAAAAACACAGGTGCACCTTGGACATGGAGGCAGTAAGGAGACGAGTAAGCTTCAGCTGGGGGCTTTCTCTGTGAACCTGCTAAGCAAGCCCTGCATAACAAATAAACCAGGGAATAACTGTCATTCCAGGTCAGACATATAAACCAAACCTCATTCATGGGATCACAGTCGGCCCAAAAGACCCCAGCATCTAGACGAATCTGTGTCAGCCAGCAGTTTCTCTGTCGTCACACTGCCCCCACCCCTGGCTAATTACTGCTCTAGCACCCCCTTGTTCCACAATCCTCAGTCTTCACCCACGCATCCTGCCACGCGCTTTTTTTTTACAACAAGATTCGTTGGGTTTCGTTCTGCATGCTTGTCTAGAAGCCCCCACTGAATACCTGTAAAGAGAGAGAGAGAGAGAGAGAGAGAGAGAGAGAGAGAAACAATAAGAGAGCAGCAGGCTGTGAAAGCAGGAGGTGGAGGAGAACCCAGATAGAGCGAGAGGAAAGGAGAGAGTGTGAGGAGCGCGGTGTGTGCGTGCGGCGGGCGGGCGCGTGTGTTTGCCTGGGAGTGTGTGTGCGAGCGAGGGGCTGTCCAATCAGAGCGCCCCTCCCGAGCTGCAGCAGACGAGCAGCACTAGCCCGGCAGACTAGGGAGCGCGCCGCTGAGAGGAGGATCGCCGGGCGCCGATGGGCACGCGGCGGGAAATGACAGGCGCCTGTGGGACCTATTAACACCTCCCTCCCTGCGTGGAGACCCCCTCTGCCTCGCGGCTGGGACTCGGACAGGGTAAGGGCTGGCTGGACCACACTCGGGGAGCAGCACAGGCGGTGTGGCAGGGCTTTGGGGCTCTGGGGCTCTGGGGTTCCGGGGGGGGGGGGGGCGGCTCAGAACTTGACGTATGTGCTTCGGAGAGTCTGTTAGCCAGTGTGTTCAGGGGGCTACTTTTCCTGGCTTCCTCCCAGCTGGCCTGCAAAGTGTGACCGTTCGGTTCTGTGCCACCTGGGTAGTGTCGCTTATACCGGGATTTTAGGTGTGAGCCTCTTAATTTTCCCGAGATCGCCACTGCCGAAGCCTTTTAAAGTCACTAAACCGGGCGAGTGGGATGTGTGCTTCAGATTGCCGGGAACGCCGTCAGGAGTCAGGCACACGTCAGCGCATAAACGAAGGAGAGAGAGGCAGGTCCGACGGCCAGCCGTACAGAGCACAGTGGCGCCGTCATCGCCGGGAAGGCGGGTCGCTCCCAAGGTGCGGCGTGCAGGTCACCGGGAGTCACCGCATCTTCGTTAAGATGGCTGGCGTTCCAATTTATCAGCCTCTTAAGTGTAACAAGCATGTTTCAGTTCCCGTAATGGGAATCATCAGTGGGATGAACCACGTCTCTGAAGTTGGGGCGTCCCGTCCGAGCGCTGGTCAGAATTAGCATGTCAAGGTGGCAAATCAGCTTCCCCCTCCAACCGCCCCCACTAACGGGGGATCCGGTGGGATTTTATTAATCCCATAATAAGGAATGATTCCCGGTAGCCAGGCCCAGGAGACTTGGGGACTGCGGCGCAGAGCCAGACAGCGAACGCGGCGTAACGGGGGAAGATTAGAAAATACATGCTGCCTTACCGGAGATGCGGGGAAATAATTAAAGGAGAGTGAGCAGCATGAGTGTAAAGCCCTCCTGACGTCCCCATTAATCTCCGGCTGGATAGACTCCCTTTTCATAGAGCTTCTCTGTCTTCAGCTTATTAGGGAAGGAAGATTGATCTCCCCCATACAGTGGGGGTGAAGGTATCTGCATTTACGCTGAGCGCGAGTGGGCTAAACGCGCTGTGTACATGCTACCATCTGCAGCAGGTGGGCTCTGTGTTAATGCGGGGAACACAAAATGTAAGCATCCTCTACGGGCTGGGAGTTCCCCTGCAGCTCAACGGCTCTGATTGGACAAACACCCAAGGGTGGCCAGCAGTACAGCCCGTAAGCAAAGGCAGCATGGTCGATACTCTATATGGATGACTCACACTGAGGCGTAATCTTGTACCAGGCCTGAAGCTGGGTGCATGCATAACTGAAGCCAGTGATGTCAACAGAAGTTTCTGAGTATTTCTCTGATTCTCCATTGACGTAGAATATATCTCACACGATAAAAGACAGGATGTCTTCCTTAAACTAACCTTCTGATAAGTTACCAGTACTGGTTAGTGTTGTGGTTGCAAACTGGGACTGGAAGTCCATCCTTTACAGCAGTGTTCCCCAACCCAGTCCTCTGGGAACCCCAGACAGGCCACAATTTTACTTCCTCTCAGCTCCCAGCACACCTGTGCCAGGTATCCAGTGTTCCTGATTGGCTGGGAGCTGGGAAGGAGCAAAAACATGGACTGGGTTGGGAAACACTGCTTTACAGGTTATACGGGTTAATTACTGTTTTCAAACATTAATTGTGGCTCATTTGAGAGCAGTCTTATCAGGGCCGTGAGCAACTCTCAAGGCGATCAGTGTTATTTCATTTCAATATGGTATTTTATTTTATTTGATGTTGTGAAAAGATGCAGGCCAGCAGGCAGGCGAGCAGACAGACGGACAGATGGATAACGTTGCCGATAAGGGTTAAAAAAATGGGAGGCCTCAGTTCCTGTATTCATTTAGTCAGACCAGGTGGGCTAATAGGCTGGATTTGTCTGGGTTTTTTCCCAGTCTCCATCACCTCTGGGACGCTGGGACGGCCGTGCCGGGAGTACAGCGTGAAATATAGGATTCCATTAAGGCAGGAATATCCGCCTCCATCCGCGGTCCGAGAGGCCCCGAGCCCCCAAATGGAGACGCATGGCTCTGCCCTGCGTGGCATCATCAGGCCCGCTCCATTCGTATGGATCGCGCAGCCCGGTGTCCAGAACAGTGCTGGCTTGGGGCTATGAAAAGATTCAGTTACATGTCTGGGGAGCCGGTCCTGCCATGGCCAGAGATGCCAGATATGGATGGAGACATGAAGGAGGCTTTATTACCCAGCCACACTTTGGGTTTATTTGATAATGCACTCACTTCCTGCAGGCAAGTCCAGGAACGAACCGACAGGGTCCACAGAGAGCCGAAGCTGGGGCCTTTCTGTCCATTATATACATTTATACTTATTGTGGGACGGTATAAAATTTGCCGTATGACCCACCTCGTTATTGTTAACCGATAATGAGCTC
Source organism: Petrocephalus zakoni (assembly GCA_026774425.1). Taxonomy (NCBI): domain Eukaryota; kingdom Metazoa; phylum Chordata; class Actinopteri; order Osteoglossiformes; family Mormyridae; genus Petrocephalus; species Petrocephalus zakoni. The sequence goes on from JAODKN010000079.1 coordinate 6,857,091, forward strand.
AGGGTACGCACAATTTCACCTGTTGTGGGCACTGGCGCACGGCCCTCCTGAATAGAGGGTGAAGCAGCTGAAATCAAAGCAAAAATACACAGCATTCATTTCCCTAATTAATCATACGCTTTTGTGCAGGTGTGGGTGCTAATCAGAGCCTCCTTATAATCATGACTTATAATCATGATTTAGGTGTACCTGCTGTGTAGCGAGGATGCTAAGCACCTCAACACTTTGCACGAAGCTGCGGGGCTTTCGTGGCAAATTAAAAGTTCGCTAAAGGTGACAGTTGCCGTCTCTGTTAATATTGTAAAAACGAGCCACTGACCAGGTTCTTGTGGGCGAACTGTTTGCTTCATGGAGAAAAAGCCTTTACGGTGACGTGCAATACCATTCTGTAAAATGTGGAGCTGACTGCTCATGCTGTGGCTAAGGTAGGTCTGCAGAGACGATGTTTGTTAAAAACCTTTAAAAAATGACTTATTGTATTAACTCTGCATAGCTTAGATGTCACCTACATTAATAAAAGCAGGTAAACCTTGGGGATTTCTTTTTAATACACCTAGACATAATGGCTATATCTCTGGTAACATTTAAAATTACTTACAGTTCTTTTGCTATGAAGTTTGATTATTCTGAAAAGCTGAAAGTTCCAGCTTGCAGTCTGCAGGGAAAGCATTCCCATTGGAGGTCCTGTGTGTCTGCCCACCTCGTACGAGCCGGCCAATCAGGGAGCGGCAGGCGGGCAAGACGCCCAGTCATCTTTCACTGGGCACACCTGTACCATACTATCAATCACACACACCTGGCTTCCTGTGCCCCCCCACACCTCCCCATCCCCTTCTCTCGTCTCCGTTTCACATGGTCCTATATGCTGGAAAATCATAGCAATTTTTTTGTTGTGTCATGGGCAAACTGCAACATAACAGATAGCAAATGTCCTTCCGCAGTGATTTGGAGGTGCAGGTAGAACCAACACTCACATTGTGAGTTCTATAACTATGTCTTGGCATTTCGAATGCAGGACCCAATATTAAGTTTTAAAAAGCACGTTAAGTGGACATTTATTATCAAACAAAGCATGTAAAGGAATTCGCTCTTCCCATGAAAATTACTCATGATCACAAACTGACGTTTCACTTTCCTTGGGTTTCCTCCCGTGTTCCAGGACTTCTTAAGCCTCTCGGTATACTTTCATCTTCTCCATGGATATCCACCTGAAAAGAAGCTTTGCTGGGACGGAACCTGGCCAGCAGCTGGCTGTGGCTCTAATGCTGATTACGTGCTAGACTGTACTAGAATGTTCTTGTGCTAGAATGTAACATAATATAGCAGTAATGGAGAAAACTCACTTTTTGCATTTATCTCATGTTGCTTGTGGGAGCTTTACTCACACAAATATGTTCTGAGGGCAAAAGGTAAAATGATTGATTCAGAGAGATAACCAATTAGATTGCAGAGAAGGCAAGACCAAGTAACTAGAGGAGAAAGGATCAAGATATCTGATTGGTTGATCTTTGAACCAATCATTTTTCATTCTGCCCTCAGAACTGAACTGACTGGTGAACTTCTGTGTTTGAAAAGAGGGCACCAACTTTTCATGTAAAGTGACACCCCCTGTCTATCTCTTCCTCCCCTCTCCCTCTCTTCCCAGACCAAGATGACCATCGGCTTCAGCTACTGATAAACCTCAATAAAAAACCCACAGAAATCATCTTTTTTCCCCCCCACGCACAATGTGAATGATAGCAAACGCATGACGTCAGCAGGATGAAAGTCTCTCCCTCGATGGGCAGTTAAGCCATGGACATTAACAGAACTATCTGGACTGGCCTAATCTGGGTTTAGCACCGTTTTGCGTCGCATCACGGCCTCTAGGGGGCATCCGCCAGCCCTTCGTCACCATGTGGGTCCCCTCCAGCACCTCCTGCCTCTGCCCCTTGCTGGTGTGCCTCAGCTTTATCCCAAGGAGTTATGGGAACCCGCAGCACGGTCCCGTCAAGGGCCCGAGGAACCACACCCGAGCCATCGAGGTGGAGAAGGACATTCACCATCGGCCCAAACGTGGCTGGATCTGGAACCAGTTCTTCGTTTTAGAAGAACACATAGGATCGGACCCTCAGTACGTGGGGAAGGTAGGATCTTTCATTATTAAATGACTCTTGGCCTGATGTCATCTGTGGTCGTATGTATCTTAAATTAAAATGAGTGGAGGCGGTGCTAGGGTCACTGAAATCAGTTTTGGGGTAGCCTGAGGCAGTGCTGGGGTCTCATAAGGCAGTTTGGGGGTGGCCTAAAGCAGTGCTGGGGTCTCATAAGGCAGTTTGGGGGTCACTGGAGGTGGTGCTGGGGCAGCTTGAGATAGTGCTGGGGTCATTGAAGGCAGTGCTGCAGTTGCGCGAGCAGTGGTCACTCGAGGCAGTGCGGGCGTCACTGGGGGTGGTGCTTGGGTAGCTTGAGGCTGTATTGGAGTCACTGGAAGCAGTGCTCAGGTCGCTCAAAGTAGTGCGCAGGTCATTGGAGACGGTACTTTAGTCATTAGAGACGGTGCTGATGTCACTGAAGGGAGAGCTGGGGTCACTTGAAGCAGTGCTGGGGGTAGCTTGAGGTGTTGCTGTTGTCACAAGAGGCACTGCAGGAGTCATTTGGGGCAGTGCTGCAGTTACTGGAGGCAGAGCTGAGGTCACAGAAGGTGAAGCTGGGGTTATTCGTAGCAGTGCGATGGAAACTTTTGGGCTATGAATATGACACTGAATACAAGTGATAATGCTTTTATTACTGTAAAGCACGCGACATTCCCGAGTGTGTAGCCTTCCACCTTCCTCAAATGCATCCTCTCTCTCCACAGTGAATGACTCGGAGTGAGCTAGGGAGCCACGTGGTCCTAACATTCACACTGTGGCTCTAATGATTTCTTGTTGCCGATGAGATGCGCGCAATGCTGAGCACGGCCAGCAGAACACAGCCGAAGGGTTGCCTGTTACTCCCTGTGAAGGGGAGCGCAGTTACTCACGGTCTCGCCCACTGAAACATTAATCTGAGTTGCCGTGTAGATGCAGCCGTTGCAGTGGCATCCCCGGCCTCTCCGAGGCACTCTGCATCCTAACTAATTACTACCACACCATTTACCCTGCATGGACACCGTGTGGCTGATGTTTATGGTGTGCGGATCCCATGCGGCTGATGTTAATGGTGTGCGGATCCCATACAGCTGATGTTTTACGGGAAGTGGATGCTGCCGCGTAAGAGATGTTGTGGTTGCCTTTACCAGTGCAAACCATACAGTGGTCCAGCGGATAAATCGATATTTTATGGCTGATGTGGCATATGGTTAATGTACCTTTGATATTTTTACAGCTTATTTTATGGATATGGATTGCTTAATAATGGAACTGCTGATATAACACCGGTGGTTACCACATTAATAATGTGCATACACTGTTTGATATAGTAATAGCTAGTGGTACAGTCTGAATGGTTGGAGATGCTTCTCCTAGGTTTCAGATGGAGGCCACTGTGTGCAGCTGACTTCCTCGTGCCCTGCATGTGATGCCCCTGTCCCAGTTCCCATCACTTTCATTTTTCAGCGCGGGCCGCATGCTTTATGGGCGCGCCTCGCACCCTCGCGTCTGGGTGCGGCAAACTTAAAACAGCGCCGCGGTGTCTCATTCGTAACCTCGGGTCCCACCTTAGATCTACACGGAAACGTATTCCCGAGAGACCAGCCAATAGACACGCTCCCGCGAGGCACTGATGAATCAGTGCAGAGCGTGTGTTAACGAAAGCATCCATCCAATCTCTGCTCCGTGAAGGCCTGAAGGGCCTGAGAGTCAGAAGGGCCTGACAGCCAGAAGGGCCTGAGAGTCAGAAGGGCCTGAGAGTCAGAAGGGCCTGACAGCCAGAAGGGCCTGAGAGTCAGAAGGGCCTGACAGCCAGAAGGGCCTGAGAGTCAGAAAGGCCTGAGAGCCAGAAGGGCCTAAGAGCCAGAAAGGCCTAAGAGCCAGAAAGGCCAGAGAGTCAGAAGGACCTGAGAGTCAGAAGGGCCTGAACACCACGTGGCTGCGAGGGCTTTTCATGCTGTTGCTGTTAGTGTTTGCGGCTTTGCTGCTAGGGTTGAAAACCCCGTTACAAATCTTCACGCTCCACCCCGCCTTGTAAGCTATTGTCTGGCCATTGAATTGCGTTTATTGCAATGCAGTATCTTTCTAGTGACACTACCGCAGTTTTTTTTTTTTTACAAAGTGACTGCGGACAGGAAATAAGAAGCTGACCTGAAATTGCTTAACGTTGCTTCCTTAAGTATCCTGTAATTTGCACTGATTGCTGTTAATTTATATATTTATTCATTGTTGAGCATTGATTTATTTTAAGGCAGAGATATGTCTTTGATTAGTGCTCTTGCAACAGTGTGTCTGGTTTAATACAAAAATGATAGTAATAATCATTTTTGCTGTTAAAGATATTAATTATCGCTATCACTTTTATAAATGCTCATCTAGTGCAGGGTTACAGTGAGTGCGGTCAGTGTGCGCATGCCGCTATTCGCGGTTTTTATGCACGCACACACGCCTCTCTTCCGCGTTATTTGCATCAGGCTCGCAGGCTACCATCAGCCTGCACTTACATACCCGCCGTGTTAAATATATTGAAAGTGCATTCCGGCCGGAGCGGGTAGTATTAAGCGGGCCGGGTAGCGGCCGGACTCCCACACGGCAGCGCCGAGGCTCTAATGCGCTCGGGCGATTATCCGCGTCGCGGTAAAAGCGCAGTGAGTGCGGCAGGAGCGAGGCGGATGGGGAGCGGCGGCACCCACGCAGAGGTGCCGGGGTGCTGGCCGTCCCTGCGGCTGCCCAGGGTCCCCCTAATAGATCGCTGCCCCGAAACGATCCTTGTGCTGAGTGGAACACTTTTCGCACTATATATGCCGTTTTTTCAATAAAGAGCAGACATTTTAATTTGATATTTCAGTAAATGATTTACATTTCCTTAGGGACCCAAAGCCCCAGTGCGCACTTACCACCAAAGCATTCGAAAGCCATTCCTGTTGGTATTAGACGATCTCATTTTAATGCTCACTTGGAAAAATGCATCTAGTTCAAATGTAAAAGGTATCATATTCTGAGCTACTGAATAATTAACATCTAGAAAAAAAATGCATCTCATTATTGTAATATTTTTAAATATCCTTGTTATTTCTCTTTTATTTCTCAATAAAATGGCCTGTTTCGTGTTCAAATTCTAAGAGGCTTCTTCATGCTGACCTTTTTTTTACATGTATAATACTGCATAGCTTTACAACCGATGTATATATTACCGTATTAATGTATGCAGTATGCGTGACGCCAATGATAAGCAGGGTAATCTATTATTGAATGGCCTCTAACTTCCGTGTACCGTACAGGGCTTCGATACAGACTTAGCTCGGTTCCGTACCACTATATACCACCAGTGAAACTGGGTGTCTGCCTGGGGCCCCCACGGTTTGTGGCTTGGCCCCCTGTAGGCCTTATGAATAGGATGTTTTAAAGGGCTCAAGGATACTTTGGAGTCAAGGAGGTCTTTCCCTTCACCCCCTTAGCCTCTGTAGGAAGCAAGCCGACATCCTTTAATATTAAGGACATCCACTGTGGAGTTAGCAACTTGCAAGCTCCATTTAATGTCTGTGCTGAGCTTCGAATAAGAGAGCATCAAGGTGCAATGACTTCAATTAGCACCTTGTCTCAAAAAGAGCATGCCTTTGAATGACCCTGCCCAATAATGTGTTGTTAGACACGGCACAGATGAATCCACACAGAAAATGGCTCCCTGTAAAACTTTAGAATGAGGCGGTTGTTCAGACAGGTGAGATGCAGATATTTAACCTGAAATTGAGTGCAACCGTTGGGCACAAACTTGACAAAAGCATCTTGGTAGCACCTGTGAATGCACATGTTCTTTTCAACTTAGTCCTGATCTTTACGAGCAGAAAAATTCACTGGATATAGCACCTTAAGCTTGGTAGATGTGTTTGCTATCTACTTTCCACACTGTTTACTTTGTCTGGTAGCAGTCGGCCTCAGCCATTGCTCAGGACTGCAGGAGTAAATCACAGACATTGGTTTTTAACTGCCAGACTGAGGTGTCCCTTTTTGGCTATCCTACTGCACTGGAAAAATAGTTCTTACAAAGCGAAAAAGAATCCAAACTTGGCTATATTCTTAGTGAGGCGGCTGGGACATCAACTGAATATTACCACACTTTTACCTTTCGTAAAACTTAAAGCGAAACAAATTCACACTTCTTGTGAAAGGTTTTGTAAGAATGGCTCATTGAGATAAAAAAAATATTCAAAATGAAATGCAGCACACTACATGTGGGAGCTGGAAGAGCGTGGAGACCTTTACCTGATCAAATAAGTAGAAGAATTTTCTGCTAAAAGCAGAAGTAAAACAGTATTGATGTGCTGTGGTTCCCTTTCCCACATACTCTAATATGCCATCTAATACAGCTTTGAGCGAGAAAGGGTTCAGTTAACCCTAAATCAAACAAATGTCACAGACATAATGGCATTTTGTCAGTTTAACTTAATATTCACAGACCTCTAAATGCATCAGAAATCATTATGGATGTAAAATCAGCTTTTAAAACAGCTAAGGTTAAGCCAGCCTATAAAAATGAGATTTACTGGGATTTTTGGACTGATTCCGAGCCAATTAGACTTGTGGTTCTTGCTGGTAAAGTCACCGGGGCTCTAAGTAACGGTCCAGAGTAGTTGAGCTTTGTTCAACAATAACCCCATAAGGTGCAGATTCTGCGGATTTAAGAACGACAGGTATTTCTGAGGCCATTTAATGGATTTTCTCTGAACACTAAAGCTGACCATTTACTTATATTTAAAAATAGCATTCAAAAGAGCACCATAATCCGCTATGTAGATGTCCTGATCAACAGTCTTGGCTTAGCGTGTGCATTTCTTATGCTTGCCAAAGAATATCAGGTAACGCCACTGATGATTAAAATGGGCATACTGAGTATGGCATTTTCAGTCATTCAGAGCTGGAAAATTACCTTTACGACATGGAGCAAACGCAGCGTATAGCAAGCAGCTGAAATCGCGGCCATTCCGGCTTCTTGTCTCTCATATCCTGCCTTCCAGGAAATCAGTTGTGAATCCCATTGAAGGAGCTTCAGTGCAAACATGAAAGGGGCATAGAGACGCAGGATAACGGAGCGTGTTTGTGTAGTGCAAATTAATCAGCAGCATGAATTTAGGTAAATCAGATTGAATGAGGCTTAAGCTTTTATTGCTGTGGCACAGCAGTCAACACCATGGCAAATTCTGAGGGGCGTTGTGATCAAACTGCAGATTTTACCACGGACATGGTGTTTAAAAATGTAGCCCACGTAGTATTTTACCACAGACACAGAGGAGGCTTGCCGTGGACACAGCTGTCCGTGTGCAGAGGTGTTGACGATCCCTTGCTGAGGTACCTCGGTAATATTTCCAGTACAGTAAAGCTACATTGTATGACTGTCTCATGCAGCTCTGACCCACAGCTTTGGACTTGGAGTTCCAGGCTGAGTGATACAGCACGGAAACTGTCAGCCGGCAGGTTTGACTGCGGCAGGATGGCCAGGAAGGGGCTTAATCGTGTTTCTCAGTAGCTTCCAAAAAAAGGAACCGTGTGCAGCTGTGAGGCAGCAGTGGGTCCGTCAGGACCACCCGAGCGATCATTGTTAAAGGAGCTGCAGTGATCCAGCGTGACACCAGCACTCTGCCGGCAAATGGTGCAGCCGGGATCCTCTGGGAAACTGGGCTTTTTTTTCTAAAGCTTGTGAGTGTTTCAAAAGATGCTGGGTGATTCCCAGGCTCTGGCAGCTACAGCTGAAAGCCAAAATGCCGGACGTGGATACCGACATCCCAACTGTGGACTGTGACACGCTGATCGAGTTTTTAGGGCCTTTTGCAGTTAAGGAGAGGATAGCAGAGGCTGTTTGTCATCTCAGGGCCCCACGGGAAAAAAAAACACGCCTATTTGGGCTTTGGGAGGGTTTCACTCAAACTACACACATGCAGAGTTACAACCTAGAGGCGTATGGCCACCACCTCCTTCTTATCGTTTGACTTTTCCTATCGTCATTATCTGTGAGCGAGCATCGGGCAAAATGTGAGAGTCACCCTTGTAGCGCAACTCTCAAAGCACACATACCCTCCGCAACAGCTCTGGCCGGTTCCCTCCTCAGGCTCTGCCTCGGTGCTTGGTCTCCGCTCCTTTGTAGTAGCCTTATAATCTCTCCACTTCGTTTATTGTACCCCTCTTCTAATAACAAAGGCACAATAGGAATATATATAATGACTGTTTAAAAAAAAGAAAAGCTGTTATCTTTTGTGCTGAAGACTCCAGGACTGGACTGTGATTTAAAAATAGTGATTTGATAAATCCTGTCTGAATGAGGTAATGGGTCCCTTAACAATTGCACATAAATCTATCAGATCTGGGGGAAAAAAGCCTCCTTATCGAGCTATTGAAGTGTAGCAATTCTGTGTTCCGGTACGACCCCGTCGTTTGAGTGAAAACTATGTGATGGAGTATATATATATATTTTCTCCCTCTCTCCTTGCTCTGCTACTCCAGTCACATTTGAGTACTGACAGCATGAAAAAGAGAGGGCAAGAGTCTGTGGCCGAGCCTGTCACATGTCTACACCCCCCAGGAGTGAGAACGATTTGCCCCAGCTCCCCCCGAGGTGCTCCTATCATGTGAGGAGAAGTTCGACCCTGTCCAGATACACCACAGGCACACACACTGTCCGCCCAAATCTCCAGTGTCAGGGAAGACACAGATAAACACTGCCCACTGGGAGCTGGTTGTCTGGGGAGAGTGCAACTTTAATTCCTTGTCAGGAAATGTACAGGCAGCTGTATCCCCAGAAGCGTTTACATCAACAAACCCAAGCCTGTACAACATGCATATTCAAACCGATACACGAGACCAAGCAGGCACGCACATATCTGCACCAGCAAACTGCAATAGACGCATTCTTCCAGAATGCGCGAAAGAGGCATACGCTGCCCTGAGTCCTTCAAAGCTAAGGTTCATGGTTCAGCAAAAAAGTTTGTTGGTCTTAGTTAACAGGAACCCATGGCTATTAGGTGTTGTCAAGCCTTGAGGACCATATAAACAGCTATCATTCAGAAGTGTCTTTCCAGATCTTCAGGCTTCCCATTCACGGTCATGGTTATGAGTCCATCTTGCTGCTAGTTGTCCTCTTCCAGGTGTAACGATCATGTAGTTAGTTGGTTGAGGAATTCATTTGCAAAGCTCAGCTCACAGAGGCTCATTAGTTCAGCTTGTTCCATTTCAAAATCCATACTGGTCAAGAGATTTTCCGGATTTCCGGCTTTGACTTTCTAGACTCAATTTATTAGGCGATGCATCTTGTTTACCGGTCCTGTCTATTTCATCCAGAACGTGGTCGGAAAACTCTTTCTTTGTCCCCATTGGTTGTTGGTGCACCTGTTTGACCACCATATCAAGGGGATTCCATGGATTCAGAGGGGCATCAGTTGGTCAGTCATATTGTTGTATCCAGACACATCCTTTCCAATGTTCCTCTGGACTATGAAACACAAAGTTCTTCTTTCTTGTTCATTTCCTGCATAGTAAATAGTGTGTTACCTTCTTCCACTCACTTTGGAATAGGCTCATTGTCCCCACTGTGATCCTGCATCAACATGACTCTACATCGCTGGCACCTCTGCAAAGACCTGCTTGCCATTGGTCATCCGGACGGGAGACAGGAAACTCTGGCCATCATAGCCCTTAGCTACCCTCATACGTATAAAACTCCTCACCCTGGAAGGGCACTAGTGCGCAGTACAGTGAATTCAGCAACCGTGTTTCTTGTTAAATAATTAAATGTAAAGTAGCCCAGTTCTTGGTCGATTTTCCTCTCTTCAAGGCTTTGAAGAGAACATGCTGCCTAGAGACTGAAAAGCAGCAAAATTCCTGTTGCAGCCTTGAATGGACGTTGAAATAATGATGGTGCTGTCGGTCGCACTTTGGCCCCCTCACTACCTGCCTATTGTGCTATTCAGTCATAAAGCTGGATTTGTACCCAAGCCATTTAGGTTAAGTACCTTGCTCTGGGGTATCGCTGCATTGTTCTACTCCATATTCATGGCTGCTTCTCCATCCTCCAGGCATTCATCTCCTTCTAGGCACATCTGCACAGAATAGGGACTGGGAGAGTGCAGATATATAACGCAGCAGGTCAGCAGTGCCCCTGAAAGCGAAACTCCTCATCACTATTTTCTAGCTTTTTATTTATTTGTTTTGTTGTTGTTATTTTCTTTTCTTTTTTCCCTCTCATGGTTCTTAGTGTGTTCTTCATTAAAACCAAAAAATCAAAGCATTTCATTGATTTTTGCATATTTCTCTGTATGTTTAGTTGGAGGTTCATGGAGTCCCCCTTTGCCTTCAGAAGCCTGAAGGCAAATTCCTTCCCAGCGGGACTCTCGCTAGTTTTGCAACAACCAAGATTATTCAATGTAAGATAATTACAGAACCCTGGTGGCAGGAAGGTCTTCTTCAGCAGGGCTCCTAGTTAGCATTAATTCTGCATTCCTTTATCTCTCTCTGAGTCACAACTTGGACAAAAACGCCACGAAAACATCACTTCCTGTCATAAACATGCCCCTTTTCCGAAGTTGAAGTCGGAGAGAATTTTGTTGTACGAGATTCCCCTGTGACGACATCACATGGCAGCTTGCACCGTCAATAATAAGTGTTTCACTGCTTCTATATTTTCAAAACATTTATATTGTTAAATGTATTACTAGTTATCAATGTAATTGCACGCGATCTTTCACGTGAAGCTTTTGTGCTCAGATCACGACAATAACAGCATGTTCGTGGAGGCGGCCATGTTTGCTCCGAGTTGTGTAGCTCGAACGGGAAATTGGTCGGTTGTGACGTCTCGCACCTCAGAATTTACGACTTTATTGGGATAATTGAACGCACCATAAAGCTAATGAAAGTGGCTACACGATAAGGTCATAGTTTCTGGAACATTCCCGAATGTCAGCTGTAGTTTGGCATCCATCTTTTACATCACATTGCCTGGTGAGGGTCACTGGGTTTTGAATATCTGTAACCTCATACATCCAGTCCAGTGACCCAGGTTCAATTGAAGTCCCAGGCCATCACAGAGGTCCAGAGAATAAAAGTCCAGACTAAGATTTTGTTTCAACTAACCAGTTGAATACTCTGTAACTATAAGTCTTTATACTCAAGTGGTTGGTTGAATCAAAATCTTGGTCTGGACTTTTACTCTCTGGACCTAGATTACCGACCTCTGGGCCATCATAACTGTCCTCTGTTTTCACCCAGTACTTCAAAGCCAGCCTCGTGTGCATGCGTTTGATCAGGTTATGCCTTATGCCTGAGATACAGCAGTTGCGAGACGTGGGAAAAGTATCATTTATCTGTTCATGTTAATCTAATATTTTCTGCTCAGATGATTCTGAATTAGCATATTAATGAAAATATCTAGGATAACTATGTGTTATGAACATTGCAGGCGCCTTAATGCTCTTTAGAATTTGTTTTTTACCAGACATATGATTAGGAATTCTGCATATTTGCCACAATAAACAGTTTTATTTTCCATATGCTTATATTGACGGTGGATTTGCGTTTAATCCTCGATCCCATTTGGTGTTTATTGAGAATGGTAGTGATTTAAGCGATGCTAGGCGATGGCGGGCCTTCCGCCTGTCCTAGAAATTTAATGTCAGCGTACAGATACCGGCCCACGCACATGACAAGTCCTTGGACTGAGGGAGAGAAGCAGAGTGCCAGGGATAGCAGAGCACCGGGGATAGCAGAGCACGAAGAGAGTGGGGATCAAACCCGCACCCCCGAGGATGCGAGAACACAGCGCTCTGCACCGCCATCTTCCCGCGCACTACACCTTCATTTGTGCCACGATGAAATATCACTACGGTTACACTGCTCGTTTGATATCGTGTTTGATATAGCGTTGGACTGTTTCTCATGCCCGCTATAAATCCCCTTCACCTCGGCTCCCTTTGCTCGACTCTGAACTTTATCTTAGCGCGGTGTCTGGACTTAGCCGCGGCCACGACAGCAGGCATTCGTTTCAATGAGTGTTGGCGTCAATCACCAGCGTGAGGATGGAAGGAGAGCCCGGCCCGCCACCCTGAATGCACGCCATGCAGCCTGCTAGGAAAAGCTAACCAATTAGCATCATTAATGGTGCTCTGGTTTCCCACAATACGGGCTCTTCAAGGTGTCTAGTGGACATGAGTGACCCTCCCTTATTCCTCCTCCCAGACTATTCCTAATTAAACCACAAGGGCTGTGTGATATCTCTACCCTGCGGCCAGGACATCGCGTCCCCATTGGCGTTAGCTTTTTCTACACGCCGCGGCGAGTGCCTATGCATTCATTTAGACGACATTTACTTCCACAAGCACACTCATTATTTATCTGCTCCCCGGACCCCCCTTAATCCACAGCAGTGACCCTAAATTACGCTCCACTCCCTTTACGCAGCAGGACATTCTCACGCCGACGACAGGCGGCCGCGCTGAACGGGGTGCAGCTCAGAATTTAACCTCCCGGTCACGGGTTGCTCCGCTAATGCTCGCTTTGCATTGTGGGTCAGCGTTTCTGGCTCCTTGACATTACAATATGTTCCTATCTTTCTAGAGACAAGCAATTAACTAGGAGCTGGACAGAAGAAATGCTGTAGATGAAAGCGCACGCAGCCATCGTCTCGCGGAGCGGGTGTCGCTGTCGCACGAAATTTGTTTGCATTTGGTGGGGAGGGGGGGGGGTGGATCTTGAATTATTCAAAATGCTAATATAATTGTAACAGCAGCTAACATAGCAGTTAAGCAGTCTCTGTTTTTTTATGAGGTCATAAGTTCAAATCCCAGGAAAGCTGTGCCCTCAATAATGTTATTTTTTTTCTCAACTGAGTCTGAATAAAGATAAAAAAAAGTGTAAACCATATCACTCAAAATTATTATTTATGAGTTGTCAGTTTAATTTTGTTATGTGATTTCAGTTAATGGGATCAGTAATTTTGCCTCACAGTAGGGACAATGAAAAATAATTCAAGCCCCTCTTTCATTATCATAGGCCATTTGCAGTCTATTACTCTTATGTAGATGTATTATTATTTTTAATTGTAGTAGTAAATGTGCTAGGTGTAAGTGAGCAGATCTGGTCACCTGCGCTGTGGAACATCCAAATGCTCCCGTCGTTTTGTCTCTGTTGCCACAACAACAAAGTATAATGCATTTACTTTCCAATAATGTGGCTCATTGTAATGCGACTAATCTGGATTAAGTTGGATTAACCTGTTTAGAGTAATGACCCCCCTCACCCCACTACCACGCGTGTCCCTGCATACACTCTAGCGTTAGAATTATATTTGAGCCAATGCGCAGATTTGTTCCAGCCAGGTACTGCAGGAACTGTAAATTAGCCTTGAAAATGTCACAATGTGCCTGACACATGCCTGCAAGTCCTTTCCACAGAAACAGCTCTGTGAAATTCTGAACAAATGTTCAGGCCAACCTGAGGCCACCTCTAAAGCCAAGTACCACAGACAGTTTTTACCAACAAGCCTTCCATGTCCTTCTGTATGTCCTTCTGTATGAGGGGCCTTCAAATAAGCCTCACATTGTTCAATGCTTCTGTTTGAAATCACAGAAGAGCAGGCATTTTGTGTCAGTAATGGTACTGTCCAGTTCTGCTTTACTTCCTATTTCCATGAGGGCTCTGCTGATATTTGCTGCCATTCATGTATTGCCATTAAAGAGCAAAGACTCCCAAGGCAAATTTAACCACCCCTTACGTCCCATGGGGGTCACATGTGTAGGTCTCCGACATCTAGTCCATATCACGGGTCATTCCAATTAACCTCTGCACATGGATAGTTCTCTTTCTGGTAAGGAAGAGTAGGATTTATAATCTGCCATAATTTAGTGGCATGTTTAAAAATTGTACAAATGCATTTCTGACTGCTGAATTTTGATTTATCATTCTTATTTAAAATGGAATGCTTTCAGCATGACATTGTCTTCTTACAACTCTGTGTGGTTTATTGTGTAAGACTTGTGCACTAGTGTGTGAGTGCATGAGTGTGTGACTAAGATGTTCTTTTTTCTTACAAACATTACAGCTACACTCCAATTCGGACAAAGGCGATGGCTCTGTGAGATACCTCCTCTCTGGCGAGGGAGCGGGAACGATCTTCCTCATCAACGAGGTTACAGGAGACATCCACGCCACCAAGAGCCTGGACCGCGAGACGAAAGCGCACTACGTCTTACACGCACAAGCCATCGACCGGCACACCAACAGGTCCCTGGAGCCGGAGTCGGAATTCATCATCAAAGTCCAGGATGTCAACGACAACGCCCCCAAGTTCCCGGACGGGCCATTTGTCGCATCCGTGGCCGAGATGTCCGACGTGGGTAAGGCTCTCAGACCTCAGTCTTTGATACCCCACGCAGCAGTTGATATTAGCAGGGTCATCGTTTTCACTGCGCACATCCCCCGCTGGATCATACCTTCTGTGTTACCATCACTCACGGCCTTGTAAATGGATTTTTTTTTCCCTTTCGACTTTATCATCCAGAGCTATGGAGATAATATGATTGAATGCAGGATTATGTTTGGAGAATCAGGCTTATGTTTTGCTGTCTAAGCAGCGCCTTTCGAGATCGCAACACGCGCTTTGGCTCTCGCCTGGAATGTGGGTTGATGTTTTCACTGCCTCTTTTCATCACTCTTGCGATATTTAAGTTCTCCTTCTCTGCTGCAGGCCGCATCCGGGCGGGGGGATTCGGTGTAGTTGCATGTAACATCATTTCCCATGCAGCAGTGGATCAGCATTATTGCCGGTCACAAAAAACCTAGACGTAAAACACGGTTGTGTGCGTATTCTTAACCATCCCTTCCCAACGCTCTGAATCGCACTGCAGAAGGTCCTACGGCGGTAAGAAAAATGTGTGCTGTGTGCCCTTGCGTTTATTTACTAGAGAACAGTAAAACAGAAATCTTTTGCAAAGCACACAACTCTTAAGTCCTTAAAGATGGGGGTGGTGTATGGCTCTCTTTGCCTGTAGTGGGAAGGTAACCAGTTCAGATCGCTGGGTTGGTGGAGTGATTGCACTGAGCAAGGCCCTCAACCCGCACCCCACCGCACCTCCTCGCTTTCTCAGTTGTACATTGCTTTGGATAAAATCATCTGCTAAATAAATAAAATGTTAAGGATCGCATCATACATTTTTTGTGGCGATTACACCTCCATCGGAGGTTACCTCTTCCTATGCTCTGTACGAACTTTAACTTGTGCGGTTTAAGCCGGGTAATGAGCGCCCGTGTTTTAATTTGTGTGCACATTCTTTGCTAATACCTCTGCACACCAGCAGCATCACTCTCCAGGCTTTAAGGGGGATTAATCCTTCTGCGGAGGCCCTGGAAGTCTCACTTACGACACGGGGGAAAGGAAAGGCCCTGAGCAACCTGCCCCCTCGTGTGCTTTCTCTGTGCGGAAGATTAAGCTTGTTTTATTAGCTTCCTTGTTTATATATTTTCCATCCTGTTGGCCTGGTAATAGTGTTCTGCCTCTGAGAGTAGTTATTATATCCCGGGCTGCCAGATACACCCGTCCCTATATTGCTTTTCATTGGAAACTGGCACGCTTGTTTTCCAGTGACAAAGTCGGTCAGAAATGGCATGAGACGACGGCGAAGTGCAGAGCATTTGCTGTTCGTCAAGGAGCATTCCAGGGGGAGTCTTATCGCAGCGAGTTATTGATTATGTAGTGACTATTGATGGGCTGTTGTCATTGGGTTTGTTTTGCTCTTTTGAAAAACAGAGAGGATGTTAACGGTGGAATGGCACCAGCTGACATACACTGCACATTTAGGACAGGAAATCAATTAACGAACATCTGACCTTCTCCAATGACCCCTGGCCTTTTTTTTCCTTCTTCTTCTTATGAACTGGATTTAATGCGTTTTGGGCCACCTCAGGTCACATGATATGGCATTATTCTCCCACACCTGACTGTGCTGTGGTAACAGCAGGCATGATGTTATGATGTTTGATTATGGAGGTGCTGTGAATTAACTGAGTATGGTCCAAAATGTCATAAACATTGGTTACTTTTGCTTTCATAAACATGATCCCTCGGGGGATGCTTACCCTTTCTCCACATTACCATGACCCTGCCGGTCAGCAAAATTCCCAGCGTGATTGCTGAGGTGGCCTCATCTTGATGTTTCTCAAACGATGCGGAAGCTCATTCCCCTTCTCCCTTTACCCCTCGAGGGGTACTTGAGGGTTTGATAGCTCGGCGGATGGCGTCCCACACCAAACCCATGATTGATGCAGCTTCACATGGGCTGAAATGGACGGAGGTAGCTTCGGTCCACCGGAGGTGATTTTAAAGCAGCCACATGCCAGTATATTAAGAGCTGTTAAACAGACAGTTGTGTGAAACATCACGACTCTAATTATCAGCCAATCAGTGCTGATTAATTAAAAGCCATGGGATGAACGTGCCGCAGTGTGATGCTGTGGAACTAGCGGCGAGCTAACGTATTAGCCTCTCGTCTTCGCTCTGAAAAGCATCGAAATGGCAGAGTAGCTGCGTAACAGGCACAAAACTCCAGGGAAAGCTGCAGCTCTGTCACATGCCACGGCGCGGCTGGCAGGCATCTTAATCCCATTCCTTCTTTTCGTCTTCGCTTACTCTCGCCATAAATAATATCAGAGTGAGGGACTGAACAAACAAACAAACAAACAAACAAACGTTTGTTTGCACTTTGGTGGTTGGGAAGACGACCCCTTTCCTCAAAAAGACTAGATTTCCCTGCAGACAAACTTACCAAGGCCACTGTTTGTGTGTTTAAGCTCCTCTTCGCAAATAATCAGTAAAATATTGGATCAGTGACTAATGTAGCGCAGTTATGAATGACCGTCAGTGGCAGCGAGACAGAGCGAAATGAATAGAGGGCTGAATAGAGGTATGAATGGGCCATTCATCCGCACCGTTAGCAGCTCGAGAACCGGTGGACGAAGTGTCGGCTGTCAGGTATGCTATATTCTGATCACCTTTTTCTTTTTCCTAAATATCAGCCTCGAAAACCTACAGGATTTTGGAAAACAGTTATAAATGCATCAGCAAGCAGGCTGCCGAGGAAATCAGCATAGACATCCAAAAAAAGTATCATCAAGGATCACCTCTGCTTGAGAGAGAACCCCAAAATCAGGGGCAGCTTTTGTTCATCGTAATTATAATTTGTAGCAAAATAAAATCAGTCTTTTTGTTTGCTTGTTTTTCCCAGCTGATGCTTTGAATTTTGTCACAACGCCCACCATATATATTAACAGTTTCAGCACTAAGGTATACCTTTTCATACCTCTATAGCTGAATGGGATTATCTACCTAGCACAGCATTTAGGAATTTAGCTATAACATATTGAATATTTTCATTCATCAAAAAGAATCATGGGCACAGATCGGGGGTGTTGGCATTGAGGTCAGACAAGGGACCTCTGTTCTTGTAGAGCAGGGGTGGGTAGAAAGGGCCGTTGTGTATGCGGGTTTTTGCTGCAACTCCCTAATTAGGTTACTAATTAGAGGACCGATTGGCTGAAGGGTCCTCACACCAGGGTTCGAACAGCTGACCTAAAGGTTATCCAAAAAACTTGAATGCACACTGGTCCTTTCCGGATAATATTGCCTACCCCTGCTGTAGAGAGATCAGACATATCTCAGGTCTCTGTTTAAAATGCACGTAAGGTGCATCATCCGGCAGCTGTTGGCAGGGTTGAGAAGGACGTGGATTTAACAGGAGCGGGTTAAAGCCCAGATGGGTGCTGCAGTGTAAAGCAAGGTGCGTCAGTAAAGCAGTCAGCTGCTTAAGTCCTTGTCTGGCAACAAACTTAAATCCCGGGGTGTAATAAACCCCTGCTAGGTGACAGGACATTTATGTGGCAGATGGTTTTGTCGAAAGCAACATCTTAGCGAGGAAAGCTTGGGGTCAGGCAGCGTTCAGCTCCCCCAGAGCAGTTAAGGGTAGTGCTGAAGGACCAAATGACAATACGATTACTCTGCCAGCAGTAGGGCTCAAACCCACAACCTTCCAGATACGGGCACAAGGCCCAAACCCTCAGAGCTGCACAGCACCCTGGGCTGACGTGATAAACTCTGCTGTGCTTTAGAAGCTGGTATTTGAAATCTGCCTTTTTGGCCAGTCATTATTGCGATCCAGCCTGTTATTCAGAAACGCATTAACAGGGAGGCTTCCTCGCCCTCACCCTGCTATTATAAAGTGGGGCTGCAACTCGGTCACGCCCGACTCTACCGATGCATCTCAGTGGCTATAAATAGATCCTCATTTGAAATGAAACTGAAAGTGGAGCCGTTTGGCTGGAATGTGTATAACTATGGGTGGCACGGTGGCTCAGCGCTCAGACCTGTCACCTCGCATCTCTGGGATTGAGGGTTTGAATTTCACTCCCACTCTGTGTGCCAAGCTTCCATGTTCTCCCAGTATCACGTGGGTTTTTCCCACAATAGGCAGCTGGACTAAACTAATGTCACTAAATGGTGTGTGTGTGTGCGCACACCCTGTGATGGAATAGCACCCTATCTGTAGTGTATCCTGGCCTTGTGCTGCTGGGGATTAATGTCAGGTGACCTTGTCTGGGATTAACACTTAGAAGATGGAGGCAATGCAGATATTTCCTGAGCATATAGTACATTTCTAAGGTGAGTTTAATACAAATATAATGTGCTATTGGTCAGTTCGGAATCCAGTTAATTATTTACCGGAACAAACAAATTTTTCAGGGGTAAAAGGTTTTCTTAAAAGCCAAAATCAATGTTCTAGACAGCTTTTTCCATCAATGATGTAAAAATGCACAGCTGTCTGTTTTAGTGATTAATTCCGTTTTCAGATCACGGCTGAGCACATAAAAGACCAATGAATTAAAAACAATGGCCAAATTAAATTAGACTGCAATTGAGAGACAGAGAACAGGGACCAAATGAAGAGAGGCTTGCCTCCCCTTTAAGATGCCACCTCGCCGCATTGAGAAGCAGATAAAGAAGTAGATCTGATCACAGCATTAAGAAGCAGATGGAGAAGTATGGGCAGAAGCCACGTGTGGGAAAATGACTAGGGAAATGAAGCCTATTAGACGCAGTACACCAGTAGAGGTCACCGTAACTACCATTAAGGGGCCAGCATCTACTGGTTGAATGGCTCATTGTATTACATTCTTCGCAATGCATACACAGTGTTTCAACACAACTCAGATATTACAGTGCACACAATAAAAGTCCCTGTAAATTAAGCCTAACAGTTACTTTATGGAGTACCGTAGAAATACACTTTCACTCGCCCTGTTTGTAAAGGTGACCACCGAGCAGACTGTAACCTCCGGCTGAGGTGTCAGTGCAGTCATGCATTGCTTAATGACGTTTCTGCAAACGATGGACTGCATGCACTATGGTGGTCCCATAAGACTATAATGTAATGGAGCTGAAAACTTCCTGTCGCCTGGTGACGTCGCAACATCACAGTGCTATGCATTACTCACGTGTTTGTAATGATGCTGGTGTAAGCACATGTACTGCACTGCCAGTCCATACAAGTATAATACTTAATAGTGAATATAAAACATCTACAGTATGTTACTGGTTTACGAATTTACTCAAACGTACTTTTTGTTGTCTTAGAGTGTACTATTTTACAGCGTAATCTTGGTGTGCATTAGGGTATTCCAGCTAGGTTTGTGTAAGTACTCTCTGTGATGTTTACACAGTGATGAAATTGTCTAACAATGCATTTCTTCTGTCCCCATCATTAAGCGGCACATGACTGTCACCATCAATCTCACTTTGAATCACATCTCCAATGCTAGCTATGTAATGTCATTTTGCATGGCGTTCGACATACCGGTAAATACAGCGGATGAATGCAGATGTTCTGCAAGAATGGCATTGAATTCTGCCAAAGCAGACACCTGTTACACAAAATTCCTCCTGTCAGGGCTTGTTGCAGATTCACTGTGACCTCTAAATGCTAGTTCCTGTTGTTCAAGATGGAGCGTAGCAATTATCATCTTCACTAAAACGTCTCAATTTTTTATTACTATTATTATTATTATTATTATAAGGGGAGTGGACCAGTCCTACCCATGTTGCAGAGAGACACGCTGGCATTACTCCTGGCATCATGGTGTGGGGAGTCATAGGCCATGACTTTGTGGTAGTCAAATTTAACCCTAATCATCTATGGCTCTAATAATCCTCTATAATTCTATCGCTCTCACACATTTAAATAAAACTCTGGACCTCGCATGTGATGAGTAAAGTTTTCTTCTTTTATTCAGCAATCCAGCATAGCATTCCAGCGACACT
>JAODKN010000079.1:6885755-6897800 GCA_026774425.1 Petrocephalus zakoni
TGAGAAATGGTATAGAATGCTGTGGTTTAATGAATCATGAAGGATGGTGGACATTGGTGTGGAATGGTGTAGAATGTTGTTGAATAGTGTGGAATGCTGTAAAACGGTGTACAATGTTCTAGAATGGTGTCGAATACTGTGGAAATTGATAGAATGTTGTGTAATTCTCTATAATGCTGTGAAATACTGTGGAATGGTGTTAAATGCCGAGGAATGCTGTATAATGATGTGGTTTGGTGTAGAATTCTTTAGAATGCTGTAGAATAGTGTAGATTGTTCTGGGATGGTGTAGAATGTTGTGTGATTATCTACAATGCTGTAAAATGGCATAAACTGGAATGGTGTAAAATGTTGTGAAATACTGTGGAAGGTTGCAAATGTTATAGTATGCGTAGATTACAGTGGAATGGTGTGGATAGGTGAATAATAATGTAGGATAGCATGTAATGCTGTGGAATAGTGTAGGATGTACAACAGACTTGTGACGAGATCTTAAACTAAGCTAAGGGAGCTTGTGGTACTGTACAGGGTAATTTTTATACACTTATATAAAAATAGTGTAGCCAAGCCCTGTCAGAATCAGAAACTCGTCACCTAGCACAGCATGTAATAGTGGGTGCAGACTGGCAGACCTGAATCTCTTGTAAGAAGTGGGTGAGATGGAGAGTAATAGATCATCTCACTAGAGTTTTTTCAGTCCAGCAACACCTAGTTACTGTTTATTCTGCTGACACAATATCTTCAGACAAAGTGCCTGTAATTAAACTGACCATTCAGGTGCAGAATTGTGACAGTGAATATGTATCACTTGTTGTCTTTTCCCTCTGACTTGATGAATGGAATAATGTTTACTTCTCCCTATTGTAGATGCCTAAAGGCGGACCTCAGTTTTGACTGAGTCTGTGATAGTCTAAAGCAGAGAGAATGGAGAGTCAGATTTTCTGGAGATGGCAGAAGTTTGTTTATACCCGGAAATGATATTCAATTCCAGAAACATTTACCTTAATACACTTTTTTTTTTGGCAACTGGGGTTAATGGTCTTGCTCAACGGCCCTAAAGTGAAACCATTCTGCCACTCATGGGATTTTATCGTCCACCATCAGGATGTAAAAAGAGCAGCATGGTCTCGGGGGCCTCTGATCTCTGAAATCGCACCTCTCTTGAACCCACTTATCTCAGCAGGTGGTCTGCAGTCACACTGCGTTGAGTTTAATCACTGCAACATACTCCCAAACAAATCTGCTGCCTGGTCTTCAGATGAGTCTCTTTGTTCTGATGTGCTAATCAGTTTTGTTTATGTTCTGCTGGGTTCTGTTTGGACCCTGTCGTGCGTATGCTCATAACCTGATGACGGGCACAGCGGTGGTCATTTCTGGCCCGCAGAGCCAATCGCCAGCTAACGCAGCTGGCCCTGATTGGATTCATTTTTCTTCTAAGGGTTTGCATTGGGCCACGTGGATGGATTGAAAGGAAGAGAACTGGGACAGATGTGTAGAGTCCTTGGGTTTGTGTGGCTTTATTTTTGAGATTTTTGCTTTTATAAAAGGGACACTTTTTATGTTCTGCTTATGGATAGCAAAGTGCTTTTGTTTTCACTTGAATTCTGGCATTTTTTTTTGGTGGTGTTACATCTGATGGGGTGCCCTCCTCCCCAAGTCAAAGGGCAGTCCACACAATCAGGCTTATCTCCATCAGCTTAGTGACATGAAGGATTTTGAGGCGATGATGCTGTAAATGAGCCTGTCTCCAACTGAAACAAGGCTGTTTGGAATTGGGGGGGGATACAAGACCAGAACAAAAAGAAAGTGAGTGATTTCAGCTCGGTAATGAACCTTGGTTGTGTTCTAAGTTGTAAAGCCAGGATGTGCTAAGGAATTAGAGCAGGATAACAGTTATCGGTCACGGGTGGAGGGTCGGCAGTTCCCGCTTGATAGCGACATCCGTCTGCAGGCCGTGTTGCTAAAGCCAGGCTGTAAGCGAGCTTTTCCGTTAGGGCCTTCTCCGAGGGAGTAGGTAGGCTAGCACGTGACCGGAGTGCTCATCCAGACGCTGCCACAAAACATCCGTTTGGACACAGAGAAATCATTCGTCTTACCATGAGACGTTCCAGAAAGACACACAGAAGCTGAAATTACAGGCAAATTGCAGCAAAAAATCTGCAATAAAATACAGATACCTTCAAGAAATAAAATTCTGAAAACAAACGGGCAATTCAGACTTGTCGTCGCGTCTGATTGGTCATGTGATCAGTCCTTAGAGGTGCCGCATGCCAATCTTCAGTCAATCATACCACAGCTTCTATGCTAAGTTTTTATTGTTATAAGAAAAAAAAAACTTCTTCAGTAAAAATAATACTATACTTTTTTAATCAGTTGGCTGCAATCCAGAAATAAATGTTCCTGAAATAAATGTAGGCGATATCAAGGGCGACACAAGAGAGTCTGTCAAGTAGACAAGGGTGATAATCAGAGTTACCATCAAAGGCTGATAAGATGCTGTGGTGGGATGTTGTCACCTCTGGGCCGATTCCCATCCCCCAGCCACACTAGGGAAGATTTTATCTTATTTACACATTTATGTGAATATGTCCTCATTTTAATGACACTGAAAAAACATGGTAGACAATCATGATGGGACTTTTATTAATAGCAGAATATTTTAACCAATATTCGTGCATTAGAATATGCACCTGCAATACCCTTCTGAAAAAAACAGCTTGGACAGCTTAAAAGGTTTAAGCTGGCTGACCAGTTTATGATAATTAACCAATTTATGTATGTTTTCACATGATGGTTTTATGATTTTAGCTGGTTGTACTGCCTTATGATGGTCATTCCAGCTGGGTTAGCTGGTCGTACCAGCATGGCCAACTGGTGACCCGCCCAACTAAACCATTAAAGGGACACGACCATCTTAGAACAGCTAAAACCAGCGAAATCCAGCTACCAGCATAAGCTAGTTTTTGGCTGGCATTTTCAGCACAGTACACTAATGCAATGCAACACTTGCATTAAAAGACAAGAAATGTAATGAAATGAGTGATGTAATTATTGCATTTCAGAAGCATACATTTGTAACGTATATCCAAGGTAGTTTCTCACAGGGTAGGAAAGTGGATAGCAGTAGGAGAGCCTATGTCTTTGTCTAGAGCCCCACAAAGCACTGTACTCCAGAAACCTCTTCCTCTTACAAATTGCATTTTTAAAATGATTTAAAATTAATTTAAAATGGTTTTCATATGAAGCCTTGCAGAACAAGTCCTCTTTTTTGGATGATACATTTTCATAGTCATTTTGCAGTGATGGCTGTCTCTACGGTAACACTTTGATATAAAATGTTTTGACTATGTTCAAAATATAAAAAAATCTTTTTCAAAAGTGCTTTGAAGGTTGGGCTTCATCTCTACTGTTGTTTGCAATGCAGGAGGATTTGAATAAACTTGTTCTGAACCTTTTTTTATATTAGTCAGTCTTTTCCTGAAAGCTTTCCTTTAATGAAATGATCGGTGTTTCTCTCCAGTGAAACATGTCTGCGTTCTGCTTTGCTGTTCTCTCAGAAAATCAAGTTTTCGTAAAAACAGAAGCAAAATAGCTTGCAAAATACAACTGACCTATTTAAGTAAGAAGGTAGTTATAGAGTTAACATATCAAGTTGACCCACCGACATGATGTGGTTCACCCTAAACCCTGGGGGTATGAGGCACCCATGGATACTCATTTTACAACCTTACATACCGTAATCCTATGCCGATTCGTCCTCTAAGATCATGCTGGCTTGTCGTTTGTTTGGGTAAGTTTGGGTAGGGGGTATAAAGCCTGACATTTATCTCTAGCTAATGAAAATAATAGATTTGTAGATTTCACCTAGGGGGGGGTATCACAGTCCGGGGGCTGAAATCAGATTTTGAGGGTCGTTAAAACTTGGAATTTTACCAACTGGCCGATCAGTAGCTAACAAAATTAGAAAGGGGGGGGGGGTTGGTTTAAACTCGTAATATTACAAACTGACTGATCAGTAGCTAACAAATTTGGGGGGGGGGTATAATTTGGGAAGCAGGGGACGGGGCATGGGTGAATTTAGTGAACATACACATTTTACTGAACGTTATAATATTTTGTATTCATGGGCCCCTATAAAGTGCTGGACCCCCCAATCTGCCGGGGTATATATGCCCTGCCGACGCCCCTGTCGACGTCGGTTTAGTTACTGCATGACATTGGATCCAAAATGGTTACTTGGCTCTCTTCAGTGTCCGGACTGCAGTGGGCCTCACAGTCCCTTCTTAAATACATCTTCAAAGGAAGCAATTATTCCCTCCCGCATCCCCAGTGAGATAAAGTAGCGTGGGAGATCCCAGCATATTGGACTGATGTTTCTACTCTGCTCTTTTGCACTCTTGTGCAATTTTCTTAATTTATATTCATGTCTACAAGACTGTGGTGAAAGGCAGTAGGGATGTCCCCACTCGCTTCTTTTATGAATCATTGATGTTTGGTGTATTATGCTGAGGGCTTAGCCCCGGCCTGCAGAGATTGTGGCCAGAGTCTCTTTTGGGTGGTATTTAAATATTACAAACCTTTCTTGTGAATGGGGTTGGGGTTAGGGTTAGTCTCATTTCCCTTGAGGCCCTTGGAAGGAGGTTGTTTTAGCAAACACAAAATGCATATTAAATTACTGTTAGGAGTGAGTAATAAGACTGCTTCACCAGCTGTTCCACCATCATATTCCAGCCCATGTCTTCTGTTAACGTTTGTTTCCACGTGCAAAGCTTTAAGCTTCATAGAAACCCTCCTATTTAAATCACAAAATCACTAATTCTCCACTGAAGATATGAAGATCTTGTCCCTCCTTGGGAATGCTGTTTTTTATTTTTTTTGGCATGAAGGTATACTGCAAAACAGATACAGGGTTCCTGGCTGTTTCGGGATGAAGGCCCTGCTAGCCTCGTCATCGAGGGTATTGAGATGATGTATGAGTCAGAGCTGGGGAGCGAATGTAGCGGGTTGTGATGAGACTTATGCTAAGGACTGCTACAGGGAGCCAGCAGAGTTTATCCAAATGGAGGGCGTGCAAAGTCCTATTATTATCAGGAACACTGAAAGACTCATCTTTTATTCTGTATTTTCTTTATCTGAATTATGTGGTGCGACGTGCATGTTCAATAGGTTTTTTTAATTCATATTGGAAAAAAAATACCGTAATTGAATAGCATTCAAAAGTAAGATGTTCGTTCCATGAGATATAGCAGAGATTTCTAGATAGAGAAATTTCTGAAATTTGTTCAGGTGGATGTCAGGAAGGGAAGGAGCTGCGATTTCTCAAGCCTCACTTCGCGATGCAAGATGGTGGGATAGAGATGAAGTGAACCTTCTCAAAGAACTGCCTCTTCTTTATCTGGCTGAATGTGTTCTCTATCATCTCCATTTGTTGGTTAGTTGTCAGTTTACCATTACCATTTACCATTTTTTATAGCTGAGTATTTGAGCAAGTCAGCTTCCAGGGTCCCTCGACAGGTCCACCAGCTTGGTCTGTGTTCTTCACTAAAGAGGAACTTCAATGAACCGCTTCATTATACCAGTAAATCATATTTCAAAAGCAAATCTCAGTAAATCCTCTAACCAGCTTCTCTTCCCCCTAAAAGTGTCCCCCTTTGCTTCCCTGGCACATGGGCACAGCCTCATAGTCTGAGTCTCATAGTCTAGGACAGAAAGCAATGTGATAGAGGACAGGCAGCAGTGCAATACAGGACAGACAGCAGTGTGATACAGGACAGACAGCAGTGTGATACAGGAGAGACAGCAGTGCAATACAGGACAGGCAGCAGTGTGATACAGGCGAGACAGCAGTGCAATACAGGAGAGACAGCAGTGTGATACAGGCGAGACAGCAGTATGATACAGGAGAGACAGCAGTGTGATGCAGGAGAGACAGCAGTGCAATACAGGACAGGCAGCAGTGTGATACAGGTGAGACAGCAGTGTGATACAGGACAGACAGCAGTGTGATACAGGACTGACAGCAGTGTGATACAGGCGAGACAGCAGTGCAATACAGGAGAGACAGCAGTGTGATACAGGACAGGCAGCAGTGTGATACAGGCGAGACAGCAGTGCAATACAGGACAGACAGCAGTGCCATACAGGACAGGCAGCAGTGTGATACAGGCGAGACAGCAGTGTGATACAGGACAGACAGCAGTGTGATACAGGAGAGACAACAGTGCAATACAGGACAGGCAGCAGTGTGATACAGGCGAGACAGCAGTGCAATACAGGACAGGCAGCAGTGTGATACAGGAGAGACAGCAGTGTGATACAGGCAGGACAGCAGTGTGATACAGGGCAGATAGCAGTGTGATACAGGACAGGTAGCAGTGTGATACAGGACAGACAGCAGTGCAATACAGGACAGGCAGCAGTGTGATACAGGAGAGACAGCAGTGTGATACAGGCGAGACAGCAGTATGATACAGGCGAAACAGCAGTGTAATACAGGACAGATAGCAGTGTGATATAGCACAGACAGCATTGTAATACAGGACAGACAGCAGTGTGATACAGGCGAGACAGCAGTGTGATACAGGACAGACAGCAGTGTGATACAGGAGAGACAGCAGTGTAATACAGGACAGATAGCAGTGTGATATAGCACAGATAGCATTGTAATACAGGACAGACAGCAGTGCAATAATAGACAAAACAGTGCAGGACAAGTCAAGTGAGTGCACAATAAATAAGCAATAAACAGGATGCAGTGCAGATAAAGATGTGAAAACAGACCACAGTATAGTAAAATAAATATTGCTAAAAGGCAAAAGTGTAATAATAACAACAGTGTGCAGTTGAATGCAGCGGGTGGACAGATGCAGGTCACTGACTATTCAGCGACGTGGTGGCTTTAAGAAATAAACTGTCCCTGAAATGGCTGGTGTGGTTGGTGATGCACTGGTAGGGCTTTCCAGAGGCCAGGAGTGTGAGGAGGGTGTGAGCTGCGTGGCTGCCTCCCAAATGATGGAATATCACACTACCAGCTGCAGACTCATTTCTTTATATAACATTTATTGTTATACCCATTTATAGAGGTGTGTCATTGGAGGACTGGCCATTCCCCTCCCTGTGCATACTTTTTTGTTCAAGAAATGCTGTTTGTGGTGGTTTGCTGGGTCAGTGCCCCAGATCCTAGAGTAGTTCTGATGTTTTTGCCTTCTGTGGGCCATAGGTGTCATCAGAACCGCCCTGTCGAACATGGACCGTGAGATGAGGGAGCAGTACTTCGTCATCATCCAGGCCAAAGACATGGCGGGTCAGGTGGGAGGCCTGTCAGGGTCAACCACCGTCAACATCACACTGACGGACGTCAACGACAACCCACCCAGCTTCCCCCAGAGTACGCCTCTTCCACACCTGAACCTCATTTTAACTACAGGCAATTCTCAACTGACGGAAGCCCCTGAAACCACCACAGAATAGAATAGAATTCAACTTTATTGTCATTGCACATGTCAGAAGTACAAGGCAATGAAATGCAGTTTGCATCCATCCAGAAAGTGTTTTAGCCGTAATGTTACAAAATATATATTAGCAATAAGATATATAGATATATTACAAAAATGGGTCTATTATAGGTATGAGGGTACAAAGTATGGGTCTATTATGGGTTTGTTACAATGTACACGGTATGAAAGTATGTTATGAATATGCTATAACTATAAGTATGTACAGGCTGTAGTGAGTGTACAAACTATGTACAGGCTATGAATAGGATATAAATAACATCTGTGTCATACTAGACAGTCAAACATATAAAGATAGTCAGATCATTATTGGAATAATTGCACACATCGCTATCTTAAAGAGAAATACAGGCAGTTCTCAACTCGCTGACTTAATATGTTCCGCAAAGCCTTACGCAAATCAAATTTTACCTAAGTGGAATGTATGCAAAACCCTAACCTTTTAGTATGTATGTACGTACATTTTGTTTTGGTGTCCACTTCCATAAACTCTGTTTCTCAGATATTTTTTGCGTAAATTAAGATTTACGGAAGTGGGTTTTGCGTAATTTGGCAGCTGCTTGTACATTTGTTTTTTAATTATAAATTTAAAGCCTCTCAGGCTTTTTAAATAGAGACACAGTCCTGCAAGAATTCATGGAAAAAGTACTGTTTTAGTTCTTGATTTTGTTTATTATTTTCCCTGCCTGTCAATTCTTTTTACAAGTTGTAAAAATGCTGTTCATTGTAACTGTAATGAGATATTTTAGATGAACTTTTGTAATGGCTGTAGGAAATTCTTGTGCAACAAGGTGATAGAGCACAGACGAACAAAAATTTAGTGCAATACTGATAAGGTACAAAGACATACTGCAAGTAAGTGAACATAGTGCAAATAAATTAAAACCTGTGTGCATAGTACAAAAAATGTTGTAACCGTGTTATAATGGTAAATGTAAATAACACTTTGTTTAATTTTTATATCTTATCATTTAATGGTCACACATCTTACGTAAAAGTTTTAGAAATATTTATCCTTCCTTTAAAGGCTGTACGGGGAGGTCAGACTGTCATTACTGCTGGTGTGGGTGCGTGAAGGGAAGCAGAGATACGATGCGGGAATGTAAATGCGGATCTGTTTCTCTTGAAGCCTTCACAGTTGTAAAAGCAGTAATTAATGCATTTATACATTTTAAGTAGATACTGTCAGTTACACGCATAATAATAGCGAAAGGGCACACACAAGCTCATCTTGGATTGCGCTAATTATTCGGCTTTGATTGTCATTTGACAGTTTTACTCAACAAACATAGGAAAGGTCTTGACTTTGGGATATCATTGGAATATAGCTAATACCAAATGGCTTCATTTCTTTGTTTTACACATGTACTTCTGAGATAAGGTGAGCTTTTATTACAGTTTAGAGTTAAAAAGGTTGATTGTTGATGGCATGACTGATTATTCATTCATTACCGAGTTTATTCTTGAAAACATCGCTGCTCGCCAGTACGTGTGGTTCCAGCACTTTCTCATAAGCGGCCACCCTGCTTTATGCTTATTTCAGAGAACTATCAGCTGTACGTCCCGGAGTCGGCCCAGGTCGGTAAAGCTGTGGGCCGAATCAAAGCCGACGACGACGACCTTGGCGTAAACGCAGAGATCAAGTACAGCATCACCAATGCAGAGGGAGCGGCCGTGTTCTCCATCTCGACTGACAAAGACAGTCGCGAAGGGATCATCTCCCTGAAAAAGGTGTGTTGGAGCTGGCAGCAGCGTTTATGCGCATCCTTTGTTAACATATAATGTGTTACTGGTTTATGTATTTACTATACTTCACTTTTTATCGTTATTTAGGCTATAATTTATTTAGGCTACAAAATTGCCTAACAACACATTTCTGAGAATGTATCCCTGCCGTTAACCGATGCATGATTGTATTACAATTATGTCTTTTTTTGGCAGAGAAATACTCATTATAACTTTTAGAGACAGCACAGCTTTATAAGGTCCTTGAGACACACAAGGTTACATTTAGCGCACTAACTTTCCTGCAGTGAATATTTAGTAATGTGTTAATGAATGGGACCCTAAATCCACTGAGAGAATCTGAGACTGATTCTGACATGCAAACAAGTCGCCTTTTGAGCGGTTTCTCAGCCGGACAGGCAGTCTGGTGGATCTTCATGATGCGTGGCCCCATCACTCTGCAGCCTGAACCGCGGTCACTTGCTACTTCACGTCAGCAGGGGTTGTCAACCTGACCGTACATGGATGAATGCGTCTGTGGCAAGACTCGTCTCTGTCCATGGCAGAATGGTTTGACTGAGAAAAAAATATATATGTAGGCTAGGTTTTAAATACAGAGTCCTGGTAAAAAAAATGGCATTTTGACCAAATTGTCCATGAGGTTTCGACATGGTGTTGTTTCCTGTACTTGATGTTTTTGACATCGCCGTGGTGGATCAGTAGCACTCTTGTCTGTCGGCTGATGCCTTTACTCCAGGGAAATTTTTGATTCTGCATTTGAGGATTTATATTACAACAATAAAACTGTCATGTTGACATCAGGCAAAGTACACCTTCTTAATGTCTTCATGTATAAATGTACATATATCTATTTAGACTCTTTGCAATGAATCCTCCGTTCTTCTGACCCATAGCCCCTGAACTACGAGAAGAAGCGGGCCTACACGCTGCACATCGAGGGTGCCAACACACACCTGGACCCACGCTTCTCGCACCTGGGGCCGTTTGCAGACACCACCACACTGAAGATCATCGTCGGCGACGTAGATGAGCCTCCCGTGTTCTCCATGGACTATTACATTCTGGACGTGTACGAGAATGCCCCAGTGGGGACAGAGGTGGGCGCGGTGACAGCAAGGGACCCAGACAGCACCAACAGCCCCATCAGGTGGGTGGGGGTGACAGTAAGGTCTCAGATGGGTTATTATAACTTTAAAAGCTACACTGACTGGAAGGTAAGAATTAGAAAATCCATTTAGAAGGAGGCCATCTGTGTAGAGACCAGCTTAACTGTCCCAAGTAATATCTGATATAAAGAACACATTTATATTAAAATGTCTTTCTCAAAACTGTACACATGGCATGTTTACATGGTTTTCCACAACAGTGTAATATGTAAAGAACATATTAGCTGAAATGTTTCTCAGTGAATTCCCACAGATATATTTTCCTGTGTCCTGTACTATATAGTATAGTATAGTATAGTATAGTATAGTTGTCATGCCCTGCTCGTCTGATCCTCCCGTGTGCCACGCCCCCTAGTTCCTCTCGTGCTAATCCGCCTGTTCCCAGCTGTTTTGTATTTGACAATCAGCGTTACCTGTATTTAGTCTGCCCCAGTCCTGTCTCCCTTGTCCGGTATTGTCGTAGCATGTCCTTGCTCGCTATCGTGCTTGCTCTGTTTTTGCTCTTGTTTTGGCTAATAAACGCCCTTTGGAAGGGCTTAACCCCGCAGCCTGCGAATATGGGTCGTTCCTCCCGCCGCAAGCGTGACAGAATACCGGACCCATCCAAGCGACCCAGCGGCTGCACGCCGGCACCACCCGAACAACCTCACCCAAAAGACCAGGAAGAAGCAGAAGGCTTCTTCCTTTGGCGGGGAGACCAGCTCCTAACGGAGGAGTACCTGTGGCAGCAAACGGTGGACGAGGAGGACGAGGAGGATGCCGAGCCTCCCACGCCGCGCCTCGTTCCTCCACCGACGCTGCCGTCTCCCCGTGTGCCCTCGGGGCTCTTCGTGGGATCCGCCGCGCTCTCTATAGGCGGCGCCGCTCCATGCCGGGAGGACCCACTCCCGAGACAGAGCCGAGAAGCCCAGGCGAAACGGTTTTTTGTCCTACAAGGGCTATGGTGTAGGTTGGCAGCGGACCTGGTGATAGGCGCCGATCCGGAAGCTGGCCGGTCTCTGGACGCTCTCGAGCCGATGTTTGCCGCCGTCACCCCGGACTCGGCTCCGTCGGTGATGGACGAAGTCCAGGAGCGGATGAGGGACCTGCTCCACCGATGGAGAGGTCTCCCTCGGGGTGATTACGCCACCGCGTCCCCATCGGATCCGGGTGATTGTGCCGCCACGCCCCCAATCGGTCCAGGGGAAGACGCCGCGGGGCCTCCGGATCCCGTGCTGCCGGAACTTCCGCCTGTTTCCGAGCTGCCGGCGCCCGTCTCGCCTGTTCCTGTTCCCGACCCTGCGCCCATCTCGCCTGTTCCTGTTCCCGACCCGGCGCCCGTCTCGCCTGTTCCTGTTCCCGACCCGGCTCCAGTTCCAGTCCCGGCTCCGGCTCCAGTTCCAGTCCCGGCTCCAGTTTCAGTCCCGGCTCCGGTGCCTCCCGACTCCGCTCCTCCCTCTGAGGGGGAGGACCTTGACTGGGAACCCTCTGGGCTTGCCTTAATGGGCCCCATGGACCCCGGTGGGAGAGGGGCTCCTCCGACGCGCCCGCAAAGGGGCAAATCCCGGCGGTGGCCCCGCCTCTCCAGGTCCCGAAAGGGACGGGGTCACCTGCGTCGGGGCCGGCTCCCGCCCGCCCTG
>JAODKN010000079.1:6931266-6961972 GCA_026774425.1 Petrocephalus zakoni
ATGGAGCAGATGTCTGAACCCCATAACCATGGAGGACATGGGGATGAAGCAGATGTCTGAACCCCATGACCATGGAGGACATGGGGATGAAGCAGATGTCTGAACCCCATGACCATGGAGAACATGGGGATGAAGCATATCTCTGAACCCCATAACCATCGAGGACATGGGGATGAAGCATATGTCTGTTATATCATATGTATCATATGTGACATAAGCATATGTCAGTTACCCTCTCCAGCTCTATTGACTCTTCTGTGCCAGATCTCCACCTTCTGGAGCTCTAGTTCTGCCTCCCAAGTCTTCACAGACGGAGCAAGACCCTCCATCCTGTATCTTCTCCATCAGGCCTTTAGCTGTTTCTGAGCAGGCCAGTGTGTTAACCTGATCGCAGGAGAGTGCTTCTCCAAGACTGAGGAGGCCCTACCAGATAGCAGCGCCGACAGAAATTAAACATCAAACATTACTGCTAGTATTTCTGTCTACATGCTTTTTTAAATATTTTTTAAATATTTTTTTGTGCTGCTCAATTTCCCTTAGGATTAATAAAGCGTCCGTCCTTCCGTCCGTCCGTCTATCAAACAGAGTATAATGTGGGGGAAAATGCAGTTTCTGTAACTGAACACCAGCCCCCAATACTGGAAATGTCAGATGGAGCACTGGGCTGCAGTTTCTGCTCCTGGTACCTGCAGTCATTTATTTTCGCCTTTTGAGAGTACTGCCACTTCTTACTCTCTCTCATACGTAAGCTGTGAGTGTCTTTCTCTCAGCTGTGCATGAGCAGGGCTGCTGGTAATATTTCTGCCATATGAACAGCCCTACAGTGTAATTACTCCTGTATATGAAGTGTGCCGCTGTCCCATTACCCTGCTATGCTAATGTTTCATTACTCCATCATATGAGCAGAGATTCTGCATGTGTGTCTGCCTATACGAAAGGATTCTGGTCTTGGGTGCCTGTCTATACCTGTGTGTGAGTGTGTCTGTCCGCGCCACGTTTCTGACTCCCGAGGGCTGAAGCTCTATCCCCGAAACCATATTCCAGTATTCGGTGTGAAACTGATTCCCTGGTCTAATCTTTCCTTAAAATATTATGGTGGAACTCTTTTGCAAATTATGTGGCTAAAGGGAACTTTGATAGATAGTGGTGTTACAGTGTAATGGTTTGGAATGTGACTGTGTAATTGAAAGGGTGCTGGTTCGAGTCCCTGACCCACAAGTTCCACTGAGGTACTTTTGAGCAAGGTACTGCCCCCAAGCACAGCTCCCCGGGTGCTAAAGTAGCTGTCTACTACTGTGTCAAGATGTTAAATGCAGACGACACATTTCGCTGTTGTATGCCGTGGTGTGTTGACAATGAATCACTAATACGGATTATTTTTGTCTGTACTATTAACTATTAGACATTAATTTCTTGGCGTTGTTGTACGCAGGCAATAGAACGTCTTGAATCTTGAGACTTCTCCAAACTTCATTACGTCCCAGCGAGTGAGGATCTCCTTGCCTGAGGCCTTTTGCTGTATTTCTGTTCCCAAGTCTTTCCAAAGTCTGCTTAATTTCTGCTCCACTGGCAGCTGTCCTCTCTTGGGCACCAAGAGGTGTCATTGGTGTCATTGCAGAGAGAGACAGAGAGAGAGAGAGAGAGAGAGAAAGACAGAGAGAGAAAGAGGGATTGGAGGGGGGTTAATGCTATACTATACTATACTATACATGCCACTTTTTACATATTCGGCATGTCCGTTACTGTGTCAATACATGTTCTGACCATCCATGCTCTCTACCTTCCCACATGTCGGCATGGTACCCGGGGTGGGAGTTTTGATTCAGTCCCAGGGAGGGGTGGCATGGTGGATGTGACTTACGACCTGTAACATCATGGGTGCAGCCTTCAATCTGCCTCCGTACACAGGCCGGCGTGGAGACCTGGCTCACCGATGGACTTTGGCTTTGACCTCGATCACAGTTTACACCTTGCTTTTAGCAGGCAAGCCCACTCCTTCTATTTTCAATAATGTTAGCGTGGCCCGGGGGGGTTGGGCAGGCAGTTGACCTTGGACCCCCAGAGGTTTTTTTGATCCCTACTTGCACTGGTGGATATTTCTGGTCCAGAAAGTAAAAATCCAGGCCAAGATTTTGTTTCACCGCAGTAGGTGAGTACTCCGTGACTGTGACTCTTTACACTCAAACTTTTGAAATAAAAATTTGGTCCATATTTTTACTTTCTGGACCTGAACTATCCACCTCTGCCTGCTGGTTTTTGGTTCCTCTCCCTTGTTGCCTTCTGGCTTCCTTCCTTTCTTTCATTTCTTCGTGCTTCTCTTTCCCCGTTCATATTGCACGCTCTTAATGACGCTGCAATGTATCACAACACCCCCATGTAAAGCGCCTTGGGTTTGTTGTGAAAGGTGCTATATAAAAATAAATTAAACTGAATTTAATTGAATTGAATATATCCATTCTTCTGTTCTTCAGCAAGAAACAAGAGTTTTCTGCCTGGCTTGTAACAAGCTTCCATTCCAGTGTGAAAAAACTGCATAACCCAGGAAAATGTATCGGACGGAAGCAAACACGCTTTTCTCAGCTGGTTACAAGAGGGTTTTAATTTTAATAAATGCTTGTAATGCTCCCTGAAATCTGCATAACTCTTAAATACCTTTTTAATGCACTACTTTCACG
Organism: Petrocephalus zakoni; assembly: GCA_026774425.1. Lineage (NCBI taxonomy): Eukaryota > Metazoa > Chordata > Actinopteri > Osteoglossiformes > Mormyridae > Petrocephalus > Petrocephalus zakoni. The sequence goes on from JAODKN010000079.1 coordinate 6,933,942, forward strand.
TGTACCATGATCTAACCCCTGACCTGAAATTCCAGGCATGATTTAAAATGCTTGTTCAACTGGCTGCTGAAAATGACTCTCCACATATGCGTATCTGTAATGCACCGCACCCGTTAGAGCTCTTATAGGAATTAATTCCCATAAAACCTGACCCTGAATTTGTAATATTTCAATGTACACTCAGTGACAAAAAAGTTAAGCACCCAGACGGAGTGGTGGAAATGAAATGAATCTGCACATGGTGAAAGGTCGTGTGTCTGTATCGCAGTGATTGTAATATCAGAGCAAACGGACTACAGAGTCGGCAGTATAGGCACACTGCTGGTCCCATGTTAGTAGGGTGTGGCACCCCCCCTGGGCCTGAATACATGCAGCGATACAGTGTGGAAGCTGTGGTATCCTCTCCTACGGTAAGTTGGCCCACAGCTGTTGTACCTGGCCCTCTAGATCCTGTAGATCGGCACTGGGTCTGAGTTGACGTCTGAGCTGATCCCACACATGTTTGACTAGGGAAAGATCGGGGGGCCTGGCTGGCCACGGGAGGACCTGAACATTAGGCAGGCAGTCCATAGACACACCTGCCGTGTGAGGATGGGTGCTGTCTTGTTGAAAGACTATACCAGGGTGCTGTCTCACGGGATGGTGTACCCATAGTCCAGCTAGTCCACACCAGCCACCCGGCCTCATGAAAACACTCAATGCGACCCCTATCAAATTCCCGCAGTTACTGGTAATGCCGTCGAATGCATCTACAACGCATCCTCTGTGTCTGGTGACTAGACTTGCCAGCTCCTTACAAATCGAATCATTTTCATACCCATCGCTGGTCTACACGTGCACCAAATTACATCCAAATTAGATTTTACCTTCTGGGTGCTTAACTCTTTTTGTCACTGAATATGTTTATTATGTAGTTGTTTTATTTGTAGGTTATTTTTTTAATAATAGTACTCCGGGCAAACAAGCAGTACATTTTTAAGTGATGTCCCTGACACTGTGTACATTGTCTCTACAAATGTGAGCCATACGCACTGTGAGTTAGCTCAGCTGTTGACTAATGCACAATGTTACTGTGAGTTAACACAGCAGACAACCACTGCTGTGTTACTGTGAGTTCGCACAGCTGTTCACCCGTGCCATGTAACTGTGAGTTCGCACACTGATGACCAGCGGCGTGTTACTGTGAGGTAACACAGCAGGCGACCACTGGTGACCATTGATGTGTTACTGTGAGTTAGCAGAGCTCTTGACCAATGCCATGTTGCTGTGAGTTACCAAGCAGTGCCATGTAAAACCAAATTTCCTCACTGGTCATTTATTCCTCCTGTTCCTCAGTGAGCACCAGATCAGCCCCCCGCTTGTACATTACCTTGTTAAAACCTCACAGCTCCGGCCAAGCTTGTGAGTCTCGCCCTTATTCAGTCTCGATCTATTTCTGCAGTTAGTTATTTAGAGCAGTCACTTGTTGAGCTTTCACAAGCAGCTTTAAGAAAGTGAGGGAGGGGGAAGAGACTTCCATGCTGGATTGTATCTAGGGTTTGTCTCGTACGCTGACATCTGCTTCATTCGGCCTACGATTTGCTTGGAGAACCAGCTTGCTGATGGACTCCAGTTTACATCCTGCTTTTATCAAAGGAAGATCATTTCCCTTGTATGTATCCTTCATTGTTTCTGGCATTCTATCTTTCCCTTTCCCAGTTTCATGCATAATAATGGATTTCCACATACTCCTGTCAAGTGCCTTGGGATGGCTGTGTTGTGAAAGGTGCTATAGTAAAAACATGAAATTGAATTTGACCTGGTAATGTGGAGCACATGCATCGTGTAAGTGTTTGTTATGGAAGGTGGACACTGTCATTCTGATGAGTTAATGATCTTGATTTCCCCGTGTCTCCAAAGGATGCGTCTCTGAAGACATCTTGTGTTTAGGATTCATCTGACAGGCAGTTCGAGTGCGTGACTAATTCAACAGCTAGGGACTAATTATACCAAAAGCTTTGTGTCTGCTTACATTTTGTTTGTTTAGAGAAAGAGAGGCACATCGTAAATGTCACATTTCCATCAACAACAGACTCATATGCCACTGATACTTTGCATACAGATTTATCATGGAATTTAACAGTAAGAATATATACCATGAACTGGGCATACCATGAAGGACAAGATCTGTGACTGGGTGAAGGGGGATCTAACAAAAAAATGCAGGGGACAGGGCACAGAGTCACAATGTGCTTTATATTTTAATCAATGGAAATGATCCTCTCGGGAAAAATGTGACTTTCTTGCATGAAGGCGAAGATCTCCGAAGTGATTTCCCTATCAAGTCAAACACATAAAAAGTGCCAGGACAGACCACTCAATCAAGGTGTTGAAAATCCACACAGATTAAATCTACATATTGTCACTGAACAAAGAAAATCACTCATGTTCACTTTCTTGATGATTTTGATTTTCAACTACAGATGTAACACGCCCATCAAAAGATGATTTATGATCCCATCTAATTAACTAATATTTATGTTTGCACTAGTTTACGTTTGTAGTCATGTTGGTCATTTGTGTGGATTAGTTTATACTGCTGATTTAAAAAAAGTTAATGTTGATAGCTATATAGCTAGCTAACTAACATCATTGTTAAATGTGAATACAGATGGTCCACAAGTTACAATGGTTTAACTTACGATTTTTCAATCTTACGATGACGATAGCGATACAACGAAATTGTAAAAATATTTAAAGTTTCGCGCGGCAGACAAACCTAGCAGGATTTCCAGTTCATTACATTTATGACTCCCTTTTACAGTGCATACAGGCTAAGAATTTGCCATATTTTTTTACTGTGCAATACAGTATTGTAATTAATAAATACATATATAGTTTATACAGTATGGTAATGAAAATTGGTCTGTTTTTCTAAATACTAAGTACTGTCATTTGTTAATTTATTAGCAAATTACAGTATACTACCCCATACTGATCACCATTCCTTAAGACTCCTGGGTAGGCTAGGCTATGTCTTGACTTACGACATTTTCAAGTTACGATGGGGTCATTGGAACACATCTCCATCGTAAGTCTGCCATTTACCGTTCACTGATGACTGTGTAAAGGTCAGTTTCTATCTGTGACGCTAAGAGTGTCTCATTACTTTATTTCAGGTTTATTTTGTAAAGTAGTTTCTGAAAAAATATGTTTTTTTTTTCCTGCTCCTGAAATACTGGTTATTCGGAGGTGTTTTTCATTGGACAATGATGCTATACCGTATGTAGCATATATACTACGTTCTTATTCATTCCCAGTAGAGAAAAGGTTCTCCTGAAACCTGTAGCGGATAAGTGGCTGGAAGACTGATGGATGTGTGTTCCGGACAGATTCTAGAAGGTTTTCCATCTTCAAGCTGAATTATCTTTGCGGTACAATTAATTGGAAACAGGTCAAAGGCTTCTGTAATGATGGGTAGACAGACAGACAGACATTATATTGCAAGTTTAGACTGGCTTCTGAACTGGCACCAGAATACATCAGCTTTTCCCTCAGAGTTGGCTGCCAGAAAGATACACATCAGACCAAACTGTACTGAATCGCAGGTGCCACAGCTTCGGAGTGCTTTGAAGAAATGGCTCTCACTTATCACGGAGGGTGGCAGGAGTACATTTGGGGGGGTGTAAGAGCTCCAGTCCTCCACAGCTGACGATAAACTCCGGATTGATGAGGTGATGGGTCAGCACACCATAGAGTCAGGGCAACAAATGATTAATATATTAAGACGTTTGTGTTAAATCCTGTCTTCAGAAATTCTATTCCCTTTGAAATGCTGTCAGCTTATATTTCAGCGGTAAACACAGCCGAGTAAGAAAACACTCCACAACTGTGGATCACTTCTGACGTACTGCAGACAACAGGCCTGCCAGTTTGGCACAATAAGGCCGAACGAGCCTTTTCCCGTGTCGCTATGAAGTGAGGAGAAACATCTCCCCGGACGAGGCTGCACACATCAGTCCATGAAAAGAAACAGACCACACATCAGCTAAACTAAAAAATCGGCTCTGTTTTCCTCGTCTTCCTTCTTTTTCACAGCTACGTGATGTGCTGATGCTGATAATAGGGACGCCCATTTGTTATCGTGCGTAAATCAACATCCATTTGGAACGTGGTGAAAATTAAGTGTTTTGCACATTGTTAAACAAGTTTGTTTATTAAAGTTAATTTGTACTCAGATGCCCCTACATTTTATAGAATATATTTTATACAATTCATGTTTTTTCTATTATAATTATTGTATTTTCATTTCTTACTTTTTTCTTAATTGTGAAATTAACAAAATTGTACATATTTCATTTTTACCATTTGAGATGTTATAGATACAAGCTAAAAAAACTGTGCTATTAAGGTCCATCCTTACACAAGTTAAGTGAATATCAGTTGCGATTTAATGACTGGCCAAGAACAGTCATAAAACTGTAAAAGAACATATGTATGTATATGTATGGTTCAAAACAGAGACAAAAATCTAAAAAAGTAATTTTCCAGCAATATAGTCATTTTAAGAGAGATCCTCCCCAGTGCTTATCGAATGTTATCTAATTACCATTTCACAGTGACCATTTAACAGATTAATTATCTCTACAGTTATCCATCATATACGTTCATGTTAGGCTATCTTTGGGGCCATACAGTGCAGCCATTTCAGTGGCAGACGTAAATTAAAATGATGTCCCCGAGACCCAAGCGTGCAGTAAATGAGGGTGACGGGCTAAACGCCGCGTAAATTAGATGCCGGCTTCCTTCCTGAATTATGAACAGCGGGGTCCTTTGATGTGTTACAGACAGGTTTACCTGCGATCAAGGGGAGCATGAATTATCCAGCACTGAAGATGTGAGGAGATGATAGGATTTGATGGTGGAGAAGATCTCTTCCCATTTCCATCCGTACACATTGGATCCATATAAAAAGTCATCAGTTTCAGCTACTTCTTCTTTTTGTTCTGTTCTGTTCTTTTTTCCTGAACAACTTTTTATTCTGAAATAATAATTAAGTTAGGGTTGGGCAGGTAGCAACACAGATGTCTAACATAAAACCATCAACACCACCCCTACCAGTACATCATCATTATTGTCTCTGCAGAGGTCGTCACAGATATTCTCTCAAAACACAAATGAAATTTGACCACACCTCAAAAACACTTTGACCCCTGCAGTTTTGCGTATGAACTCTCACGGACCGTAATATGCATGTTCAGCTACTTCTACACTAGCAAACCAAGGCATGTTATAGCGCTACCTAGTTAACGTAGCTAAATGATGATACAATGCTTCAAACGGCTTATAGCCAGAGGCACATTAACGTGGTCAGAGGCCCCTGGGCTATTTGCCTTTTCAGAGGCCCCCTACCGTGTTCTACAATGGTGTCGTTTTCAACCAGGGGGATTTAAAATATTATTACTAGCGGAAGATCCTGGGCCACAGCGTGGGTAAGCCTGTGCATTAAAGCCTCTGCTTATAGCCACATAAAAAGGAGCCAGCGAGGTTGTTGTGAGGTTAAAATATTATTTGTTCTGCATAAATCTCCTGCCTAGTTTTAAACAATGTCATAATGGATGCTGGGATAGGCCTGATGTGCATTTATTTATAAAAGTAAATGGCTAGACAGAATTTTGACTGGAGATGTTTTTTTTTTTTTCTGTTGAGCATCTGTGCCATTTGGATGGACAGCTTGTGAGTCTGCGGATAATTTTGGCGTGTATCAGTGACGTGGATGTCTCTGTAGCCTGCCGCCCCTTTAATCAGTACACAGCAGCCCATAAAACCTCCATCTGTGTCATACTACAGGATCAAACATTAGTACTAATTTTTTGAAGAGTCTCTTGAAGGGTGCATGTAAACATAATTAGATCATTATTGGAAAAATTGTGCACACATCGCTATTTTAAGGAGAAACATAAGCAGTTCTTGACTCACAGAAACAATCTCCCCCACAAACGCTTACGTAAGTGTAGTTTAACGTAAGTTGAATTTACTTTCTCATACCATTCAAGGCATGCTAAAAACATATAAGCCAAATATACTAGTAATACATGCTACTAATGAACTTTTTGCATTAGTGCTTCCATAAGCTCGATGTATTGTGGGTATTTTTTGGTGGAAGTCAGTTTAACGTGAGTCGAGAATGTAGCGATAAGTTTATACCTAAAGTTATCATACTTAAATGTCATGATGATGATGATGCAAATCCCCAGAGTTGCAGTCTACTTGTACAGATCCTAATTAACAAGTTCATGATGTTCAGGTTGCAATTGCAAATTACATTATATGCATTTACAACTTCAGCACAACATTTAAGAATCACTAGATTTACGAAACAGTATTACGAGGTCAAGTCACAGATTTTCAGATATGTTTTCGGATCTGCAGTTCATTTTTTACGTACAATTACTTTAAGAATCTATCACCATACGAGAGCTACCTGGAAAGTCAGCTTACCAGGGTTGCCGTTTCATTTGTCTCTTGTCATAAACTGATCTGTCTCATGTCCTGATTCCTTTTGTCCCATAACCCAGGCTTTGCTGTTGATGTGAGCCCCAGGACCGGTCCCAGGCTTTCGAAATGATAGTTTTAATAACCATTCCTCTGCAATCCCTGTGATTATTTTTTTTTCCTTTTCACATCCTGTGAAACAGCTCGTCATTTCGTTTTCTTGAATGTAGCCACGTTTTGATCCCTCTCCCGGGCCAAGCCCATAATTCCTCAAAAGGGAATCCCGCCCCCTAGGTAAAGCGATCCTTCCCGTCCAATCACACGGTTTGACTCACCGCGGTGAAACTCTTCTGGCTGGATCGTGACGTCCCCCCTGGGCGCCGACTGGCTCCGCTCACACAGAGCACCTGGTAATTCAGCGGGCCTACGGCGGGGAGGGTGGACCTCATTACCGGCCTTTGTGAGCATGGCCAGCAGCTCTGGAGGATTTCAGGCCGTGCTTAATGAGGGGGTATATTTAAATTCCGGCACCTTCCTAGGCGTCCGGATTGCTAACAAATGTGCCGGAGCATATCAGAATGCGGATGGCGCTGAACCGCCGGCGATGAAAATCCGCTCCGGCTTCGCTCGGTGGGAAAACCGTACGCGTCCAAGGAATACTGATCCGATTTCTGACAATCACTGAGAGCTGGCTGTTTCCCCGACAGCACTGATCCCACTAGGGGGCGATGCTCGTCCCCCTGCTCCTGTCACAAGGGGCTTTGGCACTGCTGCTGTCCTCCACCACGTCCAATCGCTTTAGCGCTCGCTAATTGTTTTGGCCAATCCTTTTGGTCCCACTCGAATATGTTTGTTTGGCAGCGTAAATTTCATTTTTTTTCCCCTGCTTCGGAAATGCGTGGGACACGGATAATCCTGAGGGCTTCAGAGCGCGGCGTGTTTCGCTTCATTCACTCCGGATTAATATTGCTTTTGACCAGTCAGTGTTTCATGCCTGACAGGGAAAGATGCAGAGGGGAAAAGACACAATGATCGGTTTAAAGGCCCTGCAGATTTTATAACGGTGTATTCTGCGGTATTTTTCCCGGGGAGTCTGGGTTGGCCAGCAACAGGACAGGAGGGCCCACGCTAAGTAAACATGAAAGGAAGCCGTTATTTCTGCAGGCGGTGATGGCTGTACCGATGGGTGGGAGGCTTTAGGAATGATCCCGTCTGCTTCAGTATGTAGGACAGGCGTGTGGGTTCCCGGGGGCCGATCCAGGGCCCAAAAGGGAGGGAGGAGGGACGCTGTCAAACTCCCCCCTCCTGAAACACCACACCCCATTTCGCACTTTAGTTATTTGCACGTCAAGTTTTTGGTTCGATTTGTCAAGCCGCTGTACTGTATGGGCAGTACAGTAATTAAACGTTGTTGCGTGCTTAGCACTTCTAATTAATCACAAGCCCAGCAACGAAGGAGACGTCGCATGAGTAATGGTTCTTGGATGGGTGTTGATTGCTTTTTACCTCTCGGTGTCAGACTGCATGGAGAAGGTGCTTAACACCTGACATCAGCTGTCACCCTGACTGATGTACGTATTAAAGAGCCATCGTCTTCGGCAAAAAGTGGACAACGTCACCCGGAATTTTGGGAAGGGAGTTTTTTTTCGTAACCACACTTTGCCTTCAGCAGCCATACCCAAAACAAATTCTATAATCAGAGGTTGACATAAGGGGTACACAAGTACGAATTTGGCGGATAAACCGTAAAATGCACGGCAGTTTCTTGTTTTAACAGTGCAAATGCACATAGGCGTATAAACACATTTGCACCGTTATGATGAAATTACAGAGCATTATAAATGTTACTAATTACACTGTAATTTCTTGTCATAGCTGCGTAAATAAATACGCATTTGCACTATTATAACAAGAAATATATGCGATTACCGCGTATTTTACTGTTGGTATGGTGAATGCGTACTTGCGCACCACTTATGTCAGCCCCTGTCTATAATGCTGGATAAAACTTTTGTGGCCAGGATAGCAGGCTCTCACTGTATATAGGCAACTCTCTACTTACGTAAATCTGGACATACGTGAAAAATATCTGTGATATGTAGAGTTTACGCAAGCGCTAACGCTAAAGGCAACTTATGCCTGTACGTACCTTTACACTTCATATTTCCATTTATTTTATGTGTTGCTTAGTGTGTGTTATTTGTATATTTCCGGTTTATGTCTTATTTCCTATAAGGCTGTTTTTCTCAATCTAGTCCTCGCAGACAGTCCACACTTTTGTTACCTCCCAGCCCCCAGCCAATCAAGAACCCCGGGTACCTGATGCAGGCCAATGGGAGCTGGGTGGGAGCAAAAATGTGGACTGTCTTAGGATCCCTGGGGATTGGGTTGAGAAACACTGCTATAAGTTATCTTCAATGGTACTGGGGGGGGGGTAAGTTATGTGAAATCTGACTCAAATAAGGGTTTGTGGGACGGATTGCTCACGCAAATCGAGATACGCCTATATTTGTGAGGAATATTTATTAGCAGACTCTCATGTGTGGCCCTGAGGGCCAGTCCCCCACCCCACGAGGAGCCTGCATAGAATCGGGGAGGATCTACTGGGGACAGTCAGGCATCGCGTGTGCTGGCACCCGTTCCATAGTCACAGCGGGAGCTTGGCACCTCAGCCGGGGGGAGTTTGGAGTGTGGAGCAGCTGGCAGCGTGAGTGTGAGACTGTGCCAGCGCCAGGTCCGCGGGCCTCCGTGTCGTGGACACACTAATTCAGCCTGGCAGTCCTGGAACCCAGGTCTGGGAAAGCTGGAGGTGCTAATCATTCACTGGAAGAGCCTCTGTCAGTACGAGTATGTCCGGCATCTGCAAAGCACCAAGAAGCAGGGGAGATTCCAGGATTTTAAAGGTGGGGAAGGCCACAACTCATACACAGGAGCCAACCTTATCATTAGCCAATTGGATGTTTCCAATCAGTGAGTGACAGGGAAGGGGGCACTCCAGAGGCCAATCAGTTTTCGGCTGGGGCTGGTACTTTCATGTGGACCAGCCCCTGTGAAGAACCTCCTGACGTCCGCTGTGCCCGTGTAAGATGCGGTAGCTTTTGAGATAGCGGGCCTCGATCCCAAGCCGGCGGTCGGTATGGCGTTCCCCGCTTCAACTGACATGCGGAGATGAGAGTTTATTTTTAGGGACCTAAAATAGAACCGTGTAGGAGGAGGTGGAGCCAGAAGCTCTGCGCCGCTGCGCCTTATCAGATGGGGTTTGAGATTTTAATAGGCCTTGGTTTGTATGCTCCCGGCTCCCTTTCTTACATTTACATTCAGCATACTTAGCCGAGGTGACCTTGGGCGCGCACGTTATAAACAGTGAATACTAGTTTGCTATCTGTACAGAAATTCATTTCAGAAATATGTGGGGAAAAAAGTGTTAGGCTTAATGTAAAGTAATACATATTTCGGTACATTTTTTTGTAAAAAAAAAATGACAGTTGCCTCAAGTCAAAAGTGAAGTAAGCCTGTTTTACCTGAACATTTTGTACTATAACTATGACCCTGACCAGGATTAATGTTTGGAAAGTTATTTTATTATGAAAAGTATGACCAGTTGTTGTCTTTGTGCATCATTTGAAATTTGCACAACCTTGTGTTTTTCCGGAATATTTGTTATGTTGGCATATCCTGACGGTCCTGAAGCATCTAAAAATGGAGCCTCAGAATGCCATCCAAGCAGTCTGAAATATTTAATGTGGGCATCCTTTGTTTTCCTGCGCTGCTTACCCTAGCAAAGGACCGCAGAACTACCCGCCTGACTTTGGAAATAACAAAATAACAACTTTAAAGAGTAGGGGGTTTGAGTATGGAGATGGTGGGAGGCTTCATGCAGACATGCAGGGTCCCCGCAACGGCCACCTGTGTTTGAATGTCTCCTCCGTTTTTTCGCTCCTCTCCTCCTTCTCCATCGGATCTCCTCCCTAGAGCTTCAGTCTGTGAGGATTCCTAGCAGATAAGCAGCTTCCCGCAGCCAGCCGCTCGCAGGCCGATTCGTGACGCCGTTGAAAGCAGAAGACTCCGATAAACAAGCCTCTTCTGTGCTCATCTCCCAGATCCCATGGAGAATGTGGCTAATGACGTACGGGGTCGACGGCTGGGGGCCACTTCAGCCGTTTATTATGCCAAAGGAAGAATCTTTCCACCATAAGAAAGTGTGCAGACTAACAACTTTCTGTAGATCCGATGCTGGTCAACCCATTAGGCAATCCTGATGGCCATCTACAGCGCCATCTTCAGGGGTAGAGCTGACACAGCAAGCCATTTTCACTGTGTCTCAGACAGGGGGCGCCAGCGATGAAACGCACCTAGGGCGCCACATGACCTTTGACCCTACTTGGTTAGATTATTCTTTAAAAAAGCAAAAATATATTAGTTCTACCACAAAAGCAATTTGGTAAGTAGAACTCGGCTACATCTGCACAAATATCATCGATGAAAATGTGTTCGTTCACTACTGCTGAGCATGTTTTGCACATTTCCTCCATTTACTGAATTAGCATTCCAGTGTAGACTTAGCCTTATGTGCTAGCGAGCATGAATATCCAGCTGCTGGAGGACTCACCTAAGTGACAGATCATTTTTGCTGGCAGGAAGACGGCAGCTAGATGCTACTGTGGCTGACAGGTCACCCCGGGCTCCGTCCATAATGAGCCTCTGTTGTGTCTGTTGAATCAGCGGATGACACATCGCTACACTGGAGCCTGGCATCTCTGCAACCTTCATTACATCCATAACGTTACCGAGAAACATGCACAGTTTATTTTGTACCACAGAGCCTGCCTCCGGCTTTTAGGGATTCCGATTTTTTCCATCTCCTTTTAACCCATATTGTTCAACTATCTTGTGTCTTGCTTGTTCTTTTTTTCATTTAATGAATCGAACATCCTATTCGTGGTTTAGATGTTTTGTCAAAGGTCTGAAATGTATGCCTTTGAAATAGACTGCAAATAAACGATTACGTAAAGTCACTCACTGACCGGAGCATCAGTCTCTGATCCCTGTAGCTGTCCTGGACATAGGTGGTTTTAGGCCCTTTATTCAGCTTCAACCACCTAATATTTTGTCTCAGTCCTCCGTAAAAATATGTCATCCTATTTTTCCCATATTTTTTTAAACCATCCCCCACCCACAGGGTGGTGTCCTGTCTATCTTCAGCGGAGTAAGCCCCTCTAAAGCTTCAAATCCTCTGGGGAAAACGGGGTAGGTGCTGATTTTCCGGAGTGGTTTGCGGCAAACAGCCCCCCGTCCCCATCCCCCCCCCCCGGACCTGGGGGCATGGTATGAGTGGCGGCTCACTTCTGCCACTATGCATGGTCCGCGCTTCTTGTCTCGTTTGCATTCGGGATTCTCAGCGTCGTGACCAACAGCTAGCTGTCCTACAAAGCAGAGAAGGTCATCTTGTTGGGTTTTGATCGTTCTTTCCGTTTTTTCCAGAGCTTTTTTGGAGCGTGAGGACTTCTTTTATAGCCAAACACCACATTTCGGTCAAACGAGTTGCTCGTGTGTTAGGCTGCCGATCAGCAACAGACCCCACATGTATACAAATCATCACGCGCCCAGATTCACTCCGTTTTCTCCTTCTTCTTAGGATGCTGACAACCTGCATTTGGTTTCATGCCAAAACGACTGTTCATACCCCAGATAGCTGTCAGTTTCGGTGAGACATTACTTTGTCATGGTCTCGCAGCACGCCGCCTTGATCAGCGGTGACGATTCCTACACGTCCCTGCGATGTGAAGCAGCAAACCTGGATGGAACAAAATAGCAGCTGTCAAGGATTGTAGCTAAGAGAGGCTCAGAATCTGCAAGTAGTAAGAAAAAGAGACCCAACTATGTGCAATCCAGCCTCTTAGTGGTTTAGGGACAGGGAAAAAAATCATACTATTTTGGATGCCAAAGTGGGCAGCTTGTTTGTTTCTGTCTCTCTTTTTTTGCTTATTTATTTAGCCTGAAGCTTCTAAATAACATTAGAGCAAAATCTTTAATTATAACTGAGAGGGACACTTTGGCACTCAGGTGAACAGATTCCAGGTTCTTGACAATTGGGTCATGGGTATCAGCGTGATCGATGCCGGCATTGAGCCGGATGAAATGGGCTGTGGGAAGCCTGCTGTGGGAAGCCTGCTGAGTGGCCTGGAAGCCGCTTTGTTATTCATCTTCGCAGTGGCCATCTCCGGATCTGCGCTGTTAGGAGGGGCTTACGGCATTCAAAAGGCACCACTGCTCGGCATCAATCAGAGTTTGTTCAATGCAGAACTGCTGGATGAAATCCCAGCCAAACGCGCTGAGCATTCATTCATTTATGCATCTTTCCATTATCCGGAACTCCCTACCCAGTACTGAGGTCGGGAGCCTATCCCAGGAAACTCAAGGCAGGGCCAGATCGCTTGGACAGGATATCCATCTGTCATGGGCTCATGTCGCACGCACAATTATGTTCTGAGGGCGATTTAGAGGCACCAGTTCATCCAGCCCAAACGCCTTTAGAATCCACATAGCCCAGTGACATTACTGGAATATCTATGCACGTATCAAGACATTTCTCAGCCTTGCCGTCTTGCATAATGAAATTCCTCAACCCCAAATTTTGGTGGCCAACTGTAAAGTTTCTCTGTGTTCCGTCAAAGGTCTGTACGGCCAGCCGAAGCGGCGTCACAAAGCAGCCATTACACCGGCCCCAGGGCCTGCCGGAAAATCACTGCTCCTGCTGCCTCACCGATGCCATTCGGCTCTAATTGCCCCCGTAAACTTTGCCGCAATATAAATGAGCAAAATCTAAAATGTAATTTATATAATGACCCTGTGATAACAGCATCTGGCAAACAGATAAATAACGTTAATAATGACCCAGGTGGCCGAGATGATGGCAAAGCTCTGTTTATTGCCTCTGTATGGCCCAGACACTTGACACAGACACTTTAGACACAAGGTTTATGCCCAGAGCCTCTTCTGGAGGATAATCGTTCTAGATGCGAAACGATATGAATTCTCATTTTCTCCCGTGCAGTTATCGGAGGGTCGGAGTCGGATGCTAATTGCCGCACGCGGGTGGAGCGATAAGGTGCCCGAAATATTTTAGACCAACAGCGGCGACTATGCTAGGCTAAATCCCAGCACTGAGAGACAGAGGCATGCTCAGAACATCGCTCGCCGCAGCAGCAGCCAAGGGCACCGAGCGTGAGATCAGTGAAGCTGACGGAATGCAACAATATCAGATAGATGCTATTAAATAGGCAAACAAAAGCCAAAATCAGGATTTGCGCACGTTAGCTGTGCTTTTTATCTGCCCGTCGGTTTATTACATTCTTATTATTTGTCTTATTTGTTGTTTGGCGTCATTAAGGAGCGAGTCAGTCTTGCACGAAGCGTTTTAATGTACAACACGAGGCTCTCAAAATGACGGACACGCGTGTGATTCAAACAGCTGCCCCGGTGCCTGAAACACGTGTTTGCCGCCGATACAGGTTTGTCTGTGTCGCTTCGCATGTGCACGGTCACGCCAGAAGCTCAACTGGAAACCTGGGCACTCGTCAACAGATGGGATGGCTTGTTGCCAAGCAGCAACCTGCCCCATTTCCGAAACTGCCCACGCCCACCCCAGTGTGTATGTACAGTAACCCCCTAATTAATGAAGCAAGGGAGCTTAGGGGAACACCCGTTCTGTGATGGTGCTGTCTGTCATTACAGCAGTCAACAGCAGGGGGCGCAGCATGGGAGCGGTGTCCCAGGTGGCGATGTGAGCTGGTCTTCTGGTGTTACCCATTCTGGCCTCATGAGGATGATGACGGAAGATGTACAGATGAAGAGAGTCAGGTTTACATGATCCGGCTGGACCTCTGTTTTATTAAAAGGGATTTTACAAGTGCCCATCCATCCATTTCCTGTGACTATCCTAGTCTCTATTCCAGAGGCTACAGGTACAGGGCAGGATTTTACACATGGAAGCTTCTAATTGTAAATTGTAAAGAATTATACAAATATAAAGATGAAACTGTGCAGATAAGATGGTGTGAATGAAAAGTCAAGCTTGTGTGAGGTTTGTGGTGCCCAGAGAAGGGTTTTTTTTGGCAAAAGTGCTGAGATCAGTGTTTGGTGGAGCGCGGTGCTTCTGCCGAACCATTCCTCTGGTATTTCTGCATCATTCTCTGCAGTTCTGCAGCCAGCAGGGAACATGGTGGTTTCAGAGGCGGTCGGGGACCCGTGGAGGATTCTGCTCACATCCTGATGCATCTAGAAGCTCTGCAGAACCTTCACGAGTCCAGACGCATAGGTGACGGCACGGCATTTGCGGCATCGTCGTGATAGTTATGCTTCATTTATATACAATTGAAGCTATTCTTGCTACAGGAGATGACTGACTGAAAACAGGTAGGGACACAGCTACCACAATAAGACAGAAAGTTCTCGGGATGAGGGGCAGCTTGTGTTTTTCGATGTGATCAGGAGAAGGAGCCTGAATTTCCATCTCAGTCCTGCAGTGTGAAGCATCATCAGCCAAGAGCAGAAGGCTTCTTTAAAATGGCGCTGTTTAATGCCAGAAAGACCTCATGGGCGATTTGACAGTGAAACAGATGCTCCAAAGCCGTATGGATGCTGTAAAGTCTAGCCGTGAAGGAAACAACGCGTCCTGCAAATTTAGATCCCCCGAGAGTTTATAATTATGCCTCTTTTAATTAACAGAAGCTTTTCTTTGATGAATTTTATGTCTCTCTCAAATATCCAAGGATTCCCCCTTGGCCCTCAGCCCAAAAAAAACCCAAGTCAGTGTTGTTTTGCAGCCAGTTTTGTGGAGCCCAGGCAAAGCAGGTCTTGAAAGTGACCTTGTCTTGCAGCTGAAATAAATGTAGAAATCGGGCTGACAGTGCAGCAATTAACACGGTAACAAGAGAGATGTGTGGTCTTTTTGCAGTTCAGTTCTGTAATATTTACCTTCCAAGCCATGGCAACATTTAAAACTTTATATTTCACATTCATTATGCCTCCCTTAATGCAATCTGAAAAAAAAAAAAAAAAACCAGCTATTCAACAACAAAATGGAAAAAAAATGAATTTTTTACCGGAGGGGGCTGAGGTGAGTATAACATAAGGTCACATGACCCATACGAACAAATTTAACTCCATCAATTAGGAGTCTATTTTAATTCTGGAATCATTTATACAGAAAATCGGAATTGCCAGTGCATCATTAAATAACCGTTAGATGGACAGTAGTGCAGTACAGCAAATGGAGGGGAGATAAGAGGATTTTAAGTAAAAGCGTATGGATGTGATTTTGGATGTAACTTGACTTACGTTGTTTATTATTGATGAAACAACACAGTGTGCATCTTTATTTTATGCTTTTCTGAGTTAAATAAAAGCCTAACTAGCATTTAAGGATCTGGGCTCTCATCTGGGTAGCGAAATGCCGGACATGCATTTTGTGCAGTGTATGTGTTTAATTAAAATGAGTTGTGTTTCACACAAACTAAAGAAGCTGAACGAAGCACAATTCGCAATGACTAAGCTCTGCTATTTTAACAGAAGCCACTTCGTTAAATGAAGATATTAAATCCTCCAGGACAGGGAGAACAAGGGGCATCTTTGGGAGCATTAGATTATAATTAACTTTAAGTTATCAGAATGCTAATCTGAGCTTTGGAAGTTTCCCCGTCATCCATCCATCCATCTTAAACGGCTTCTGGGGCACGGCTCGTCCTCCAGGCGATCTCACACAGACACGGGAAGGACAACTCGGAGTCAGCACTTCACCTGAACTGCGTGTCCTTGGACCACAGGGGAAAAATGAAAACTGTGCGGGACTTTGTGTGGGAGGCCGACACAAATAGGGGAACGAGAGGAACACAGGGAGATCGCAACAAATGGAGGAACAATGGGAGACCGGCACAAACACTATAAGATCTACACAAACACGGAGAAACTTACACAGACACAGCGAGACCTACACATATACAGGGAAACCTGCACAAACACAATACGATCTATGCAAACACAG
Source organism: Petrocephalus zakoni (assembly GCA_026774425.1). NCBI lineage: Eukaryota > Metazoa > Chordata > Actinopteri > Osteoglossiformes > Mormyridae > Petrocephalus > Petrocephalus zakoni. The sequence goes on from JAODKN010000079.1 coordinate 6,950,458, forward strand.
AAAAACTTACACAGACACATGAAGACCTACGCAAATACAGGGAGACCTACACATACACAGGGAAACCTGCACAAACACAATATGATCTATGCAAACACAGAGAAACTTACACAGACACAGGGAGACCTACGCAAATACAGGGAGACCTGCACAAACACAATACGATCTATGCAAACACAGAGAAACTTACAAAGACACAGGGAGACCTATGCAAATACAGGGAGATCTACACACATATAGGGAAACCTTGACCTAAAGTTTGACCTACACAGGCACAGGGAGCCCTGCATGAACACAATACGATCTACAAAGACACGGGGAGACATACACCCACACAGGGAGACCTACACAAACACAGGTAAACCTTCACAAACAGTGAGACCCAAAAACCACAAAATCCAGCTTCGCGATACAGACCCCAGGGCCTGGTTCAACCTCCCCACCGCCACAACAACCCTCCATGCTGCCCTTTGTCAGATTGCTGCTCCCTTAAAAATGATACCTGTAGTTAAGTTATTCTGAGATTAAAAATGTAGGTGTTCCTCGTAAGCGTTGTCAGAGAGGAATTCTTGGCAGATCATGGGGAATCATTAATTAATGCTGTGTGGTTAGCTAAGTGTTAAGCATTTAGGGGATTCTGTTGTAGGAACCGCACAGCCAAGCACAAACTGACTGTGGCGAAGTGTAGGGGGAAGTTTCATCACCTAGCCTCATACGTGACTTTTAACGTGATGTTCAGGTGGGCAGCTGGTTATAAAGCAGGGTACAGCAGTGGGTGAAACAGTCACCAGTGTGTTAACTAGCAGCTAATTTGTCTGCAAATTGCAGCTATACCTTTCTAGACCAAAAACAAGGACTTTACTATACAAGCAGTCCCCAGGTTAAAAATGTCTGACTTGCGAACAACTCATACTTACGAACTGACTGCCATTAAGTCTATGATATTTCAGATTTGAGCCAAATACAACGGTGTGTATAACAAATGCACACACTGCTTTGTAACACTCGTGACACTCGCTTTTGTGACTGCTCGAGGTACAGCACAGTATCGTATGAGATCACTTTTATTATTGCTGCATCAACATGTACTTCCGTGTAAATCCTATGCATGGTGATATTATTTATAACGAGGAAAAGGCACTGGATTCCTAAGGTCAGTACAGAAAATGTTTCCCATGCTCTTCGTTTGCGGTTATGACTTCTGGATGGCTGCAGTTGTGTGTGTTCAACAGCTGGCCACGTTTAAGGACGACCTCTAGTCACACAAGACATGGTCTCCCAGGACCGTTAAAACTAGGGTGAAGGACAGGGCAGGCGAAATGGACCTTGCAGAAAGGTCCCCACACTGTCATACATGCAGCTGTACAGTTGTCCATGGGCTGTATCTATATATTGTTCATCCATTTGCAGGGTTATCTGTCAGGAGCTTTGACGCAAAGAGCGCCCCCATCTTGATAATCCCATAAGTGCGCTATCAGTATTTAAAGTAAAAATAATATATTTATACTTTAGAGACTTTAAGTATTTCCATAAACAGTTATTTAAAGAACCACGCACCAGTATCACGATAAACAAACGTGTTATATGTCCTGAAAAATGACCCCACAGAAGTGCGTTTGTTGGCGATATGGACGCACCTCCGCTAGCGGATGTTCGTCTCATGGGGTCCATCGCGGCTGAAGGTTTGCACCCCATGCGGGAGCCTGGAATAGCCCTAGAGGTGGACTGGGAAGTAGAAGCACATGAAAGAAGAATAAACGGGAATATAGAGGCGATCCGTAAGACAGCCGCGGCTGATACATGGGACCTCCCTGTTTGGCAGTCTGCGGAGAAAGAGGCGGAACTCTTTTTCATTTTTACGTGAATAATCACACTGGCGATGGGCACAAGACCTCGCTCTTCGCAGTCAATGACTCAAACAGCCTCTCCTTGGGAACAAGATATTATTATTACCAGGGCTAATTAAAATTCCCCTCTCAAGCCTCTATATATTGCACCTAAATAAAACATTTCTCATATTATTAGGCCTTCTGTGCATATTAAAAGACTCCAATTTAATGAGAAACTCTATGAATTGCTGGTTGTTTTTGTTACAGAGCTGGACAGGAGACGAAGCCCTGAATTTCAAAGCAACAGCAATTATTCCAAATCAAAAATGCAGTAAAAATCATCCCTTTGTGGTTTTTTTGTCCCATTGTGTGAATTTTTAAAGGCACCTTTACAACATATTAAGTATCTCCTGCAACCCCTGACCAGACCTTTCCCACGCATAAGTATAAGATTAGGTGCTCTGCATGCATCGAAACAGCGGGACCGTGGTAAAACCTCGCCATTACTCCCCGAGAAGGCACGCTTTTCTGTAAGCAGACTTGGGCCGGCATGCATCAGACCGCAGTAGGGAGCCCCGAAGCAGCAGCCATGCGGATGCGGGAGCGCGTCTTTCTGGGACCGCGGCCGCGCGCCGTGATTTGCAGAGAGATCTTTTAATGAAGGATTAAGAAACAAAGCGACAGCGAGGCATTTTGTCACGAGGGAACGATGCGCCATAAAAAATGTACTTTTCGCAAATGGATTTCATAAACTGGAGATATATATGAAGAGGATGTGGCAGCTGTGTAATTAGGCGCACTGTAATATGAGCGGTCACTCACATCGCTCCCCGTAATGGCTGCGAAGTCCTTGGTCATCCTCCGCCTTAGTGCCACCGACGGGAACATCCAGGGTTCCCTCGCACCTCTCTGTGTCGGAGAGAGGCGGCCCGTTTAGCAGTTATTACCGAGAAAGCAGGCCACTTTACCGCAGTATGCGAACAGCAGCATACATAAGGAATTAAAAAACGTGTTTTGCGGTGCACTTTATAATTAAAGCTGTATGGTACGCTGGATAGGAAACTGGAACTTGGACTAGGCGGTCCGCTTGGTATCTGTCTGGGTGGGGGGGGGGTCATGATTAAGGGAAAAACAAATTATAATTCTGTGACGCTGAAGTGATACAGTAGCACTCTTTCTTCACTTCTTCAATTTTTTTGCATTTTCATGCACCGTTTTGTAAAAATGATGTAGTAATGGGTTGCCACACACTCTTGTCAACTGACATGGAGTGACTGTGATGTGAAAGGTGTTATAAAACAATTATTAGGTTGGATATTATGTGCATTTTAATTGGACATGTCAGTGCGGATGGCCGGGGCCATCATGCACTGTCAAGCCCAGACCCACCTCCATCTACAATAATGGTCATGTAGCCAGCTAGCTAACGACAGAGACATCTAACACGAACCCTGTAGCATACATGTCTGTCTTTAAGCAGCTTTTGAGCTGCACTTTATCCTACATTACCTGCAGGAGCTGTACGTCTACAAGAAAAACCCATCAGATTATTATCGGCCTTACCATGTGACATCATGTGACCTCCTGCAGAAGTGACGGCTAATTGGCCTGCAGCTCATTGTTACAAGGCTCAGCTAGGACCATGTGTCCATCACTGTCAAAATGACATCACAATTTATGGCAGGAACATGGAAACCTTCAAGGCAGCGGATTAGGTAGATACCGTTATGGACAGGAGGCTTGGTTAGGCCAGACAGATGGGTGTGTTAACCCCGTTTAACCCTTTATGTGAAGGGCTTTCTGAAATGACAAGATATTTTGACAATAATCCCAGGACATATACTCTCATGGTTCTAAACCATTCCCACAATATCTGCATGAAATCCCAGTAGTAACCAAACCCGTTAAAACTTAATTAAAAAAGCAGCAATCCCCCAAAGTTATGGTTACCCTACAATAAAAATTACGGCGTAATCAGCATGCTACGCGTCGAGAGGCAGACAACAGCTAAATGAATTGTGTAGGATATTAGCGTGAGGCCCTGGGCTTGGGCGCAGCTTATGTCTGCGAGCCCCAAATATGGCTCTTTCACAGAAGCCACCTGGAAGCTCTACATTCCTATCCTGGGGGGGGGTGTCGAGCCGCAGCAGAAAGTACACAGGGGGCAGGCTGTACCCAAGCAGGGATGTACGCAGACGCTCTGCTCTGCTGCAGCTGTTAGCCGCTAGCTTCCCTGGCTTTTTCTCCCTCTCAAACATACTCCTTCTCTGGCTTACGTTTAGAGAGAATGGCCGATAGTTTTCTCTTTTTTCCTTAACTGTCTTTAGCTGCAACACAGGAGCAAGCAATTTAACCACCGGAAAATGATACACCCTGCATGTAGAGAAAGAAATATTATAAGGGGTTTCCTGTCTTCACCATTCGAGTTAGAAAGGACAGCATGGTTTTACGTTATTGGCTTTGTATGCTTTTACTTAGTGATGGCAGCCAATCAGGAAAGGGGAAGGAATTTTTGCGTTTATTATTATTATTATTATTATTATTATTTTTTTTTTATCTTTCCTCGGTTATGCTTGTCATTTTTCTTTCTCCATTTGGCTTCTTTTTAAATTTACTAACTAATAATCGGGGTCTGCCAAGCATTTCCCCTAACAGGACGGTTAAGAACACATTAACGCATTCCTGGATCAGGCTTGTTAGAGCAATCTGAAGTGAATTATATGAAAAGAGCACCATGGAGCCGGAGGACTAACAATATTAAACTGGCACCAAAGTGCCCCTCGAAACTCCATTTATATTTCCTGGGAGGAAACGCTGTTCTGCCGTTTGTACATAAACACCATTAAAAAATTAGATATCGGTGAGTCACCAGAGAAATATTCCAGATTTTATACCAAGATATAATATCCCCCCGCCAGTCCGCAATGGAACAAATGAGATCTTTTAGTAATCTCGTAGAAGAGGGGAGATCCATTTTTTAGATCCGACAGTGCCGTCGGTGTGATTCTCTGTGAAACGCGAAATGAATTTGCTAGTGAGAGTCGGCACGTGGGGATTTGGGGGTGGGTTAGGATGATCCCATCGCTATGACGGTCACCACAGCCAGGAGACAAGCGGTATGCTGGCTTCACGCTGTCATCTGTTATGCGCTTGTAGTTAAAGTCGAGCCCTTGCTCTGTTTAACCGCTGTGCGGAGGGTTGGGGCAGAGCCGACGTGTGGAGTTGATTAGCCTGCCCTCACCTGCATCCAACTTAACGCTTAACTGGTCACAAGCTAACAGTGAAATGACATCTCAGCCTCACAGCGAGAGTTTACATTTGTCTTTGGAGGCCTACCTCCATTGTTGAATTTTTGGGTGGGAAAAACAATGATCTAGGAGTGCCAGGGGTAAATTTCTGATGATTAGCAGGGCCAGGCTTATTATTGGGTGGGCCAGGCTTATGATTGGGTGGGACAAACTTATGATTAGCTGGGCCAGGCTTATGATTGGGTGGGACAAACTTATGATTAGCCAGGCCAGGCTTATGATTGCCCCAACCACCCCCAGATCTGGGCCTGTCTAGTACCATCCCAAGATTTCCACACATTCCTCACATCAACCTGGTGAATATGTTGATCCACAGCATTCCAAAAGACGTGTGACTCTGGTGAAAGGGACACGAGGGGCCGGCAGAGAGCCTGGGCTGATCGTCATGGTGACTGAGTCGTTAACACCACTCAAGAGCTGCAGACCTGACAATAACAGGAACAGAATTAAAAAAATACAGAAAACCCAAACTCTGAATGTGGAAACCTGTGGCGACTGGTTTTCGCATGAAGGCAAATGTCCAGCTGACGGCATGCGCTCAGCACGCCTGTGATGGAAGGTCCCTCCACATGCCAGGACTGCTGAGATCAAAGCAGCCAGCCCAGAGCGATAAAATCAGCGTGGAAATTCACCGCTGATGTCGAGAACATAAATCAGGTCCCTGGTGCAGAGAATGCCAGCTTCCTCAGTACGATTGCAAGGACCCGTAGGCACACACTGGGATTATTCATAAATATTACCACAGTAGCACAGCAGCTGGTGACGTGTTGGTGAAACATCTGCAAACACAAAGCCCCCTGATGCCTGTCCAGCGGCTCCACCTCGACAGCACGTCTCAACGCACCGTCTCATCTCATTAGCATCATCAGCACCATTAACGCTAATCGCCGGCCTTTATTGATGGTGACGGCCAGTGAGCCCAGATTGATTAAAATAATCGATACTCTAGATTTTCTTGTGCACCCTGCGAGGAAGTCAAGAAGCCTGGGGAGGCTACGTATAAATACCGATGTTCAGCCTGCAGAAAGCAGTCACGCCTCACGTCCCGGAGGAGGCAAGGCAGAACTGGAAGAGGGGGAAGATGCAGATGTCCTAAAAAGAGCAATGGGACAGGGGTTTTGGGTCACGTGACCCGGGCCACGGTGGAGCGGATGGGTGAAGTGCGCTGATGTTCTGCAGCTGGCTCAGAGAGTCTGCGGAACCGTACCTTCCCAGGGACGAGAGACCGTGCGGCCAGGCGCAAGATGAAAGGGGGTGTGAGGAGATGCCGGGCGCCACTGCACTGTACGCGCAACCTCAACATGACAGACGCTCTGGGCCCAAGCAGCACCGAGCGCTAATGACTACAGCAGTCAAAGGTGGACACCTTCAAAGGCACGGCTGCCACTCCCCATTGACGGGATGATGGCTATGCTAGGCTAACGTGCTGGGGGGTGGGTATCGTCTCACATAAGCGGTATTTATAAAAACACTAATATTAGTTACTTATAGGTACTATTTCAATTACACACTCTTCTAACAGGGTGCTGCTATCTTTTTTGGAGAGGGCATAATGTGAAGTCAATTAAACTCCTCTGTTTAGGACCTCTGTATATGATGTGACCATCAGAGAGACGTCACTGGCTTCCTTCATGTCGGCTGTGTGAAATGCCTTGTCTTCCACGTCTCCCGTCTCGCTTCTCTGCTGTCCATATGTGACCTCGGGACGGTGGTCCAGTGGTCACATGACACACAGGCCACATGACAGCCCTGACATCGGAGTGTCAGAGGAATGTCAGAGGAAGCCGCAAGAAAACGCCAAAGCCGCGATGACCTCAACTTCTGTTTGGGAACTGTCCAGCTCGTCACATAGCTCAGTAGCCATTTACCAGTGATCACAGTAATCTAATCCGTCTCATCTAAAAAAGATGGACACACCCCAGGGAACTCCAGTGTCTCGAAATGGTGGGAAAAGACAGGTGATGTGAAGACTAAACACAGGCCGGATTCCCCGCTGTGGACGTGGAGGAGAGGAGCAGCTCACACCAGAATGTCCTCAGCCAGATGTCAGCGACTCAGATATGTGCTAATGATTCACACCATTAAAGCTGGACACTAATGGATCTGTAGAATTAATGACAGGACATGTCATGTACAGCAGCATAACGGAGTGTCTCGAAACATATAAGAAGATGAAATTAATGATCTCACTGTGAAACTAAGCCCTACACACTGGGAAGTAATTGATACAATGGCACAGGTTAGAGTTTGATATTGGGGGGGGGCACAAATTAATAATTTAAAAATAGACAGATCTATGAATCCAATTGAAATATTAGGGGGTGCACCTCCTAGATCCAATGTCCATTAATTTATGTCAGTATCATGAATTTTATAAACTTTTTTTTTTAATAAAACTGAGGGTAATGCGTATTTATAAAAAGAATAAACAATATGCCTTTACAGAAAGATGCCTAGAACATCAAATCTGAGAAAAGCACACACTTTCACTGTGAGAGTAACAGGGTGTCACAACACTGAAGTTTCCCTCCGGTTAAATCTGTTACTGTTTATACAGAAATACGCTACAGTTTAGTCATTTGTCAAGAATAACTTGTAGATTAACTAGCGAGGCTTTGAAGGTAGCTCCCCAGCGTTTAAAGTAAAAAAAAGTATTTATAAATACACTTAACCATGAAAATCCAGAAAATCGGAGATAAGATATAAAACAGCTTTTCAAAAGTAGAAAGTATGCATTCCGAGAGCCATAAATAATATATGAACTCATTAAATTGATTTATTCCTCGATGCAAGTAATTAGTTTTAGCTACAGTACAAAACAAAACACACAAGCAAAAAAAACGATCAAAGGTAATGTAAAGGGTTTTTTTTTACAATAAGGTATCCACATGAAAGTAATTAAATATTTTAATTCTGGAATAATAGGATTACTGTGATCTGATGCTGATCAGAGCAGTGAACCAGCCCCAGGTTCTGATCCGATTCCGTGCCCCATCACCTCATTAAAGGTGTTTATTTGGTTTATTTGGTTTGTATGAGAAACACGCGAGCGTACATGATATCCAATGCAGACAGACCTTCACACGTCCTGCACACAGAAAACAAAGCTGAAGACCATATGAATGGGGTACGGCTGTGATTTTCACCCGAATGCAAGTGAGCTTTCCAGCTACAGGCTCCAGCCAATACAATCCCAGCAATATGCAGATCAGTGCCAAATAAAAACCACTGGAGGAGAGGTACACTTCATTCCCCGAGGGCACAGAAGCAGGGCAGGGATGGGGCTTCTTGTCATAAAGATAATAAATGGGCCCCCTTCTGGCAGGAAGATGAACACGGGGGGGGTGTCAGACGGGAAGGACGATTATTTTTACGACGCCTTTTCATGTCGAAACTGTAACGCAGGAGGCAGGGCTAAGCGGCCCGGCTTGAAGAAACACAAACGCAGAGGCGTCGGAAAAAAATGATCACCGGGTCATTTATGGAAGCCATCATTACCTCCTCCGTGGCATGAAAGCTAATCTGTCTCAAATCAGACGGTATCCATCCATCCACGCGCTCATCAATCTTCCACACCTCGAATCCAGTGCTGCGCCGCCGTGAGCCTGAAGCCAATCCCAGGAGGACAGGGGACACTCTGAACAGGATGCCGATTCATCATAGGACACATACGCCAGCCATCATCAGCTGACCAATCAGAATCTCTGTAGGCAAAAAGCCCTGAAATCATAAATTTCCCCATTTTATTGTGTTGTTCACAATGTGCAGTCATATTCCTACTCAGGTGCATCCATACAATTAGTGCTAATAAATAAATGACAATAAGAACAGCAATAAGTAATTAACAATAATTAAATAACTGCTGTATGCATCGCCCTGAGTCATTCCCCGTCCTCTGCCGGATGCTAGGCTCCGGACCCCTGTGACCCTGCATATGATAAGCGGGAATAGATGATGGATGGATGGTATGACTGCCACTGTAGATGGCACTCCATATATGCAGCGAGTCTGTAAATATGGGGATTAATACCCGTGTCAGGTGGTAGCAGTAGAAATGTTTTCTTGAGCATAATTAGAATTCATGAAGCTGCTTAATTGCCTGCAGGTAGAACTCGTCCCCGAATCTCGTGGTCAGAGTGCCCAAGGTCCTATTCTGTCTGGCCGGGAGGGGGGCAGGGTCAGTGGCGGGATAAAAGTGATCGTGCCATGACAGCACGCGGCCGGCGAATGTCACCGCGTCTCCGCTGGTGGTGGCATTTGGGCTGACCTCGGGCCACCGTCCCCAGCCCGGCTCCGCGGCCCAGAGAGAATAAACATGGGCCCGAATTCTCCCAGGGCTCCCAAGCCGCGCGTATCGCTCCCATACAATTACACCTGTCCTGCCGTGCGTAAAATGCAATAGACACACCGGAGAGCATTGGCGAGTGCACACCCTCCTTTACCCGCTAAGAGGATTGCACGGGCTTACCGCAGCACCACATTTACGCGCGAGCGCTAACTTAAGACCGAATGTCATCAGCTTAACGCAACACCTCGTTCACCGAAAGGAATTCCCAACCGGAACGGCTGCCATTTAAATTTTAAATACCAAGATGCTATTCCAGGGCTAGTCAATGGCGGTGCTAATAAGCCTTTCATTCCGGCTTCTCGCAGTAAATAGTGCTGTCACTTAATAAATAATTGCATGTGTTGTGGAGAGGCAGTGTTTCCTGTGAGCTCCCTTTGTGTGTTTTAATGCGCGCCGTTGTATATAAGATGAAACCACACATATTGTAATTCCCCATTCAGAGTGTCAGCGTGGCGCTACGTGACTTAACGCCTGCCAGGAGCGCGTGACACCCCCGTGGGCACCAGGATGACTAACGGAAAAGTCGGCCCGCACCTGTCCCGTCTTAGAGACAGGCGTTGTTTAAGCAGCAGGACGCAGCACACGCGGGAGGTCTGAGCCCAAACCCCCACCTTGATGCTGAGAAGATATGGGACAAACAGCAGGCTTGTGGTAACGTTTTGCTCTCTGTGGACCCGCTCCGGGTCTCTCTCTCCCAACTGTTCCGCAGTTTGCGGAAGCTTGCGCTGTACATTTCTATCAAAGCCTAAATCTAATCTTTCGGTGATGTCAGAAGTGATTTCACGCCCTCCTGACGGTAAGCCGGCTCATGGGGTGCCGGCCTGGATGGCAGATGGATCTGTTATCAGAGGAATAAAAAGTACAAAACCAGTTACTAATAAATACGAATATATTTAATGTGTGTGTGGGGTTCAACTGAGGTCTCTCCAAAGCCTTGCAGCTATTCTATTATAACTGGTATCTCCAAGTCGCCCGCAGTAAGCATTATGTAAGAGTTACTCCTGTCCCGTGCTCTCTAATCCGCCAGTGACCCAGGCCAGGATACCTTGATGGAAGACAGATGGACTCATACTATCCCTTTTTGGGCCTTTATTATTCAGAGGGATTTCATCACAATCAGAATCGGTGGCTGCCAGATGTACCCAGATACCTCCACATGACTAATGCGTGACATTTTACCTGCTAGTTTTATGTCATACCAGCACTACCGTCAGTAACTTTAATCACAAACCAAATCAAAGACCTGGCTTCTTGCCTCCACTACTAAAATTTTAATTGGCACTCATCAATATTACAATGATCCCAGCCTGACGCGCCAGCGAGCCTATCAAATTAAACCACAGGTCTTTTTTTTTTTTAAATGTTATTTTTATTTTATTGTACAAATAAGAATTTGTAGCAGAGTGGGGCTCATGGAGAGGCACGTTTAAGCAATGACCCTTTCCTCTGCCTAATCAAATTAACAATTACAGCACGTCCCGGTAATGGAGACTCGAAGTCGTCGGAGTTTACGGCAGAAGAGCCGCCTTGCGAAGCATGACTCCAGGACTTGGGATTTAATGGGACGTCCGCTGGCCCTGTGGTCCTGTCTGCAGCCTCGTGCATCTTCAGCGGTCAATTAGCATCAATTAACACCATTAGGACGATCCCCTGAAGCGCCCGTGGGACCCGATGGACGTGATGTTTGTTTATTCGCCCCGCTGGCACTTTCATCCAGATGCTATGGATTTTAACACCCCCCCCCCATTTGGGATCAGGGAACCCTTAACCACAGTGCTCCCCTCCAGCAAAAGCATGGAGGCGTGGGGTTAAATGCTGACACAGCCATTTAGCACCAGATCACAGCACCAGATTGTCGCACCCCCCAACCACTCATTTACAGCACACCCCCTCGTCCAGGAAGCCTTAATTAGCAGCCCTCGGTTCGTCACTAGCCAGAAATAAATATCAATAGATCACTAATTTAATTTCATTTAATATATGAATGAATGAAGATACCCAAAGCACTTTACAGAACCAATGGGGGGCCA
>JAODKN010000079.1:6962072-6972375 GCA_026774425.1 Petrocephalus zakoni
GATCACTAATTTAATTTCATTTAATATATGAATGAATGAAGATACCCAAAGCACTTTACAGAACCAATGGGGGGCCACTTCAGCCAGCCCCCCCACATGATTCCGCACCAGTATGCTCACCACACAGTAGCTAAGGTGGCGTAGGGGCAGGAGAGAATTAACTAGTTAGATATAGGGGATGACTAGGAGGCCAGATTAGGTCTCTTTTTACCCAAATCAGATCTTAAATACTTACACCATAATGACACCCCAAACCCTCAACATTCCATAACAGATGTAAATAGAAGGGTTTACCCTGCATAGAAGTGGTTACCGCCGGGGGGGGCGTGGCCTGTGAGAGCACGGGGTCGCGACCCTGGCTTTGTATCGCCACTGAGCTGTACTCTTCGTCGCTTCATTACAGCTCTGTCACGTCACACTGATACCAAACTAATCAAGACTAATGATTCCATTTAAACCGCTGCTGATAATGTTATTAAAATGCAAATAGTTAATTTCTGTTAATGACCCGCTATCGCTCGCAATCGATCAAGGACGGTCTTGCTGATTTAGTTTTTGTCCTAATACTCACTCGAGGAGAATGTGCATGTTGGGAAGTTTCCAGAATCTCCTAAATTGTAGTAGGCTTTTGATTTCTGTTACGGGTTATGCCTGATATTTTTAAGGTTATCATTAAAAAAAAAAAAAGTCTGTTCAGCCATGTTTGCGATTATGTTCCGGAATATCAGTTAAAACTCCGGCGGGATTTTTCTTTTACCGAGAATTTTTAAATATTCTGCGGTGCATAATTCAGCTTTATCACCCTAAGATTCCAATTTCCTGCAGATTTGTATATGAAATTTCCTTAGATAAGGGAGGTGAAGCTGTGGAATTCTCATTTTTACAATACCCGAACATAATAATCATATTTTTGTAGATCCATATTGATTTTACTGATACCAGGAATTTATTTAAGTCCTTAATCTCTGGGACCAATCCTTGTACTGATTTTGGACACAACCCTAAGGTGAGCTCCGGGTTCGAATGCAGACGGTTGCCATGGCAACCGCAAGGCAGCCCCCCCCCCACCCCGTCTGCTGAGGATTGGCTGTTCTTATTTCTGCTGCGTTGTGGCTCAGCCTTGTTGACCCGTGGCTTTGGTCTTGGGGGAAAGCCGCCCATTTTTCCTTTGGCCGTTTAAGACTTTGGGTTGAGTCACAGGCCCCCAAAGCCAGGAGCAGCTTGCTCAGCGCACACACGCTTGCAATCAGACCCCCACGTCTCTCGGCCTTGTTGCTGTTTAAGGAGCGAGCGCTAATAAGCGTTAGCGTTAAGGGCCAAGGGCCATTCCAGCTCAGCTCTGTCTCTGAGGCCAGGCCGTCAGAAGATGCTCTCTCCTAGCTTCTCTATAAAATGTTAGCCCACGGGGTCTGACATTTGGAGCCACGGATCAAGCAGACAGGGGCCGTTTCTTGGTTCTGAGCTCTGAAAAGGTCACAACTTCCTTAAGAGCAGGTAGGAAATCTCCTGGGCCTCTCACTGATCTGCCTGTGAAATTCTGTGGGCTTTACACTGGAAATCAGAGGCCCAAAACCCTCCATGGTTGGCGGCTTCTCAGACTGCGTAGATGCATGGAGGAGACTTCTTTGTCTGGTGTTCCTCTGGCAAAGTTGGGGAGAGCATAAACTCTCATCAACTACATCTCCCATGTCACAACCTCTGAACTCCTGGGTAGCTACCTCTGATTTGTGAAAAACCGAGGCACTCTGGCATTTTTCCCCCACTGTTTCACTTTTTTATAGCCCTGTTTTCACATTTTCGTAGTTAGTGTTACTGCTGTCAATAGCTTGCAAATAACGTCATGGGGGTGGGGGGGTCTTGGGTGTGGATGGGCGTGGCCGACCATCAGCCCGGGCATTTGCTGGGTAATTATGTAAGCATTTGTATTTCTGCCACCAATCAAATCAAAGTATAGAAATGGCCAGTCGCTCTGTTTTACCCATTTTTTTGGATTGGATGTATTAGATGTGACGAATAGCAGGAGAAGGAAAGTGAGGATTTATTTGAAATTATGAAATCTAAATTAGATGTATATTTTCACAAACAATCCGGAACAATTCGTGTCACGGGAAAGAATATTAATTTTCCGGGACAGAGCTCAAAAACAAGAACAATCCCAGGAAAACCATAACGGGTGACAACCATACTGATCTGTGTGGAAATGAACAGAGGTGGGTAATTTAGGTCAAAGGAGTAAAAATACAGACCAGAATTGTGTTTCAACCAACTATTTCAGTATTAAGAGTCTCAGTCACAGAGTGCTCAGCTAACTGGTTGAAATAAAATCCTGGCCTAGATTTTGACTCTTTGGAGAGTCCAATGGAAATGAATTCTGATTTTTTTCGTTAACAGAAACAAAGGCTCATGAAGCCCCAGCCGGAGGCCTCCTATTCACTCATTACAGAAACACATAATCATTCCTGAGCTCTCGAAAGCCGCCCACTCAATCAAACCTTAACAGAATGCATAAACCGGAATGATAAGGAACACCGTCGATTCGGATCTTTTCATACTGCGTCATAAATGTAACCCTAAAATCACTATATTGTGACTTAAATTTAATTAAACCTTACCGACATGGGTAATAAATAACAAAATATCATTTACGGCGTAGGAGGTGGGGCGTAAAAGAATCCCGAGAAATGCAGAGATGACTCCCTGGCTGTAACTAATTTATATGTCACATTTGTTAGCGGTAATGAGTTAAGGTTCATCCTTGCAAATGGGAACAGTGCTAAAGGTAGCAGTAAATAAAAGAAAATGTCACCTTCACTCTGTCTTATTTATTTATGGTGCTTTATAAGCAAAACAGAACAAAGGAATATTTAAATTAATATAATTTTGCTATAACCACCTAAGTTGATTAAAGACACTGTTCAGAGAATTCATTTGTCTCTTCACACAATCTAGGAGAATCCAGAAATGTTACACTACACCAAATTATACTCATAACCTCAGGTCGTTAATAGCTCAGTGGCCCTCCTTTAATTTCATGCTTGCACAGTGTACAGAGCATAGTGTACAGCTGCCCCCCCCTCTGCCTGCCACCCAGATGGAAAGCTGCACTCGAGGAGATCAAACACAATTGATGTGTAAGCAAGTCTTTCTCCAGCCAGTGATCCGGTCCATAGCAGTTGATGCGTTACCTCTGAGGTCATCAGCCTCTCCAAGCTCCTCCCACAGCCTCCGTCCACGTTTTTGCTTCCTCTCAGCTCCCAGCACACCTGTACCAGGTATTCGGTGTTCCTGATTGGCTGGGAGCTGGGAGGGAGCAAAAACGTGGACTGTCTGGGGTTCCCCCAGGACTGGGTTGGGAAACACTGACTAAACCACCTGCTGCTGTTGCTGTATTTCCTCAGAAGAGTAATGGGCACCGGGTGGGGCGGGATCTAGGGCTGGGCCGCTGCCTAGGGCATAGGTGGCAAAAGGAGACCCCACCGTAATCTACTGAGTGTGACCCCCTCCTCGGTCACTGACCCTGAAACCGTAGACCTGCACCTGGCAACAGGATAGGATAGACAAAGCCAGCAATAAGCTTCAGAATTGTGACGTTATACACTGACTTTTACGGTTATTTAAATGGTAGAGTCGAACAACACATCGTTAACAGAAATACACAGAATCTGGCGTCTTCTACTGCCTGCTTTTTCCATTTGATTTTTTTAAACAGACACGAAGGGGATTTTAAAAGCCAGGGCGGACATTTTAATAAAACAGAGCTTTCGGCTTGGTAAGGAGAAAGCCAGATGCACAGTATTGATAATCTGCTGCGCCTTTCACACTTACCTGCAGGTGGCAGCATGCTCCCAGGGGTAAAGATGACAGCTTTAGCTGCAGAAAGCAGACATCTGTAGAGCAAACTGGATCTGAGAATGACTGCTGTGAGAGCAAAGAGATCTCTGCCGCACCCTCTCTGTCTCTGAATCAGGTCTGAGTGAGTCACTTTAAGGCTCAGGACAGCCATATTTCATCTGACAAAGCCCCGCCCAAAAGTGTGTGGGCTTACAGTCTTCAGCAGACTCTCGCTGCAGGTATAGTTTCGGGGGGGGGGGTTGTTTTGTATATGTGACTGCTACTTTGCTGTCATACACATCTTCAGGGAATTACATGCAAGAGAGTTAGATGTCAGCTGTGTCTGGTTTCACATAGCAGCCATGACAGGGATCACTAATTTATTTCAGAGAACTGTAAGAAAATGAGTGTGCATGCCTGATTAGACTCAAAAATCACATATTTATTTCTAGACAAGACCTCGAGGAGATCAGTGATTCTAGCTAATCTTTACTACTAATTGGTCTCTAGAGACTCTATATACTGTGCTTAAAGGTGCGATTAAAGAAAGTGATTTATCTTCATGGTATCTTGGGAAAAACATTCGTTTTCTAGGGTCATACAATCAGATTTTTTGTTTTAAGTTGTACAGTGCGTTATATGGGATGTGTATTACCATAGCAACAGTTAACATGGGAAGGTTCCTCACTTTCCTATATCACTCTGTTCTGGATGTCTAACTCAGACCCAGATGCTGAAATAGACTGAATTTTGCAAGGAAATAGGATCTCATGAGGTTTTTTGTGAAGCCTTTCGCGATCAGAGATGTTTAAAGCTCATCTGTACAGCCCAGGCATCCCTCCTGGTACTTCAGTGACAGGACACACTGTTGTAGTGTTCACCATGTAACCCTGGCAAACACACAGTCCCCATGATTACAAGCTAACTGGAGATGTCTGGCCACAGAGGAGCACAGCTGTCTGGAGTGCGTTGAAGCTAGATGTCATTCTGAAGGTCATGGCTGTCAGGTCATTGACCAAGCTTCCTCTAGTGCACAAACTACTAAACTATGGCAACCCTACTGGCCCGCTCAGTTTCCATTCTGCCGCCTACTGGCAAATAAACTTTGATGCACGAAGCTAGTTTAATGGCTGTCTGTTACTTCCCTGTTGATTTTATCTGGGCATTATAGCAATTGCAAACCTTAAAATTCAAGTCTATAAAAAAAATTATAATAATAAAATAAATAAATACATCGGAGTCTATAACAGTCCCATCCCCCATTGTATGCAGATTGTCCTGGAATTGGCTGATCCTTTGAATGGCTACACTTAATGGTTAAATTTAATGAATGGTTAAATTCAGAGGTTAAATTTATTGAATGGTTAAATTCAGAGGTTACATTTATTGAATGGCTAAAATCAATGGTTAAATTTATTGAATTTAAGTGGGAAAGGAATTCATTTCAATGTTCACGATTCAACTTATTTAACCGACATGTCTTCGACGTCTGGTACAATAAAAAATAAATTAATAATTCGTGTGTCCAGCGGTGGTAAAGCAATCTAAAATCAGAGGGCTATATAGAATGATCAGCCAGTTAGGATACGCTGCGTATTAATTTGGCGCTTTGCAGCATCCCAGCGCTGGCCGGCCAGCGTTACGTTAAGCGTGTTAAGGTGTGGATAATTACGAGATAATTACGGCAGCCCTATAAAGTCAGTGGAGAGAGGGCTGGTGGCTAAGTTTCCTCTCCGGAAATGCATTAGGGAGTAGGACGTGTGCCGGCGCATAATGAGCGGTAGCCTGCCTTAGCGACGCTTGTTCTCGGTGTTCTGCGGCAGCCGGTGCCGGATCCTTGGGCGTCCATGTGCTCGGTGGAACAGCCCATCTGCGGCTGCACTCTGGAGGATTATAGAGTTACTTAATTGGGCACAGACACCACAACTTGGACCTAAATAAAACGGTAGATTGGTGGTGGAGGGGAGACGTTTAATGGTTTGTCAGCTAGCTTTATTAAACGATGTATACACGATTCATCTATATATAAAAATGCTATGATCCAGTACTGCTTGATGCCAATTAGACTGCAACATTCATACAGCTATAGAGAGTGCAGTATTTGCATTGGTCCAGAAAAGTTCGTCAAATTATTTTTGAAAGAGATTTATAAAAAGAGGCTAAAGCCTTTATTGGGGATCTGACTTTAATGGAAATTAACGAGAACACAGTGATTAAATTGATTAGTGTATGTTTCCTTGGTGGGGGGAAAAACTGCATGAGCAGCATAATGCGTGTGCTTATAGCAGCATAGAGTAGTGTATGTTGTTTGGTGCTGGGGGACCAGCGTCACTAATGCAATGTTGCCTGAGGACCAGCTTCTTGTGTAGATGGATCAAAGCGGCTGCGCTGGTCCACAAGCTACACCAGCACCAAACCAGCTGTTTTTCTGGGGAGGCAGCCCTGACACACACTCCATGGCCCTGAAGCTCATTGTGGAACATTTTTTAATATTCCCTTGGTAAAGAGAAAAATATACACAAGATATATGGTGCTTCTGTTTAGTTTTAAATACAGTAGCTTCCTATTGCTGTTTTTGGGGTCTCCCTAGGGGGCAGAATGACTTTGGGGTGGGTGTGTGTACGTGGGTCACCTAGAGAGGGTATCTACAGGACATTTTGGCAGGTTTTTCTCTCTCGGTAAGAACAAGCTGTATTTCAGGTGTTTGCGGTTGTGGCCGATAACTGCAGTTATTGAACATTACCATGTATACCTCTGAGAATTAGATACATGAAGTAACGCGCCAGGATGTATTAGTGCATCAATTTCCATGTGTTCACCTTACCGAATTATGCTGTATGTACTGAAAAGCTCTCTGAAAGCCAAAAAGATGTGTAATGTGAAACTTTCTCAGTCTGTATAACTGTTTTGCAGTATATGTTAATATATTTGATTTTATACAGGGGAAACGCTTTGGGGATGAATGAAGAGAGCAGGCACGGAATCCGTGATTTATGTACTCTCTGAGTAATGTGATGTATAATTATATTATAATTATTAAGCAGAGTGTATGTTATATGGCCTTCAGGGTGTTTCTGGCCTGCTTAACCAGCAACAGATCTCCTGGTCGGCCCAGTCACTGTCTGAGATACGTGTGCATCTGTGATTGTGGTGCCTTTTCCAAGTCCAGCATCCAGTCCTACATACTCGGGTAAAGAATGAAAATGGGGCGTCTCTGGGGTCCATGGGTTGCCAGCTTCGGTCAGCTGGTTTTCCATTCGAGGCACACACGTTGTAGGTGTTCTGTTACCTTGTAAATAGTCTGTAGTGCTGGCAAACCGCCCCGACGCTTTTGATATAGCAAATTTCAGGTCTATAGTGGAATAATATAGATGTGCCGGAAGATTTCTTGCATCAGCATCAGAGTTGAAAAGGTGATCGTCACCCGAGAGTCGGCAACCGTGCAAGTGCTCCGAAGATACGTGGCGCGAGTAAAAAAGAATAATAATAAACGATCACTCTCTTTTCTCGCTGGAAAAATGTTTCCTTTCTCGGCAGGAAAAAAACAGTTGTTTCCTTACTTCTGTAAATCGCTGTTTACCGAGGAAATGCCGCGTATCCTGCCGCCGGAGGTAATGCAGCGGCAACAAAAATATTCGTAATAGCAGAATAAATAATAACAAATCGCTAACTACGCGACGTACGCTGTGTCAGAATCGCATTCAGCCGGCGTGGCGAATACAGCCGGAGTTTATTGCGAGACGCCGTCCCAAAACATAATGGATAGATTATCACACGCAATCGCAATTCCTGGCACAATTTAAATTTGTAATATCCTGCGAACTAACCCGGTGCATTGCAATCTAATTTCATTTTGCAAATGTGCCGGGCTGGTGTGGATCCAGCGCTTGGGGGAGCCCAGGCGGCTATAGAAGGGCCGTGTTAATAAGCCAAAGAAATCGCAAGGCTGATGCGTGATTCTGCCCGTGCAGCTCAGCTTATTCGACCGCCATGGAAATCGCTATAATGAGAGCAGTCTTTCCATATTTTACTTCCTGTTTGTTTTTTTTCCTGCATTCCGGGGTCCTCGAATTATATCGGGGGCCGCGACTGTGGATGAAGAACAATTGCATGAGCCGGTCACATGGTTCAAAGGGCTCGCAGTGGTCTGGGGTATAAGCAGCCGATTCAATCTCCGCGATGGATCAGAACAATTTCATTTCGTTTAAGCACGCGCGGCCCCTCAAAAACAAGCCTATCTTAGCCTGGCAGCATTGTGTCCCTGTCGAGAATGCATCACCCTGAACCACCTTGATCGGGCAGCTTACAGACACTGCATCTTCCAGCATCCCAGCCAGCGCCGGAAGCCTCCGTGTTGACTTAATGAACTGATAGTAAACACTATTAAATTCTTATCGGAAAGCTGGCTTGTTTGAATTAATTCTGTTTGTACTGGAATTTTTTATCACTGTCAAAGGTGATGGTGGAGAACTGAGCTATATTAATACTGACTGTGATTGGCCAACGTGGCTCTCTGCATTGCGGTCCTTGAATACTGGGGAAACGTCCCAGAATCATGTGGATCCATTAGGCAAGCGTATAGACACGTCTCTACCAATATCGAGGAGCTACTATGTGTGTTTAAGAAGGCGGGGGGGGTTTTGGGATGATTTGGTCCATACCAATGTTGACACTGACAATTGCAGGAAGAGTCATGAAAATGGATATGATGATTAAATAGGAAAATCCTTTGTTTTGTGGATAATAAAGCAGGCTCTGTACCCCCAGTAGGAGCCTAACTCAACATACAAAACTGCCCCGGATCAATATATAGCCGTCAGTGGGTATTGTATTCAGTAGCAGCGCGGTCCAGAGGTGGGCTGTCCTGCAGCTTAGCTGGCCGCTGTGCCTTCCTGCCCACAGTCATGAATGCCACACTTAGTTTGTAATAGAGGCATGTTGCTGATCACCAGGTTGCAAATCGATATCGAAAGCACAGCTGCCCCCAGCGTCTGATGGCCGGCCAGCTGCCTTCTCAGTCATCGGACCGGTCCGTATTCACTGCAAGTTTTCCCTGGTGGTTCGGATCGTTGTCTTACCGTGCATCCTGAGCTGTGACTGAAACGCGCTTTGATATCGGCGAGAGCTTGATCGCCGGGAGTGTTTGTTAACACCGGCGGTGGGTGCGACCTTATTTAGCGAGGGAAACGCCGTCAGCATGTAAATACTGCATCAGCGACAGCAGCCGTGTATGATTTCCTGCAAATGTGTCAGCTGTGCCATTCTCAAAAGACGCGGTTCTGCGTGTTCCTCAGGGCTCATTCTACCATCCTAGAGGATTTCCTTTATAATATGCCACAAAGATTTATTTTTTCATGCATTTTCATTACATTACTTTAGAAAAGGATGTGCTGTTAACCTTAGACCAAAAGTAGTCAATAAATACACAAAGACGGTGCCATGAAACCGTGAAACCATGTTCTGTAACTTCTCCTATTCAGGGTCAAAGGGTTCCAGAGCCTTGGGCATAAAGCAGGGAACAACCCATTGGCAGCCCACAACAATACAGGGAAGACATGCAAATTCCAGACATGGGAACCCGGCGGAGACTTGAACCCAGGTCCGTGAGGTGACAGTGCACCAAAAATAACTGATCGTTATCAATTATCCACGTTCTGCATTTTTCTAATTAAAGAAATAAAAAAGAAACGGTAAATCACATTTGCAGTAAAATCCTACCCTCTAGTGTTTGAAAATAGGAATGCATTCAATCTTGAACTGAAATCAATGTGATGGCAGTATATTTTCATTTCTTCTGAAAATGGACTTCCATGACCTTAAATAACACTAACAGAGAATGGGCAGGTCATATCTATAGTGGCCAACTGCTCGTAAGTCTACATCTCTCCACTTCAGGGATTCTGCTACTATCTGCCACATTTGAGGTTACTCATCCTTGGACTCCTCCAAGAAGCACGGGCCTTTTGTTTGCATGCTCTGTTCAGGATGTAGTATAGCTCCAGGTAGATCTAATCGGAACTTTGACATAGGAGGAGAGGGAATAGAAAGGGGGTTAGTTGATGCAAGGAAGCGGCTTGCAAACCTGACAATGCGGTTAGTGAATGGAAGGAAGAGGATAGCAAACCTGAGAATGAGGTTAGTGAATGGAAGGTAATGGGATAGCAAACCAGAGAATGAGATTTGTGAATGGAAGGTAAACAGATCGGAAACCTGTGAATGAGGTTAGTGAATGGAAGGAAGGGGATAGCAAACCCGAGAATGCAGTTAGTGAATGCAAAGAAGGGGATAGCAAACCTGAGAATGTGGTTAGTGAATGCAAAGAAGGGGATAGCAAACCAGAGAATGAGATTAGTGAATGGAAGGTAAAGGGATCGGAAACCTGTGAATGTGGTTAGTGAATGGAAGGAAGGGGATAGCAAACCCGAGAATGCAGTTAGTGAATGCAAAGAAGGGGATAGCAAACCTGAGAATG
>JAODKN010000079.1:6972782-6986428 GCA_026774425.1 Petrocephalus zakoni
ATAGCAAACCTGAGAATGCGGTTAGTGAATGCAAGGAAGGGGATAGCAAACCTGAGAATGCGGTTAGTGAATGCAAGGAAGGGGATAGCAAACCTGAGAATGCGGTTAGTGAATGCAAGGAAGGGGATAGCAAACCTGAGAATGCGGTTAGTGAATGGAAGGTAAAGGGATAGCAAACTTGTGAATGAAACCCATACAAGTCAGTTGCCACTTCATGTAAATTACTGATTAAAAAGTTGCATTGATTACTGGGGAAGTGCATGAGAAGGTTTCAACCTGTTAGGTCTCTACCTGATCGGGCTGTGGTATGTCAGTAGGAGGGTAAAAGTGATACTGAATCACCGAATTACAGTATGTTTTATACTTTTACTGTAACTAAAGCCATTTTAAATATGGTCTTTCTTAAAATTCTATCAAGTTTTTAAACTTTTTGCAAGGTTTTTATCCATGAAAGTTTTTATATGTTTTTTGTATCTAGACCACCAGAGGGTGCAAAAGGACTTCAGAGCTCGCGCGTGTGAGATTCTGTTTAGAATGACAAATATTATCTATTTTACTGTACAAGGTAAAGAGTTATAAGTTTCAGCGAACTAGTCGACTTAAACATCAAAATATATTTTCTTGTATTTATTAACCCCCTAATCTAGCTTATTTATATTTCTGTGGTTTCCACAGTGTCCCTTGATATATGGATAGGGATTAATGGTATGATACGGAACACCTGGTAGTTGGGATTATCCTGAAGCTTTGTGATCTGGAGTTTAAATTAATATTATGTGAAGGCCATGTGGGTAGGCAGGATAAGCAGCGGGACGACGGATGAACCCGGATGGGTGTTGCTAATACTTAAACCTCCCACTTCCATAAATAGGAACTAAAATATCTTCATAGATGCAGGTTATCTGAGGTATGGAATTCGTCGCACTGGACCTGACCTCTGGTGGCTTTCCTATAAGCACGGGTTCTGGTAGGTGTACATGCACCCCCCCCCCCACCCCAAAGAAGGCGATCTGGATGGGGCAGATTAAATCAGGTGGACGTATCCTTTTACCCTCCTGAGGTTTAAGTGCGGACAGCTAATCCTCTCCTACAAAGTGCCCTTTGTCGGCGTTGGCTTGTCTCACGCTGCGGCCCAAGCCCCCCGCACTCGCTCACTTGGGAGGTCTTGTCCCTCCTTTCATGTTCACAGTGAAAGTTATTTTTTTTTACCATTTCTGTAGCACCATTGCTGTCGTCTAATTGGGTTGGAAGCCGCTGATCCTGAGGATGATGAGGTCTTTCTATACTCTCCCAGCGCCAGCTGTCGGAACGCCGTCACCTGTGGTAAGGGTCCCGCTCCGGGAAGCAGACTCGGAATCCGGTCGCATTCCTTCCGGGCGGATTTATCGCAAGACTGAGTATTTAGGCTAACAGTCAGCCGGAGAGGGGGGGAGGAAGGGGTTAAAAATAATGCACTGGGCTCCCGTCTAGCCAGGCTGCCCGGGTACTCTGCTGACTGATGCACCTTATGCCGTATGCGAGGTAAAAAGGCCTGTGCTACTGTGGCTGCAGTCAGGTTGCTGTTTTGAAATGCTTCCTTTCTTTCAGGGGATATAATTAGATCAGGGGCAACAGGAACAAGGGTTTCTAATTCTGGGAAGCCCGCCCTCACATCTGCAGGTTTCTTTTGCCCTTTGTGAGTAAGATGATTGTTTTTCCACGCTGACTTCCCCATCCTTGGCTGATAAGACGACAATGCTCTGCATCTGCATCTCGCTTACGCACAGAGCCACCCGCTAATGGGCTCACGTTTCTGCGATGGTACGTCGCTATAAGGAAGGGGCTCTCCGGATATTTTAGGCGTACGCTGTGATCGCATTTTAATCTTTATTGTAGTACTGCTGCCTCCTTGGCAGGTTTTAAAAATTGTAGCTATTGAATATTTCTGGATTTACTGGGTACTTTAGCAGAGAATGTTCTGGGGCCTAAATTAGGAGCCTATAGTCACATCACAATACTCATCAGTCCACCATGTCCTCCTAACAGTGGGTGTTTTGTGAATATTAGTAAAGCTCCACGGTCCATTGTGTTCATAGCCACTTGTAATGACTTCTTGCTCTCACCACAGCAAATAAAGCGCTGATTGTGATTTTCTCCTGCCCTGCCGCTGCTGTAGACCCTGGCTGTCCTTCACAGCAAGCGCACATGCAGTCACTAAGGGGCCGGACTGCTCTGGCAGTGTCACTGGGGGTCTGTGGCCCTCCAACTTCCCCGTTCACCTGCAAATGAACCAGTCATAACAGTTTACGCGGATGGGCCCAGGTGAGCCGACGGCACCTCAGTGGTGGGGAGCGGACAGTGTCTATGCACGGAGGAAACGGCTCCCCCCCAGTGAACAAATAGCCGAGGGCTTGTTTGCCATCCACATTCCCTGCTGCACACAGACAGCCTAGTCTCCCCCCCTCGACACCGTGCAGGAGGGCAGGCTGACCGCGATGTTACTGAGTGGGATGCCAGACTTTGTGATCATATCACTGATGCTGGATGCAGACGGCATAGAAATTCATATAGTAGTAAAAATGTTCGTGTCAGTAGTGAAAAGGTCAGTTCAAGAAGTGGATTATTATTACGATAGCTGATTTTTTTTTTTTAGAAATCACGTTAGAGTTGACTGAAAAATTCTGTTTGGCCTGATGTAGATGCATGAAAGGGTTTTTCTCACATGATACCTTTCGGTCTTTGTGTAGCAGGACCCACCCCGTATATACTTATGATTACCTGGTAGGGCTGGGCGACATTGGAAAAACTTCACATTGCAATATTTGAATTTGTCATGATAACTATTGTGATATTTATGAAACAAGGAGTTGAAACTTTACGCACAATGTACTGTAGCCAAGTCAAGCTTGCAATTAGACAATTGCTTGTGCATAACATGCCACGTCGATATCGCACATCGTTCGGGCCTAGTATCTGGCCATTCTATCACTGTGGGATAAACACAGATGGGAAGTCACCGAATGTGATGGAATCGCAAAACCACACACGAAAAAGCCAGCGGTTGGCATAGACATGAAGGCACTGTATTCACAGGAAGTGACATCACGCAACGCATGGGTAGATAAGGATGGAGACATCCTTATCTACCATGTAGCCGTGGAGACATCCTTATCTACCGTGTAGCCTGCTTATGTGATCTTTACGTAGTCTGTAGTGGTCACCATACACGTGTGTGTCATTGTCATGGGGTTGGTATAGGAAGTCCTTCTGTGAGAGTGTAAGAGGGTGCATTTGTGGGCAGCAGTGAAGAGTGTGCAAAAAAAGTGTGTTTGTGAGATCAGACTGTGCCAGTGTCTTCACAGCACATAAACAACCCTTTTCCTGATTACTGAAGTTTAAGCAAGCAGACAGACACTGAGGTTCTCGGCAGTCAGCTTTTCCCACAGGGTCACGACCTTTGTTTATCTCCCCATTGGCTGCTTGTCCCCGGTGACTTTACCCCGGTCTTTAAAGCTTGAATGGTTGCCGCGGCCACAGCACACTGTGTGAACTACATTAATTAACAAAACAGAAGGGCTTCGCATAAAAGCACCTGCATCTTTGTCCTATAAAATTATGATTCATGCCCCTACCCGTATTCCACTTCCCTATTTTCCATTTAGACCTCGCAATGAGCAATGGTGTGATCATTTATGGGCTTTCGGGGCTAGGGAAGACTGCACAGCAGCAAATGGAACCACAGAGCACCTAACAGGACCATAAAGAAACACAGATCACCTGACAGGACCATACAGAACCACAGGGCACCTAACAGGATCATACAGAACCACATGTCACCCAACAGGACCGTACAGAACCACAGAGAATTACACAGGATATATACAGAACCACGGGTTACTTAAGAAGAGTGCAAAGCTTCAACACAGCACTGAAATATAAACACACTGCATCAGTAGGGCTGTAAGGTGGTGCTTTTATTAAATGGACTTTACACGACTTCATGGATCGATACTCTGCCATGAGAAGTACTTTGTTCAACAACACAGCAGCAGAGACCGACAGGACCCTCGGTTAATGAACACTATAGCTCACTTACCCAGGAAATAAATACAATGTTTACCCTTTTATTCCATTTTAGGGTCATACTGGGACATTGTTTATGCTCCGTGGAGAGCAGTTTGATCCTTGTCAATGTAATAAGCTCTTCAAAATGTTGCCCAGATTATGATCTGGAGCCCTTGAGTTTTCTGGTGATTTTGTTTCCAGTGGGCCCTGATTAGCACAGTGACATCTGATACCAAGTACCTGTACTTCTCCTCTGCCCTGCGATGTGTCACGTCCACATTGTGATTTCCGGATCAGGACTGCGGTTGGAGGAGAGCAGCAAGGTCATTTAGGGGGTTTGCGAAACTCCTGTTCCTACGCAAAGCGAATCTCTGATTCTCTCTACTAGACATTTCTCTCATACAATAATTAAGCCTCTTCCTCATTACATTTATATGACATGTTCATTTATAGTTTTCTAAATCACGGGGTTTTTCTGGCACTTTTGTGCACCCAAAAAGCAAAACTGTGCTTGTTTATGTTCATTTCTGCAGGCCATTGGACTGTTGGAGCATATATCACTGTATAATATCTGACATATACGTGTGCTCTGTACAAATCGCCTATATCCCAGTGTTAATCATTTAAAGAAATGCACTTGGAAGACTTTGATGAAATATTATGCTGTATATTTGCATTTAAATGACGGGAAAGGCGCGGCGGTAAAACCACCATTCTGTTTCATGTCAGCTGAGCATTACGTGTCCCTTAATTTATTTCAGCTATTTATAGCGAAGCTGTGCTTTACAGCCCTGCCGCTCGGCATGCTGGGTATTCTGCCCCAAGCCTATCGTTTCACATGCAGATGAATCCCAGGGCGACGTTTGATCTGCGAGGGCTGGGGGTGGGCTGACCCGCCGACAAGTAGCCCTTCCTGTCAGTCCGGAACCCCGTGCAGCACATCTGAGAGGTACGTTTCAGCGGGAACGCTCCCTGCCGTTTGTAAAGGTACGGCCTGCAATGCTTTAACCGGCACTGACCTGCTTCTTCATCTGAAACATCCATCCATCCAACCATTATCTCACCGCAGAATTTAAGTGAGGCACTTTCGTGCATCCTTTTGTTTCGTGCCACTGGGTAACTTATAGTCTAACCACAGGGAACCGGCACAAAAAGACAATAAAGCCTTTTACCAATGACAGAATTATTCTACCTCTCTGCTTTTACATAAAAAGCATTTTTCGGGGTGGGGGATGCTTATTTCACATAGTGATTGGATGCCTGTGAAACAGGATCACAGGTATTCTGTGTCTCTGTTTACTACAGTAACTATGAATATTAATATACAATAGCTATTAATTTAGGGAAATAGGACAAGCTGAATTCTCGATGAGGAAGAAGCACTGTTTCCTTCCTTTTCTCCTCTCCTTAGAACCTCCACCAGGCCTTTTATCCAGTGTCTGGAAGGAGCAAGCTGTACCCCTTCTCATTCTGCAGGCCTGTGAGTGCTCCTCGCCATCCTCCAAGGCTTTGGCTATCATTTGTCTTCCACTTTGTGAATCTCAAACAGCGCCTGGTGTGTGAATGAGACATACGTACATCAGAAACAACCACTGAGGCTGGGGAAAACTGGAAATGGTCCGTGAAATGGTCCCTGAAATGTGACAAGGTGCAGAATCTATGACTGGGACAGGGTGGATTGCTTAGGGGAGGTTAGGGAGTGGTCCTCTCAGATCCTATAGAGAGCAGGATCACTAGGACTAGGCAGTGGCTTCTGCGCCTCGGGACTGGGTCATGTTCTGCTATCAGGATGAAGACATAGGAACACAAAATTTGCGCATCTCATAAATAAAATGTATGAAATCTAAATGAAAACCCCAACCATGAAATGACGGTTATAACGAGCTCCCTAGGAAAATCCCCGCGCCTTCTTCCCACAGAAATAATCAGGATGCAGGTCTAATTTCATGCTGTCCTGATGTTTCATAGTGGCGCTGTTATGTAACTGGTGCCTGGCCCCTGGCAAAAGGCGGCCTTACGTAATGACACAACACAGTGGTCACTGTGCTGTGGCCTCTCAAAGTGGCCCGTGTTTTTCCATGGCTGCACGTCCGCAAAGTCGAGCGTCCGCCAAGCCCGGCTTTCGACGGTGAGGATTTTTAACGGGATCTGTAGACTTACTGCGAGCGCACCATCTGCAAGCTGCACTGACCTTTATATGCGACGGTATTTCATAAGGAAGGGAGCTGCCGTAGGTATGGGCACGGAGCCGGGAGTGCGGATGGGGAAGTTCCGTTTATCGTAAGGCACCTGTGCGCCGGCTCCCCCTGTGGGAAGCCAGGATCCCTGAAACTTACTTCCTGATTGACTTGACTTTCAGTCCCCGGTCCTGTCGATTCCGTTGTCACCCCTTAGTGGGCAGGTCCTCCGGGCTTTCGGAAATAAACCTCTTCTGTCAGCTGTCACTTTCCACTAGTCCTGTCTATATTTACTGGAGAGAAAAATCAATCAAGCTTCAACGGGACGGCGGAAAGTCTGATGGGTCTGTTTCCTTGTGATCCTCACCGCACCTTATTATGGTCTGTTAGTGATCCTCTTCTCTTCTTGGTCTCCTTGGACGTCTGCGTTTGGTGGGGGGGGGGTGGTCCTCACGCCACTAACTCTGCCTACTAGGGTTATTCCTGAGATCTTCAGAGCCCCAAAGACCATGCTGATATCTGCTGATGGTACTAAGCTGAAACCGAGAAGCCACTAAACAGGAATATCAGTCTTTCAGGTAGAACACTGCAGGGTCAGCATGACAGATAATGTATTACAGAGTGGCGTCCCAGCCAGACAGGTCACGGATACACAGCGCAATGGGTCTTCTGGCCTCAAAACCTCATCTGCTATGCAGAGACTCAGGTGCATGCCTTTCCAGGGGGTGTTTGGGAGTTTATGCAGGATATTCTGCATATAGCTGCTGGCCACTCTAGTGCTGTCACTATACCAATGCAGAAAAAAACAGTCTATATAAGATAAGTATCATTCATGGTAAATTACGCGCGTATGTCACTGAATCATCACTGAAATTAAACGGCTACAAATCAGAAACACTGTTAATGATTAAGAACATGATGGACTATGCATAGAAATCAGAAGATCATAATCACAAGATTGAAACATTAAACAGACAGAACATACTTGACAGCCGAAGGAAATGTACAGGAGTAATGTACAGGAGTAATGTACAGGAGTAATGTACAGGAGAGTACTGGGGGCTGGGGGCAGAGGGGTATGTATGGATGCTATTGGTTATATGGATTTTGAGAGGGTGCTGTGCTAATGAAGGGGAAAAAACAAGCACACGCACACAAAACTGTAAAATGTATTCCCTCCATGATCAAACTCACTCACCATTACTCTCAACTGTAAAAAATCAGGAACATATATGAAATACACCGTCATAAAGGTTACGGACGTTTCTTCTGCTCCCTTTCATTCATCTGCTCCATAAACATAAAACACACTTCCCGCGTGGCCCATTACGCTGGAATATTTAACCGCTTACGACAGCGTAGCGTAATAACCCGCAGGTACAGAAGCTAGTTTAACGATGTTAACGTGGCTCACCTGGTTGCCCCCTTGTGACCTTACAGGATTCCGCACTATATTTAAGCACCTGGATCTGCATTGGGAATATAGCGTTAGCAATAGCTGTAATAACGACAATAGTATACCAGCACTAAAGAAATGTAATTCGGACCAGCTTTCAAAAATCCAATACCATGATACCTTTTCAGTATCTGTCTTGTGCAACACTAGGCCACTCTATTTTGGACCGGAGCCTCCGTCTGGTAGGGCAGGGTAGGATTTTAGGTACTGTAGCGGGTTGGCCAGCGTGCGGGACAGGTGATTGTCACGGTGGTCCCTCCGTTCCTCACTCGTGTTCAGCTGCCCGTGCCACTCAGAGGCATCGCCTGGCGTCTGGCCCTTATAGATGTCACTTAGCATCAGAGCGGCAAGCGCTCGCCGTCGTCCCCCCCCTGCCGCTGAGCCATTTGCGCCAAAGCCGGCACGCCCTCTCTGATCTCCTTAGACCCCACCAGCGCGAAACCCCTCGAGAAGATCTAAGACCGCAGTCTGTGTCTGCTGCCTTCAGTGACGGTCCACAGTCAGTAGCGAAAGATCGCTGAAACGAAACGTGAGCCTAGGTCAGTAAGGGAATGTGCGGGATGCTCCTGAATATTTAACTGCTAGCACATTAAAAATCTAGCAGCAGCTCTGGTTTGCTTGGAATATGGCGTCTTTTCTAACATTCAGAAGATGACTCATTACTCAGCAGCAGATGCTGGAAGTGCAGGCTGCTTGTTCCCTCCTTTTAGAGATACAGCGGTGGCAGTTTTAGATATGCGTTTTCATATTCCCATTGTTTTCCAGTTAGAAGCTCACATCGACTTTCAGAGTAATAAAGTTTCTTCCTTGGCAAAGTTTATTGTGACACAGAGGTTTGCACTGTGGCCCTATTCCAGGGTTGTGGGTTTGAGACTCTGTGTGGTGCTTCAATTCCCAGCCCCCCCACAATTCCACAGTCAAATGACACCTAAATAATCTATACTGTGTGCCCTGTGATGGACTGGCATCCTGTAGAGGGCGCCCCTGTCTTCTTCACCTTGGAATAGACCCCAGACTCATCGCATCACTGCTGGATATGTGGTTATGGATGGTAGATATGTTCTTAGCATTTTTACAGTCAAAAATTAATAACTTTTTAAAGCTTTTCATTATGGGGGTGGTGCAGTGGTTAGCACTATTGCCCCTCACCTCTGGGACCAGGGGTTTGCGTCTCCGCTGTGGGTCAGTGTGTGTAGGGTTTGCGTGTTCTCCCTGTGATGTGGTGGGGTTTCCTCCAGGTACTTTTGTTTCCCCCCACAGTTCCCCCCTACCCCCCCACAACCCTGCAGAGGGTAAGAATATAGAGAAGATAGTAAAAAAAACAGCCATCTTGGTAGAGATGCTGTGAGATACCACACATAATCGCAGGTTTGTTGGGACCAAGTATTCCAGATTATTAACAACTGTGAGATATTCCTGTGAAGTGTTTGGTCGCTAGGCGTGACCCTCCATACTGCCTCCGGCAAATACGAATAAAGTCCCCGTCTTGCGTTATCTTGGGGTTGCCTAGGGAACAGAGCTGTGCTCTCAGCCTGGTGCGTGTGCTCGCTGCCTTTTCTGCGCACCCTGCTGGACGTGAAACGTGTGATCGGTGAACGTGATCGACCACAAGCTAGCAGCTCTGTTCTTTTCACTGTTGTATAATAAGCATTTTGCATCTCCGTGTCCCGTATGAGTGCTGAAGATTTTTACTGCGTTAAATACCACGGTAAACCTATCCATCATCTCTCACACAATCTGAGTAAGCTACCTCTATGTGCCCGTGCTTCTCATACTGGCTGCCATTCAGATTTAATGAGTCTGAATTGTAATGCCATGTGACGTACGATAACCTATCAGCATGCGGACAAAGTGCATAGCAGTAGGTGTCGTAAGGCTTCGTGTTAGTTTTATAGGTAGATTTCACAGGTTCCTTCCTGGGTTAGATTAAAGGAATAATCACATAACGGTAAAAGGGGAAGCATATAAATGATCTGAGCACCGTGTACCCACATAAACATGCCAGGATAATGTACACCTCTTCTTACACCGGTCCCTTTGACACCAGAGCTGTTAAAGAGAAGTCAAGTGGGTCACCATCTGAATCCGCGTCCTCTGGGATAATTTATAACACAGCCGAACTTAATCAGGGCAAATATGAGATAAACGGCTCCCGAGCGCAATTCGGTCATAAATCGCAGAGGCGCCCTTGTGTTGGAGACGGGCCGTTTCTCGGGCTGCGGCCTTCACTGTTTCTCAGGAGCCCTGGCCCCGGCTGCCGCGGGCAGCCCGCAGAGCGGGGGGCTTGGAGAGGCCCACTCCGCATTCCCGTCACGGCGCTGCTGAGCAAAGCTCTCCTCTCCATTCAGCTCACGATCAGCCGGGGCTACGGCACGGAGGGGGGGGGGGGGGCATAGATTCCGGTTAGGCCAATGTAATGAGTGACAAGCAGGGAGTTCCCAAAAAGCTGGGGGACCATGGACGTGCAGGACGTGCAGGACTCCTGACCACAGCGAGCAGTCCTGGGCACAGCTGTTCTAGTACCGCTAAGAAACATCCTCCACGTAGAAGAGATATGACCTCGGGCGCTAACTGGCTCATAGCAACACGCAGTCGCAGGGTTTCCTAGCAGGTTAGGCTGCCAGTAATTGCCGTGAGCTGAAGGCATCAGTAAACAAATCCAGAAGCATATAACGTACAATCGGCGTGTTGCGGACGGGCCGTGGGAAAAAAAATAGCGTGTCGCGCATTTGCGTGTTTGTTTTAGACAGTAGGGTGACACGACGCAAACAGAGGTCCCCCAGGCCTGCTTCACTTACAGCAGATGCTAGCATGACATCAGTATTCTCATCTTTTTTCCGCCCCGAATGGCACGCTCTAAAAACAGGACGCTTAGGCTAACGTCCCTTCGGCTACTGACCGTGCTGCACGGCCCTCATTCAGCTAGCCCCCAAAAGGCAAATAAATTACAGTATATCGGCGAGAGGGTGCTCTCTTAAGCCCTCAATTAGACATCACCCGTGTCTCGGGTGATGGGTCCATAATCTAGGTTAAATGACATAACTGCCTTTTAAAGAGTAGATAGGATTGTTGTTATGGTGGTGATAAGACATGTTTTGTAAACACATCATACAAAGGTAATATCATGCATGTGCCATAATTTTGGGGGGGGGGGCAGGAACAGTAGGGAATCTGTCCTCCTCTCTGTAAGCCCTCCCCTCTCTTTTTCAGTCCTACTGAATTGTGTCCTGTGGATTATTTGCTTAATTTCATTTTAGTCCATGATAAAAGACCAAGGTGTTGTTGCCAGGGCGACCTCCTCCAGTGACCCCTGAGTAACAGCGAGAGAGGCACAGAGATGGAGTGAGAGAGAGAGAGAGAGAGAGCGGGGGAAGGGGGGGGGGGGGAGTGCTTAGCCTATTCCCAGAATTGTAGGCCCATTCATCTATGTGCTGTCAAGTGGCCCCACAGATGCATTCTGGGGGAAGCATGGTGCCGTAATGATGGCCTCTTTCAACAGCCCCTTTAACACTGGACAATAACCGCAGTCAGTGTTTCCCAAACGAGAGCTGGGACACGGCCACCACCCCGATGAGGGTCTGTGACACCCTGTGAATCCACGCCTAGCACAAAGACAGGTTCTGAGGATCACCCACGAGCTCCCTGTCCGTGCCGAGGGCATTATCACATCCGTGTGAGTCCCAGGTTTACCTTCAGGGTGGCTGTCATTATGTATAATTTTGGCCCCTCTCGCTTATGATCATGTGACTCTTACAAATCCAAACAGCCCCCGCTCATGTGACCCTCCAAGGTCAGAAACAGGCATGAAGCAGCTGCCCGTATGCGGTCACATGACCTTCTGCACACACACACCCACGCACTCTGCGGGGCAGTCTTGGTGACGCTAACCTCACTGCCCCCCCGCCATGCACTGATCTAACCCACACTCTGCCCTCAGCAAACAGGCCCCACTGTTGGTTTTGACTGATCTCACTCGGCTTGCCCTCATGGCTTGTGTGCCGTGTGCAGGGATTATCTCACAGGGTGCCGGCCCTTGCCTGGTGCCTTTCATGGAGCTGGAGACCCAGTCACCTTGTGCTCCTGCTGCAGCACGCGTTCTGATGCGTCCTGGACGACGCCCCTCCAGATGGGCTCCAGAACTCCGGGCACCGACGTGCAGAACCCCTCACGTTCGGAGGCCAGATAAAGCATTTGCGTTTTAGTGATGGAGTCAGCCATGTGATCCCAGGATTCCTGATGCCGTATCTAAACGGCCCACATCCTGCACCCCCCCGCCCAGAAATTCACATAAACCGTCAGCATCCCAAGGAGAAGTATGATGCTAATGGCTTTGCCTGCTAATGCTAATGCCGGTACTTCAATTGGATGTGAGTGTCTGTGCTGGCTCAGGCGACCCGCTCGATGGGAGTGTCTGTGCTGGCTCAGGCGACCCGCTCGTGCTCCTGCTTAGGAAAGTAATCCCCTTTCTTTTCAATAGAATGGAACCTATCCATCATTTCAGAGCCTCGCATGCGTGTCGGGGTATAAATGTCTCCATAACCCGGAGATGGCAGTTCAAGGAAAGTTCAGCCGGAGTTCTTGAAAGAAGGCCCCTCTAATGGCTGGGTTCCTCTGGTGAAGCACTTAAGCACTTATTCCCGGGGAGCGGTGTAAGCTGGGCGGAAGCGAAGGCCGCTGCCGAGATGCCCTCCGAGAAGAATCGGCGCACAGTCACATCGAGTCTGTGGACCTGTGTGGGATCTGACAGCAGGAGGTGACCTTCAGTACCCAGCCGTACATCTCCTGGTCAGTTATATAGGTGCGTGGGAATAAAAGCCGATGCGCCATATGTGTGCAATAGCTAAATAAGGAGTCACATTACAAGGTAAGATAGGTGTATATAAATCAGGGAAGGGCAGTCGTAGTCCTACAGGGCTAATGATAACAAATCAGAGAAGATATCAGTTCCGCAGCAGATTATTTCACTCCTGGTGACTCTCCAGACATTGAATCACTTAATATAAATATATATAAACTTAGATAAATCTGTCCGTTCACCTTAGTATGAGGTAGCATTTTGTTTTAGGTGTCACGGTAGGAATTGCTTCTGCACGGTGTGTTGCTGTACCTACTTAGATAGCAATGCATGTGAACCTCCAGCAGGGGTCAGTGTAGAGCCCGGGTTTTTTTTTTTTTTCTTGCCTCCATTGGGGACCACCCTGGGTTTCTTAGCAGTCATCAGCTGATAAGCTGTGTACTGAAGGAACACTTATCGTGCAGGACCAGAGTTTGTCGGCGGGGAGATTAGGGTTCAGGGATGGCTGCGATGGGCAGGAAGCACAGTCAAGATGGGCCTGAAGTGACAGCCCCCCCCCAAGGATGTGCTGTCAGTGGACTTCCCTGAAAGACCTGCTCTTCCCACTGCCTGCATGTTTGTTCATTTCCATGGCGAGAGATAATAACCTGGGAACCAATCAGACCGGCCAATCAG
Organism: Petrocephalus zakoni; assembly: GCA_026774425.1. Classification (NCBI taxonomy): domain Eukaryota; kingdom Metazoa; phylum Chordata; class Actinopteri; order Osteoglossiformes; family Mormyridae; genus Petrocephalus; species Petrocephalus zakoni. The sequence continues at coordinate 6,985,930 of JAODKN010000079.1, forward strand.
AGCTGACACTGACCAGGCAGGTTTTTAAAAGTACACTGTACTCTGAAAGTTGCCTTTTTTGTTTTTGATAATAGACACCTTTTAGATTTTTAATGAATTTTGCATTTTTATAATTCCCTGCCTTGAGGCTGTTGTTTCCTGGACAGGCTCTGAGCCCCGTAACCCTGCACAGAACATGTAGGTTCAGAAAATAGGTGGATAATATTTACATGTGTCAATGTTTGATATTTTAAAAAACAAAAGAAATACAAAATAGTGTAACAGTACTATAAGTTATAAATTGGCTTAAAATGAACACAGCGATGATGAGGGGAAACTATGACCCTCCAGATACGCCTCTTACAGAGCTGACAATGACCCAAACAGGACAGGAAAGTGCACAGCATGCTTACTCCACAGTAGGCCAAGGGCCCACCCAAACCAAACACAGCACTTCAGAGTGCTTTACTACCTGAAACCTGGCGTGATCCACTATCCTATTATTTTATGCTACCAGTGT
>JAODKN010000079.1:6997484-7011178 GCA_026774425.1 Petrocephalus zakoni
CTAATCCAGTGGGCCTTTTGGTCTTTGTTCAGCACCTACGACAGGTATTCAGATGTGATGTGTGATAAGAATTTGGGTTTTTTTTTTGTATAGAACAGTTACAGGCATCAGGCCAAAAGCAGCAGTGGAAGCCAGGCAGCCACGTAGACTATTGTGAAACGCACTCATCCATGTCCTCACTCTACTGTCAAAAAATTACTATTTTTACCAGCTTGTTTTTTTTTTTTTAATCTCCGGTCAGCAGTTCAAAGAGTCAGACTTGCTCCAATATAACCCAGACTAACAATTAGTCCTTAATTACATGTTAGGTCAAGGTGAAATTGCTGGATGCGTTTCATAAGTCGGGAGGAAGAACCTGTTTTTCACAAACTGGCCGGGCAGCCGAACGTGGCCTGAGTAACTCCTGAGTAACACAAACAGCCCAAGAGGGAGCAGCCTTTGATGCTTGCTGTAGGAAATTCCTCCTCTAACCCAGTGGTATTCAAACTCTGCCTTCTCACTGGGCCCCCCTAGGGTTCATATATTACTCTTCACCCCCCCCCCCCACACACACACACACACACACACACACTGACATGCTGCCTGCCTATTTTACACATTTAAATTATTTTAATTTGTTAACATAAAATATTATGTATAGACCTATAATGTGTTTGTATTATTTTCAGTATTTCTAAAGGTCACAATTTCAAAATAGGTCGGCATCCACCTCACACAGTCCTCTGTTTTGTTTTGACTCACCTACACCCCCCACTGCAGTTAGCCTCGACCCCCACAGCTTGAATACCTGTATTCTATCCATTTACCCGCGTCAGCCTTCCTTAGCCCTGGGGAGCCCACGGGGCTCATATCTGACCCTACCTTTTATTTCGGCATTGCACTCATCAAAGCACGGATTTTACTTTTGTTTTTGGGTCGTATACGGTACACTGGGGTGTAAAGCAAAAAAAACAAAGTACTTTACTTTGATGAGTGGGTTGATTGTACGACAGAAATAGAAGAGGAGATAGCCCACAAGGGAAGATGGCCCACCATAGGGCAGACCCATACACAACAGACAATCATAGACACCAGTTAGTCTAACTGCATGTCTTTGGACTGCAGGAGAACACTGGAGTATCAGGAATAGACCCAAGCAGCACAGGGAGAACATGCAGACTCCACACACCCAGAACGGAGACACGGTTCAAATCCCCAGCCCTGAGTGTGTGAAGCGAAAGGCATTCTGCCAACGTATTCTGTCGCAATGTTTATTTTTAATTATTACGGTATTTAGATCTTTTGAAATGGCCAGTTTCCCCCGTTATGGACGGACATCCTACCCACTGTGCACTGACAGTCAAGCTTCAAAATTTTCAACATTTAACGCAGTCATTCTTGGTGCAATTGTGTTTAAGATTACGAAAGAAATGCCTTCGCTGAAAATAATTAAATTATCTCCTGAGGTGTTGACTGAAGGAACCAGATCCGACAGCGACTGACAGCTGCAATGCGTAAAATCCACAACAGACTCCGGCAGAGGTGCGTGGGCCGAGGAATTCGCGTTACCTGGCCGGAGCTCGCCGTGATTGGCTCCTTCAGGACGATCCATGTGACGCTCTCATAGAGGGGGGGCGTGGTCAGGGACCCGTCGTAGGTCCAGAAGTCCAGAGAGCCAGGAAGCAGTATTTTGGGATCAAAGTTGGAGAATGTGGTCTGGTTGTTCTGATGTCAAGGCGAGACAGAATGGTGCCAGTCAAAACATGTGTGGCAGCAATAGCAGAGGAGGATGGGGTGGGGCATTATCTATCCATTCTATCTGTGATGTTAGCCTGACACAAACCTTGCAAAATGCAACCACCGTCAAAAACGTCTACATAGAGCAACTGTTAACACTTTGTCCATAAGAAGTGCTTGTGTACAAAATTAAAACTATGTAACTTCAGTATAGTACAGGACTTAAATTTACAATGGCCTTTTGCTGGCATCGCTTAGGTGCTCCTCAGCTGGGCCAGGCCCTCACAGATACCCATATTTGTAATGAGGGATATGAATATCTACCTTGAGTTTGATGCCACTGAGCGAGTCCATAACTCTCTGAAGATGGGGGTTGTGGGCACCGATCTGAAAGGCAAACACCCAGATGCCCCCAGTAAACATTTCCACCCAAGCAAAGGTCTCTTTCTAGATGAAAGTGATACTAGATGCGTCTAAACATGACCACAGGTTTCAGTTGGTATGATCAAAATGCAATCACTTGAACCATCTTTCCATCGCATGCGTTCTTTAGAAAATACTACCAGCCTTCCCACGCACCTCTACGCCCGGCGGGCGCCACGCAACCTTCTGCCTTTCCACCTTTGGTTAGGAACTAGTCAAGCAACTAACAGAAGGGACTAAAGAAGACACGAAGGCTCATAAAATTATATGTCATCGTAAACGTCACGCCGGTAATGAGGATAATCATACTTTGAGGAAGACTCCCACGACCGCCAGTCCGTCGGGCTTGGTGACAGCATCCGCGAAGCTGGGGTATTTGGTATTCCAGTGCACCAGATGGAGCTGGAGATAGAGGGAGAGCAGGGAGGTGACACGGGGCAGCCCCAGGTCCCCCCAAGGTGTCCCTCTATCTGCCTGTTTTCATCTCGTGGGATAAAGCGGCCACAACCACCCCTCAGAGGCGTACTTGGTCCCATACCTCAGAGGCGTACTTGGTCCCAGCCACCGTGTGCTCAGATCCCTTCTTGTCGTTGGCCCCCCAGTGGAAGTGGAACTGGCGGAGCCGGTATGTCCCAGAGACGGGCCCCCCCTTCAGAGCTGCAGGTGGGAGCACGCGGCATCAGAGCAGCTTTTACACCCCTCTTCCCCGCCACGGGCTGGTTCCACCCCGCCTCCCTTCCCAAAGCCCCTTGGGCACAGCCGCGTGTTCACGTCCAGAGAAGGCGCTCGCTGGCTGGCAGGTGAGCACAGGTGTCCGCCAGAGAAAGCCCCGGCACCCCACAGACAGTGGCGGCCTCCTCCCGACATCCTCACACACTGCCGCGCAGTTACTACCGACTCCTAGTCAGGACTCCCCAGCCAGGTTCGGCAATACACGGCCGCGTGTGAAGTTGCGCGGGGTGGGGGGGGGGGGGGGGTTGCCCTGTTGTTAACCCTGCTTTTGAATTCTCTTTGCCCCCCCAGGCACTGTTACTGAGCAGTGCTATCCCTTACGCCTTCTGAGCTATTGCGAAAAATCTGCATAAGTGTCACCACGGCAGAGCGTGTTTACCGCGTTTGAAACTGGATGTGTCCTAGTAGCCAGCTCATGTAGGAATAACGCTCTGGTCATACAGGGGACGGCTAAATATAAAGTACAACAGTAATATAATATGAACATATGTTATTTTGTATTACATAGTATGAATTATAACACACCGTATACATATTGCAACATTCAACTTTCTATTTATGTAATATATTAACTTATATAATTGTTAAATGGGCACACTGTTATTGTCTAGGTAAACATTGTATTGTCTGGCATTAGGTAGTCTCTTCAAAATAAATGACGGGAAAAAAAACTAGAAAAATGCACAACTGGAAACAAATCAAGTTAAATGAAACTGAACGGAACGGAACTGTGAAATTAATTGGGTCCCCAGAGCAAAGTGCTGATGTAGCGAAATCTCCGCGGAAGTTTGACATTTATTTTGGTTCCACTTCCAAAGGAATGCTAGGACTCGGCCAGTCACCCGTGCGAAGGCCGCGGACAGCAGCAAAAATCACCCGTTACTTATTAACTACTAACAAAGACAAGCGTAAAACTACTACATGCATATTAAATGTATATTAAACTGCAAGTATATCAAATAATGTAGGCTAAGAAGTAAGATTGGGTCCAAATAAAGATCAAATAAAAATGATCTGTCGATGTGATCGTATATATATATATATAGATATATAAAATAAATATGCCTGGGACACCAGCAACTTTTTTAAATACATCAAGGGGACTTTGGCGACTCACTCGAGCTGTCCGTGTCATCGGCGAAGTCCACCTGGAAGGAGTGCCCGTTGTTGACGATGCCTTTAGCGTTCTTGGGGTCGTACTGGAGGCTGAGCGGCTTCAACGCCGGGTCGTGGTGCGCCTGGCCGGGCACGATGTCGATGGGGGACTGCCGGTTTCCATTGGCGATGGGGAACTGCCGGTACCACTCCGCGGGTCCTGCAACGCAAGCCGGCAATCTGCATCATCTCCACAGAAAGGCTCATCCGGCTCCGTACGCCAATGATCCGACCCTGCTGTGCGCCGCAAGTTCTTTAATACTTTTTTATATGCTTCCCCTAAAGATCTTCGACCTTTTTTACACCCCTGTTAAACATGAACCCAAAAGCACACAACGAGTAGATGAGCAACACGGACAGACACTACATTTAGTTAATGCATAACAAGGCTGATGATCCTTGACATTCTTAGAATAACTGGATGATTGGTGTCCGAATGCAATAATAATAATAAATGGGAAACAAGGTTAAAAAGAAAAGGGAAAAAAGGCTCACCATCTTTAGGACCGTATCCCCAGCTGTGAGACATGCTTGTGAAATATGAGCTTAATGAGTCTTAAATCCCAGGTAGACAGCAGCCGCTCGGTGACAGACTGACAGCCCCGGCGGACCGGCGACGGCCCTTATATACGCTTCCTCGGCCGCTATGTATCGCAATCTGATGGGTTTGCCCACATGATCCCAGTCATCTTCTGCGCTCGCAGGTGGAGTTAAAGAGGGTTACATCAGTCTCTGGGCTGCCCACAGCCGAGAGCCTCCATCGGGATGCTTTTAAAGAGTTATTCTCACGCATGTTTCCTTCACGGGGAAGAGCGTTTCCATGTCCAGTAGCTCACCTAAAACAAAAATATCATCTGCTTTCTTGGTGATGGCATGGTCCTGGCTGCTGGGACGTCCGATTTCTAATGGTTGTCCTCATGCACCTTTGTAGACCGCGGGTTCCTGTTTAAGACGCTTACGGCTGCAACTTTCACAGATATAACGTGTGGGGGAAGCAAAATGAGCAGCCTTGCTGCAGTCTCTCAAATGCATGCGCTCAAAAAACGCCGCGCTTCTGACCAGCAATTACAGCTTTTAAAATAGAAGTGAATGTAGGTTAAGAAGCAGTCGGCGCGGAGCAGCCTGCGCGCTTCCATACAGTTTTAAAGGGACCACTACATGGTAAAACATGGCAAAAACGCAAACCATACTCTACTATTAATGCACCTGCATCCGAAATACGACTACAATACATGGAAGCGTCTCCTCATGACATAACATCCCAACAATCAGGCTTTCCTGAATGATTTTTGTGTCATTAAAAGGCTGCATGACCACCATACAGAAGCATCATCAAACATTTCTGAATTTGCTTGCTAAATCCCATTTCTAATCACGTTTTTTTCCCCTCAATTGTATTATGGAAACTAAAATGTGGACCATTAAATATGTTTGCATTATACATTTATACATTGACCGCGAGCGAAAATGTATACACCTTTTTCCAGTTGCTGTGGACTTTTAACCAAAAGCATATGCGGTAATAAACTTTGGACACAACAGCTAGCTGATACAAGCCTTTACATATGTGTATATCATATGAGATTAAATTTAATCCGGACTATATTCTGCAGTGCTAATGTTGTGCAGAAAAGCAACTTTCGGGCAGCCGTAGCCTTCATTATATTATTCATAATAAAAGTGTATTTTGTATACATTTATTTCATAATGTAACGTTTTATTCAAACGTTAGAAACGACATTAAAAAAAAGTCAAATGCCGAATAGGTGCAGGTTTCCCTGCCCTCCGTTTATTGAGGATATAGTCATTAAAGTGTAAATATACTAAACTCTTAATAACATGAGAGGAATCCGGCGAAACAAAACAGCTCAGTGGCGACATCTGGCGGCAGTCAAGGCAAGTTCTTTGGTCGCATATATTTGGGAACACGGCGAAATTGTGTTACATCAAGACGAACAGACCCGAAAGAAATGATAAAAGAATGGCATTAAAAGATGTTTCTATTTCTGGTGTATCTATCTATATGGGATTAAGCCTTTAAACCCATTCGGCACAGGAAGCGCATTCCCGCGTTTCGCAGTACTTATCGGACTAATTCTCAGTTTAGGTAACACGAAACCGGTTTGTGGTTCTGCGGGAGACGCGGGGAGCGTTGCCCAGGGCCGCCCGCATCAAGCCAAACCTGTCGGTGTCACTCACCCGGAAAAACCACATGTCAGCTCAGCGCTGAGGCACCGGTGACGGTTCAGGAGGGCAGATGCTTAGAACAACACGGCCTTTTGTTGGGCAGAACAAAAACAACAACAGAAAACACAAGTACCTGACACCATATTACCGTAAAAAAACGTGTCACTGCATTGTAATGACTGCTGACCTAGAGTACAAAGAGGCTTAGACGCTTCTTTGTTACTCAAAAGACTTGGACACTTTACCACGGGTCTTCACTTGGAATACAGGTGGCATAAGGCGGTTAGGAGCCATAAAGCCCATTATATTAGAAAAAAATCTGCCGGCTAATGGCACAGTACCGTATGTAGCTACTTATGTTATTTTTACCTACAAATTCAATTTAACTACAGACTTATGGAACTGGTATTGGTCGTAACCTGGGGACTGTCGGTATCCGAAATTAGAATTTCTAAATGAGGACCAATTCATATTATTTACTAGTCATTTCTAGGTAAGTAACAAAAAGTTGCAAAATATTTCGTCAATCAATAGGTTAGAAAGATTAGGAAGCAGATGGTGAATGGGGGCTCAGCTCGCATGCCTGTACCCAGCATGGAGGGTCCGCCTGCACCCACAGGACCTGGACGAGCTCTAGCTGACAGCAGGTGCCTTATTAAAAAGGTAAAATGGGCCAGCAATGGCAGCCAAGTCCCACAGACGGGCCCACGCTCGCAAATCACAGGAAGGGACCTTCCCCCTACTCCCAGCCGTGAGAATTTTCACAAGAAGCACTCCTAGGCGGAATGGTTTCCAGGGGCAATGTTCAAAATCAGCACAGTCTTGAAAGTGCAGGTTTCAGTTCCCACGCAGCAGATCCAATAATTTGCCATCATTCGTCAAGACCGTCTGCCACGTCACAGGAGTGGCGCGTTACACAGAGCAGGTATGCAGGCACTGGTCTACGCCTGACAGATGACGCTTTGACAGACCCGTGCAGCCACCAGCAGCAAAGTCAACAAAATGCTTTTTATTAAAAACTTTGGTTCAACAGAAAAATGTGCAAATTGAAAATGGGCAGAGAAGAAGTCAAAGAAACAAGAAAACAATAAATGGCACCATCTGGTCAGTGAATGCAGAGAAACATCTTCACAAGGCAGAGCAGAGCTAGACAGGCAGGAACTACACTTAAGTACACCTGCTCTTAAATACGTGCACTAAAGTGTGTTCAGTTGTTAAAATAAGGCGTGAAATACGGCAGAGTCCACATGTGGTTGCGGAAGAACATTAACGTTTGCAACAAATCCGATCAGCCTCCTTACTGACTTACAACGGCTCTTGTCGGACACTGGTCAGGTCAAACCACGTGGAACAGAGGGTTAGTCCTCCAGGCTTATGTTCAAAGAGCTCCATAAAAATACGAGGTTGTATTCAGCGAAAACCAGTGCTTCCAGAGGACCAGAGGGCTTGGCCGCATTCCTGCAATTACAGCGCTACAGGTTAAGGTTCCTCACCTTCTGACTGTAACAGGAGCCCTGAGGTTGGCAAAATGGATTCAGTGGGATATTAGGCTCCCGGCATCCTGGTTATAGCAATTACCAGTCTGTGCCAAGCACAGTCCCCAGCCTGATTACCGGGCGGTGAGGACAAGGGTGGCCGGGAGTGTAACCAGCCATGTAACCAGACGGACCAAAAGGCCGCCTTTAGGTAGCAGGTAGGGAGCCAAGCTCCACCCTCATGCAGGGTTTCAGGCTACCTGAACACTTAGGCACTTTTTTTTTTAAAAACCAACTTTTAAGCAAGTTGAGTGAATTTTGCCTCCCATAACAGCACTGTGGTTGTTGGGATGCATACAGGGCAGTGTACCCAGGTTTTGGGGGAAGAACCGCAGAGTTAAGGCAGCAAAAAGGGAGGGAAGAGAGGGACGCCGACCGCCACTTCAGTAACAGTTCGTCTCAGTAATTAAGAATCTGAACGTCGAACAGATCACAGAGCCCCTCGTTATCGTCCAGGTTGAAGTTGTAATCCACAGTTGGTGTGGGAGACAGCCGCAGCAAGGGAAACACTGCATGAAGAAAAGGTCGTTAGCAAAAACGACAAAGTTATAAACACGGGCAAGACAATGAAGGACAGGAGGATCTGGACTCACCATCTGAAGACATTAACTCATTTATCAGATCGGCAACCCCTGCAGGGCAAATGCAGTAATTATAATATGCACAACAAACTCAAAGACAACCCCCACCCCACCAAAACACACTAAAGGGCTCACCATGTCCCCCCGAGCTTAGACACACACAGACATTTATCCTTACCGGTCTCTGCACCAACCCCAGCACAGGTCATGGGTTCGGGCACCAGCGGGCATACAGGAGACTGGGGGTTGCAGTCTGGGTAGCAGGAACATACCAAAAGGGGACTTAATGGTCAGAGACTCCGTTCATATAATTAGGCGTTAGTCAAGCTAAGAAGGTCGAAAAATTGTACTACTGCATCAGTAATATGAGGCCAAAGACCTTTGGGTCAAGGGTCAGTAATCTGACAGATTTATTTAGTAAATGCAGAACACCACACTTTTCTTTTTAAGAAAGCAGCGCCAGACAATCCCTGGAGCAGCAGGGGGTTAAGGGCCTTGCTCAGGGGCCCAAAGGTGAAATTACTGCCGACTTTGGGACTTGAACTGGCGACCTTCTGATCACAGGCATGGCGTCCTAGCTCACTGAGCTGCACACAGTCCTCCCAAAGCGGCCTTTTCAGTCCCAGGTTTGACACTCACCCATGTGCACATCAGCCGCGGGAATGGGGACACTTGTGAGCTGGTGCTCCGTCAGAGAGGCCTTGCGCTGGGATGCCATGCACAGATCCACGGGAGAAGAATTCAGCAAATTAGCTGGCGTGTCAGGAGGCATGTGGCCAACACTGCTGTCATCAGGAGGCGGGACAGAGAAGACCATGGGCTTGGAGGAGCTGGTCTCGCGGTTGATCAGCATGACCTGGATGGGTGTCGATGAACTCCGCAGATTCACCTGATACTTCTTCTGGCCATTATGACCCTGAAGCAAACAACCATTCGTATCAGACGGAACATCTGAAACGCATCCCAGAAAATCCTGTTACGTCAATCATAAAATAATGGCTGCCATTTCTCAGGAATTTTCAGAACTACGGTACTTGTAAAGGTCTGCCTGCAAAATTAAACCAGAGGTGAGTAATGTACACACACACACACACACACACAGACAGGGTATTACAGCAAGCCTCTCTAGAGACTGTGACCATCTGCTGAACAGCAATTTGGAAGAAACTGTGACATACCATCTCTGGCACCGGAACCTCCAACTGTGTCCCAGATGGTGCGATGACAGCCAGCAAGGTGTCCCCTGTCCCACACAAGACAATGATTTAAACAGGTTTTACTACAAATAGACCAATGCACCCAGGAAGTCCAAGATAACCAAGGGGGGGGGGGGGGGCACATTTACAATATCGTCATGATCTAGACTTCTAGGCCTTCAAGGAGACCTCATTCGAGCCTCCCAGATGAAAGTCCTGATAACATCCACACCGATTCTTCTGAACATCAACGTTCAGCCACATTAGACGGACACGCAAGGGCAAATATTTTAATTGAGTTTCGGCATTTAAGTCAGCCGACACTGCTCTCTAAAGACTACAGAGGGTGGGAAAGTATGTGGACCATGAACCTGAACATCTTGATGTGCACTTACCGTTAAAGGCGTTGCAGACGTCCTCATGAGTTACATATTTGAATGTGAGCAATGTTAAGGAAACAGTCAGTGTTCCTCCGAGCCAAATGTTGGTTCAGGGTAGATAAGGTAAATACAGAGGCTTATAATAACACCCCATATGCAGTCATGTTTAAACACAGTTAATATTCAAAGATGCACCGTTTACACTAGAAAACCAAAGCCTTTTCCCCCCAAAATTATCTGCTAAAGGTCATCATGCATATTGACCAATTTAATTCTGTTCAGAGGTACAGCAGCACCACTCATTCCCATCAAGGATCATGAAGCTGATGCCCTTAAACGCAAAGCCTCCCTCAGGGGGATCATAAGGATATCTGCCATCCACTGGGTCGTCACTCATGTGGTTGATGCTCTGCTGCAGCCATGATTTCTGACGGTCCAGTTCCTCCTCTTCCAGGACCAGCTTGGCGATCTGAGCCTTCAGAACCCCGACCTGGTCCATCCCTTCTTTGGTGTGGCATCCAGAGTTCTCACCCCTGGAAGACCAGGTTCACGAAAGGCTTCATTTACAGCATCAGATACAACCTACAACCTGGAAGGGATGCATTCCCAAAGTAATAGTCTCCCCCCTTACTTCCACTGGATAATATTCTTAGTCTTCTTCTCAATGAGTCCGACTCCCTCGAGAACATTGGTGATGTCATAAATCCTCCTCTTCTGCCTCACTGCCAGGCTATCTGCAGCCTGTCAAAACAAAAGACCAGCCACTTCGATCGGGGATCTGAATGGAGGCGGGTCCCTCCAAGTCACAGAACTATGAGGAAATCCAATTACGAAAACTGCCAGAGGGAGGCCACCTTAAATTAAAAAAAAAAAAAAATACAAGGAAGAACATTGATGCAGCCCACGTGCCAACACACACGGGTCTGCGGGAGGTGCGTCCCCCGAAGCGTGGGGTCCCGCGGGAGCCCCTGGAGACGCATGCAAAATCACGTCAAACAAGACATGCACTAAATACTGCACGTGTCATAGACAAAATAGGCGAAGAGACTCGGCATTCCCCCCCAAATGCTTTTGCAGCTTAATATAAAGTGAGCATGAAGCACGCTGCATGCACGTGCATCGGAACCTGCCAGTTTCAGCATTGTCTGGGCTGGGGGCGGCAGGGGAACCCGAAGCACCTCCGCACCTTTAAAGAAGGCAGCAGACAAGTCTGATTGCATAGAAAGCACCCAGAACACGGCGCGCATTGGAGCGGTACCGGTGCCGAAAGCGGGCCGGCAGCTCGGCGCCTTTGTCTGGGTGCGGGACGCCGGGACGCACCGCTTTCAGGTCCAGCACGCCGTCCCGCGCCTCCTGCAGCAGCGATACGAACTTGGTGGTGAGCAGACCCAAACTTTTCTCATGGCGGCTCGTCCCGGCCGGAACGCAGCCGAGGGCTCCGGCCATGGCGGCGCAGGCCCACCTCACGATCCCGCGTCTCACCTTCCCCGCGGTCCCATCCGCAGAGGACCGGACCCGCACCTCCGCCAGCCCACCGGCCCCCCGTGCCAGCGCTTTTAAAAGGCAGGAAGTGACGTTGGATTACCGTCGCCAAGGCGACCGGCGCACCTGCCTCGCGCCCTCCCGCCCCCGCACATCTTCGGCTCAGGCCGGTAATTACTCTGCATGGGGAAACTTGAGAGGATCAGCCAGGGACAAACTTTACTTCAGCTTCCAAACAAAGAACATGCGTTTTTTTTATATCTCACCAACCCATTTGTATTCTTTTACAAGTAATCTCCTTACATTCCTGACCGCCGGATCGATTTTGATTATTCCTGTTTCGGATCCCGGCGGTGTAGCCAGCAGTGTAATTTATTCTTATCCGGTCACGGCTCTTGGTTATCCTTAACACACGAGTGCATGCTTAATCGTGCAGTACTAGCTACATATTTAACTTTGAGCCGCAATTATGAACTTCCATACACACATAATCCTATGCATCATGTATTTTCATCATTATTCAATATGCGAGTCCACCCCCCCAAAAGAAAAATACACAAACATTTTACGTCCCTCGAGCCCGGTCTTTAAGATGACCCGATAAAAACTATAAAACATGTAAACTACAATAAATGCAGCGCATTCTATAGCAAATGTACTGCCAACATTTTCCCCAAAACATTTTAATTTTATATTACTGTACATGGTTAGATTTAAAAATATGTATAAAGAAATAAATTACAACAGGAATACTGGAAATAAAAAGTATCAGAATTGCATTTGACTTTCACAGTACAGAAAACACTAAAAACCATAAATAAAAAATCCATCATTTAAGGAGAAGTTTTACTAAAATTGCCCTGTGCCTTGTATAAAACAGGCTGTGGGTTCAGACACTGGTATAAGAGGCTGTGTAGACATGTGCAGGCCCAGGAGGCCTGAGGTGCACGCGTGGCGGCAGCCACGCCAGGAGGCCTGAGGTGCGCGTGTGGCGGCAGCCACGTCAGAAGTCCTTCAGCACGCTCGACAGCAGTTTCATTTTCTCGTCCATCGTCCTCCTTTTCGACTCCGTCTCCTCCAGCAGTTGCCGCATCTCCTCTTCCACCTGCAGCACCTGTGCGTGATGAGGAGCTGGCTTTTAGCGGCCTGAGGTACCCCCCACGGGGCGGGACGGGCAGGGAAGGGGGCTATCTGCAGGCTGAGTGTGGACTTCTGGGCTGCCGGCAGCTTAGGCTATAGGACGTGGTTGTTTTGTGCTGCAACCCTTTGACAAACTCGTGCCCGGCAGATTTAAGGATTTCCAGCCAGGAAGAAACTCCTGGTAAGCAGACCAGAAGTCCAGCATCGCAGAACGCAGAGAATGGCGTGACGCTGTGACCCTTTTCAGCCAATCAGCCGCTCTCTGACTGAACAGGCAGCCAACCACACGCAGCGGCTATCAGGGGGCTGTAATGCTCTAACGAGGCACCTGGGGTGTACTCCAGGTCTACGACAGACATGGTGGGAAATAGCGTCACTAACATTCTGACAGTGTCAAACTACATACCACAATTCAAAAGGATTTCTTAGACCAGAGATATATCCTTAAATCAGCTGTACTTGTTATTTGGTGGTGGGGGGGGGAGGGGGCAGATTGTCCAGTCCTAAAAAACACCCCTCCCTGAAAGTGATTACTGATGACCCACCAGGACAGCGAATCACACTAATGAACTAACATCTTATTCAAGGATTATAAACTGCTGAAATGGCATCTTAATCTGCATTAACAGGAGAGCTCACTCCCCCAGGAAATGGAAGCTTGCACGTATTAAAGATGAAATGGGATGTTGCTACGGTTACCCTCCGGTTGGCCAGCTCCACCTCTTTCTGTTTGTCACTGGCGAGCCGCAGGAGGTCGGCCTGGTGGGACACCTGCACTGCTTCCATCTGCCTGCGGAAGGCGTCGTCCATGCTGTGCAGCTTCTCCACCGTGGCCCTGGGCGCGCACACACACACACACACACACACACAGTACATGAAATAGCACAAGGTCTAACAGCTGGGCTCCCCAGTCCTGGGGGGGCACCTTACTTGTGCTCCTGCTGGGCTCTTTCCTTCTCCTCCATGAGTGCCTTCTCCTTGGAGTCAAAGTTCTCCTTCATGCGCCTGACCTGTGACTCCAGCCGGGTCAGCAGCTCCGCCTTGTCCTGCCACTTCCTGCTCATGGTGCTTGTGGGGGGGGGGGGGGGGTGAAAGGGGGGGGGTTGTAACCCGCAAATGTTGACCGGAAAGGGCCAAACCCCAAAACGGCCATTGGGGCAAGACCCG
>JAODKN010000079.1:7026457-7040098 GCA_026774425.1 Petrocephalus zakoni
CCACTTTTAACTTTAATATTTGGTATGTCCACCTTTTGCAGCAATTACAGCAGCACATCTCTCTGGCATAGTGTCATTATATTTCCCGAGAACTTCAATACTAATGGTATCCCATGCCTTCTGAAACTCAAGTCAAAGGCTTTCTTTTAAATGTACAATATATCTGTATAGTTTATTTTCCAATTCGTCACAAATGTGCTTGATGGGGTTGAGGTCCGGACTCAGCACAGTGATTCTCCTTATGAAGGCTCTATTCTATCATTTATAGAGCATACTGATCACTGTAGATATTTCATTTGCTTTATGGGTATTATATTGGCCAATTCAACAAAAACAACCGAAACCTTTTAAATATGCCAGGTGTTCTAATAATTTTGGCCACCACTGTACGTATGCATGCAATCTTCACTCTGTTTGTGCATTACCCTTTAACGTGATTTTTTTGCTCTAGAGCAGTGTTCCACACCCCAGGCCTCAGGGACCCCCAGAGCTTCCACATTTTTGCTCCCTCACAGCTTCCTGTCAGACAGTCCACATTTCTGCACCATACCAGGAGCTGAGAGGGAGCAAAAACATGGACTGTTTGAGGGTCCCTGAGGACCGGGGTGGGGAACCATTGCTCTAGAATGTAAAGTCAAACAGGAATGTTCTGGGGTACATCCACCAGCACACCGTGTCCAGAGGTACAAGGTATTGCTGTACAAAAACAGAGAGCTGAAAGTATCATTCTCAGCCTTCACAAATACATTTGTGGTCCTCTAAAAAAAAACAGATTAACACGGCAGTTAATCCACTTGAAGCAAAGGAGAGGCATCAATTTGTCATTAATGGGGGAAAAATGTCTGTTGGTCTCATCTTGCAGACAAACACACAATTCAGGCTAGTCTAGAGCAGGATATCTCAACCCGATTCTCAGGGACCCCCAGGCGGTCTTTGCTTCCTCCCAGCTCCCAAAATGCAGGAGTTTCCAAGGACCGGGTTGGGAAACACTGGTAAGTCTTCAGTGAAGCATTACATTTTACTTATTTACCCGATACTTTTATCCAAGTTCATTTTTTGAGGAGGCCAGGTCAGCCAATCTCTGCAGAAATTGGGGATTAAGGGTGCCGCTCAGGGGCCCAATAGGGAAATCACTCTGCTGAACTTGGGATTCAAACTGGCAGCCTTCTGATCACAGGCACAGAATCCAAACCCTTTGAACCACACACCGCCCGGACTAGAGCAGTGGAGTGATCAGAGTTATAGAGACCATCGACCAGGGTGTGGTTAGTTTATCTGGGGTGGGGTTAGACAGCAGGCAGTGGCGATGTCTCAGTGAGAATGTGTGTCTTTATTATATGGTGAACCACAGAGTTTATTAAAGATATAAAGAATGGTGTGGGTATTAAGATCCACACATAAGTCAGGTAGCACAGAGAAAATCCCTGCCCGAATCATCAATAATCCTTTTGTTTTTTCTGCAAGTGAATGAACAGAGATTAATGACGACTCTGATGTCTTCATTCTCTCTCGCACATGCACGTCCAGGTCAGCAATCATGTGATCTTTTTGCAGACCTGCCCCTTTAAATATGCTTAAAATGTTAAATGTACTGACTTCTTCTATTTGTGGCTCTGCATACAATCAGGAAGGAGAGGTGAATGTCACAGCGACGGCGTGCATCCGTCATGCTCACCAAGTCCCCCGCGTCGGCTCGGCTCCTGATCAGCGCTGGGCTTTCAGACGGCGTTTATTTATTTTTACTTTCACATTTGTATACTACACACCATTTTATTGAGGTGGCAAATCATATACAAACAATGACAATGTATTTCGCCATTAAATGGAATTAACAACAGCAAAATATAGACTTCAGATGGTTTTTTGTGATAAAAAATAATAGAAAAATTAAACTCCACATTCTGATTTTCCTCCAAAATATTTGCAGAACCGAGGCCAGCAGCCAAATTCCAGAAGCTTCTTCGGACTGAAACACTAACATAGATGAACACTATTACTGAACACAGCACCAGTTGGTCACAACACCTGATTACACCGAGCTCTTTCTGGAAGTTGGATGTGCAGTCTGGTAAGGGGCCATCGACGCACGGGGTACGGTAAACGGGAGGTTCTGTTTTCGTCCTGTTCCTCAGACATCATGGAGTCCTTCTGCAGTAAATCCTGTCATATACTTCTCCAACAGCCAGTGTTGACACTCAGCTAACACGTCCTGTAAAGACAGCAGAGGCTTTTATGTGCAAAATACAGACTTGACAGTACACCCAGTGGTCTGTGACTGAGTGGGAAGCCAGCTGATTCACTGATTTAATGTTCACTCCAGAGACTTCGGGGAATGGGATCTAGATGTTCACAGAACAGCAATTGCAATATCTTACATCCTTCCATCTTCTTGACTGCCCTTCCAGTACTGGCTTGCGGTAGATGTCCTGATGCCGTTGTATATTTACAAACACAGTAATAAACACGCAGAACATGTGACTAATGCAGGAACTAGCAGACAGGCCTATAAGCTGGTACGGAGAAAAACTTCTCCTCCTTTAATCTACACGGTCTGAGTGATCGGTGCTCGCTGACAGCTTCAAAGCCAGTCTGTGCTAAAGCACCGTCTTCGGCCTCATAAATAATTCCAGAGGAGCCCCGTATAGGCCTGCGGTTAAACTTTCTGATTCTCTGGCCTTAGTTACGGGACGCTGAGCTAAGGCAGGTTCCTCCAGCGGCCAGGGCAACTGAACCGCCATCTGCAATTCAATTAACGTCACGCAGCATGCAAGCACTCGCTGGCTGAGTCAGGAGGTCCACGGGCTAGCCGCCTGTGCCGAGGTCCCCTTCATCTCCAGCGCGACAAACCCCGCGGCTTACGGGACCAGGATGCCGAAGCGTTCAGGGAAGATGGTCTGCTGGAGATCACGGTCCAGCACAGATGTTCCAGCAAAAACCGATCCTTTACCACAGAGAAGCGGGCCATCTCACTATCATTTATTTCAATAAATCCAAAAGACATTTTCAAGAACTCATGAACATCGGTTCCTCTCTGTGTACTAATGAGCCTCCAGGTCCCCAAACATCAGAAATATGATGGCTAGTCTGATGGCATGTCATGGGGACTTCTGTAAATGTTATATCTCTTTTTTTGTCTTTTACATGTACCTCATAGTAAACCTTTTGAAAATCAAAAGCTTACTTTCCTCTACCAGTATCTACCATGTCAACAAGACGACAACAAAACATGTCAACAATTTATATTCATCTGGATAATGGCTTCAGTGTGGAAATTATATTGGGAACACTTGAGGGCACATAGATACTTAGTAGTAACTGAAGAATAAATCATGAACAAATATAGTTGCGACTTAAGGTGAAAGATGTGTCACGATTCATTATTGATGAACAAACATGAGATTGCTATTTCATTTCTGTTATTCGTTACTTGTTCCTTCAGTAGTTCACTAAGATTTACAGAATTAACAGACATAGTAACAAATACAGTAACTACGTGGGATAAAAGTTGGGATAGTAAAGATCCCGAGAGCCCCGTCGTGATTTTTGACGTAACCCGAAAATAATGCCTTAAAAATGATAACAAATAACTAATAAATAGCCATAGTTATTTCCATTGATGTAAATGCAACTTTAATGCATTATAAAAGTGGTCACTTTGCAATCTTAAAAGTCAATGTTCACCAAGTATTCAGAAAATAGAAATTACTGTAATGAAAGTGACTACATTAAATATTTCATACTGTGTTTCATCAAAATAAATTACGTAATTTACGCAAGTTTCATCAGGTTCCTCCAGTCGTCTGCTATCGTATGTATCGAGTGTAAATGGACTGTGTTAATTTACGTAAGTTCTCTTAATTATTTACTTAAAATCATATAAATTACTACAGACAAGCGAGGTAAAGTCGAGTCTGACGTATGCCGAAATGACGTATACTGGGGTACTGCTGTATTTCACAGGAATAATTAAGCCATCTAACATTCCCACATGTTTAAATAAGAATCTCCCAGCCATATTTCCCCTGCTCCTAAGGACCGCCTCAATGCTATGGTAATTCTGCAACCTTCCAGCTGGAACGATAGTGCTAGAAGTGAGATTCTGTATTACCACCATAACCAGACCCATACTGTGGGAAAAAATACAAAGTACAGTGTTCAAAAGGACAACTTGCTAGAATAAAAATGAAAAACAAAATCGATGTAGGCTTAAGCCATCTTATTAAAAAGTAGCATGCTGGTAGCGACTGAGCCCCGTTTCTCAGCAGAGTATTATGAAAGAGGAATGTAGACATTCGCTATTTCTATACAACAAACACAGAGGCAACCAAATGAGTCAAAAAGAGCCTGTGACATTTAACACCTTATCAGCGAGCTGGCTGCCTCCCTTCCCTCGACACGGGCACTTTCGGGCATTCAGAATAATCTCTGTGTTGTCATCAGCGGCCGAGCCAAGTGGCCAATTTAGCAGAAACCCACCCTTCGCTTGAATGAGAGTGAAGTAATAGGTGTTTCTTCTCGGTCAAGGAGAAGTCAAAATCAAAGCGATTACTGCCAGTCGGGGATGGACAGGCCATCAGTCAGCGAGGTGCTTTGCGTTCCCTTTTACTCCAGATAAAAAGGCATTACATGAGGGCTGTTTTCCCACCTCTTTCTGTCAGGGAATTAGGTGTCCTCTTATATACTACAGGCAGCAAATCAACCCAAATATTCCTAATTAGACAAGTAGTCACCGTTCTGCAGATTAATACAGTATGTGTCAGTATGTAATTGTCAGTGTTTATAATAGCTTTTATTTTCAAATTCATATTCTGTTTAGGGCTTTTTTTCTTACACTGTGTATCTGACCTATGGATAACAATGAAGATATTTTCACTTAATACTACAGGTCACTGTGCCTCAAAGCCTTACATTTCGCGAACTGCCAGGACCTTACCTCAGTTGTCGATGTCTGACACGTGGTTCTCTATCTGAAACACAAGTAAATACATGCCAGACTTTACTAAAGCACTCGGTCGGGTAAGCCTGTGGAAATCTTTTTAAAAGTACGCACTGCCCAGTTACATAAAGGTGCTTCTCATCAAATATGCACTGAGAGAATTGTACTGAATCTCAAACATTTTTATTGTGTTTCTGATCTGTGAATACAGACATAATGAAGCCGTACTTTCCGTACCTTCCCTGTATATGCATTATTCTGTGTAAGATGTTGCGATGCAGCACAGCACACTCATGTAAAGTGCCCTAGGCCCACTCTGTCGTAAAAGGCACAGCATAAAAATAAGCCAAACTGAATACTTTCTGCACTTGCACGCCAGCCTTTAGGCCACGGCTCTGCCGCCCTCCTCATCACCATATCGCTGCCGCCTTCCTCCTCGAAATCATCCTCGCCGCCGTCTGTGATCTCCCCGGCTGCCCCTTCCACAGTCTCCTCCCCCGAGTTGTCCGCCGTCTCCGAGACTGACTCCTCTTGCAGAGACTCATAGCTGTCCTGGTACTTCCTCTGAGCCTCTAAACAGAGTGTTTACGGGGCTGTAGTTACTAGCGCATCACTTCTTTGGGACTTTTCTGCCCTCCCTACAGGTTAGTCACCATAGCTGTGATGTGTCATCCCTCTGCGATTCAGTCACATGACTGTATGACTGACCAGCCAATGGGACAGCTTATCTGTGGATGGTATTCTGATCCTCAGGGCTGGCTTGTCCCATGATAAGGATACAGACTATATACTGTATGACTGATTTCAGGGAGGGGGAGGCCTTTCGTAGGGGAGGGGATTGGCCACTCCAGACTGGGAGAAAATGGGTCAGACACCTCTTTCTTTGACAGGGAGCTTTAATCAGACCCCGTTGACTGTTGCTGAAATTCTGCTGACAGTAGGAATGATAGTAGTGGCTTAATTCCCTCTTTTAATGGTCCTCCACTCTCCCAGGCCTGACAGACATGTTCAGGCGTTCAGTGACTGAGCACCAGGGCCCTCTATCTCTGAAGCTGTCACAAAGAGCAATAGCAGCGTGTGGCCCCCGCCCCTCCCCCGCCCCCCTTACCGGACTCGACTCTCTGCTGCTTCTCGATCTTATCCAGCCGACTGAGCAGGGAATCGATCTTGGTCTTGATCTGTGTCATCTCCCTCTTGATCGTCTGCAGCTGGCCTGTTTTCACTGCGGACACACAGCAGACGGTCCATTTAGACCCCCAGAGGGCGCCATTATCATACCAAGGAGATTTTAGGGTTAAGCGATTAATAAGAGCAACTAAACTAATAAAGACACAGACTGATGCCTAATTCCCTGGAGCAGCATTTTCCGAAGCTTTTCTGTATCACATGACCTACACGTGAGGACAGTCACATGACCTACATCTGGGGGCAGTCACATGACCCACGTTTGGACAGCGTGGATCTTTAGATGCTCTAATTTAGGGGTTCCCGACCCATCAATGTACAGGGACCGTTTTACATTCTACAAGATAAAACAGCGGTAAAACAGCGGGAAAAGTGCCGGCAGATTGAACAGAGCAGGCGAACACGAGAGGGTCGTAAAACATGAAAATGTATCATTTAGTTCTGGAAATTAACCAAGCGCTTCACATAACCCTGGTAAAACTGGCAGCAGACTGGAAGCAGGGTTTGGGAACCTCTACTCTAATTTATTAATAACCCTGTTATTAATTCAGGAAAAGCAGGTAATGGAACCATGCCCTTTGGTTTATTACATACTATTTTACTGTTATTGTTAAATAATGATAATAGTTCTTTAATTCTGGATGTCAGTACATCAAGATGACACCTGAGTGTGAGAGCCAATGACACCTGCGAGGTGACACACACGCGCTTCAGAACGGCACGATCAGTCTGGCTGCCCAAACTCCAGGGAGCCTTTGAGGATGAAGCAGACATTCAAGATTAACCAGGTGCTGAAGGTATGAAAGAGACTTCCTGATTGGGCTCCTATGGAGAATCTATCTTCAGCACATCCTGGACAGGTGCTTAGAGAGAACCACTACAGCGCCAGTCCATCCCGATATGGGATTAAGCTGCGCAGGTTCTCAACTCAGTGTGTAAAACTTCAAAAGTGAACTTCCCCCTAAATTAATTTGTATCACCCTCTACTTCTACATCGTCGCTCTCCGATGTGACTTTTTATTATATAGGAATATGCCCCATTCTCCTCTGACTACTGACAGCGTTTGACATGTAATTGACCAATGAAAAGATGTTTTATGAAGTCATCTGTCTAGCTAGTATGTACATTTGTACTAATTAACATTTATATTCATGAGGGTCATTTGTATGGATTACTTTATATTACTAATTTTAACAACTTAATGTTAATAGCTAGATAGCTAGTCAACCAACATAACTGTTAATTGTGAAAATAAAGCGAGGTTAGTTTGCATCTTGCTTAAAGTGACATATTTGCCTCACTGATATTCCACAGAAGTTAATTTAAAACAATGAATCGCTTGTTAAGTGGTGTCTCAATACGTCGTTTCAGGTTTATTTTGAAAAATTGCATCTGATAAAATGCATTTTTTTTCACGCTCATGAAATAATGGATTTTTTGAGATACATTATTCTTTTCTGGACAGCAACGCTATACATCCTTTAAAAAGATATATATAAATTTGCATACAATATGTATAGTAGGTAAACAAAATAGTACTAAGCTATACTTCTTGATGTACTGTAATCGGTAAAAACTGCATGCTTAAGGGGGCGACTATGTTCTTTGGCCAGTAACTTGAAAAGGTCATTGACCCCCTACAGTCCAAAAAATCATATCGAGTTATATTCACAGCTCTCCACTGTTCTACCGATTATTAAGCACAGGGCCACAGGTGCAGTGGACATCCCGCCAGGTAGAGGGCACTATCAAACTCCCCCCACATTGAAACAAATGGTTTGAGAAATCCACGTGTGATAGCTGGAGATCTCCAAAGCAGAAACTCAGCCCTGGGAATCACCGTACACAATTTCTTCTTTCAGAACGGCTGCTAAAAAAGACATTTGGGGACTATCAAGAGAAAGGTGACTTTAACGTTTTATGACTGAAACTGTCTTACTGTCTTATGAGGCTAAAGAGAGATTCTGTTCGATGTGCACTTACAAATTCATTAGGGTGTATGGGGTGTATGGAATTTAACATTTCCTGAAAAAAGTAATAGACCTAGTCCATATGGTAAATACATGCAAGACTAAATCTAACTCTATTTCAGGATCATCATAACCTCCATACCGGAATCTAACAAACGATTTATCACGGACACAATTATACTGTAGAAGGTACAGCAAAGTACGTGGTTGCAAGGACTACACTGTAAACGAGGGCACAAATTTAAGAGACATGACACGCACTAATAAACATTAAAGATTAAATAATTAGCATAAATATCCATGGTGTGCAAAGCTGGCAGTAAGCGGAGGTAGTGTAGAGATTTACATATGTACTTGCGTAGGTTGTTTCGGTGGGAAAAATATCCTGTTTATTTGGAACGATCACTACTGCTGTCTTTCTCAAGGTTTGGAATGAAGATGGACGTGGATTCATGCTCCTTAAGAAAGGTAAACCACACATAAAATCTGATAACGGTCGCTATTCACCTGTATTCCTGTGACTGCCTGCCATCCTTTAGATATTTCTATTCTAAAATTAAGATGGAGTAGGCGGTGACTAAATCCTCACGGAAAACTTAATTAAACACTGATTCACGTGTCAAAAACAAAACATGGTTACTGGTGGCAAAAACATAAGTGTTGAACGTATAAATCAGTGCTAATTATATTACAAATCAAGCCAAAACAGATCACAGATAAAACTCACCAAAAAAATATAAAATATAATCTTTCAAAAGAGGACATAGGGCCGGTAGAGCAGGTAGTGAGCTTCCTGGGAAGAAAGGTTAGCACAGAAAATCCACAGCTGTTTGACTCATTTTGTAAAATAAACATCCCGTGTTTTCTATCTCTGCTAAAGCTGCGTCTTCGGAACGGCGGGGTCCTGCCGCATGGCGCTGCCCGCGCCGCGCCGCGCCGCGCCTAAGGCCCCCCGCCATGACTGCTGAGAGCCGCCGGCAAAGCAAAAGCTTCTTACTGTCCGTGAGTAAGGAGGAGCACATACCTGTTCTGTATCAATGCTATGTTTATCAGGCATACATCCTATCCAGGGTGTACCCAGCTCCAGGGCCAGATCTACCTTCTCAGGAACCCCAGGCAAAGCTAGACTTGGGAGGCCCCCCGATCAAGTAAAGTGCTTCTGAAATGTAGGTGATTCGAGGGCCATAGGCAACTGGCTATGCTGCTGATAGCTAGGGCCAGCCCTGCACAGCTCCGTGCTGCCTGGGAGTGGCTCCAGGCCCTGTCTAGGATAGACAGTTAGAAGATGGATGGATGGATGGATGGATGGATAAGCACGACCACAAATGTATACATTCTGTAAACAGCTGTTGTGCAGCCATGGAGTTTTTCCATCTTCGAAATGAACTGATCTGGCACAGAAACCCATCCCGCAAACTGCAGTACTGAAGGTTTTCTTATGGATATCATTAATTCCCATTAATTATCTCCATACGCAGTCTTCCCTCTCTGTCGTTCTCTGCATCGGGCTGACACGAATCCAGCCGCCCCTCCTGAGAATATTAATGCACGCCGTGACACGGTGACGGCATCTGCCGTCTGACGCCTCGCTGCCCCCGTCCGAGCGAGGCCCGGGAACTGAGGAGGTGTGAGGTGACTGCCACCAGGGCGGCGCTGTGCCAGCCTGCAACCAAGCCCGTGAGGATGCGGAGATAGCAGACTGATTTACTGACCGCTTACCCTACCGGCTATATGTGTCTCTCTGCACTTATCTCACATAGTTATCAGCCACAAATATGTGGGAGTGGCAGTGTAATTGGCAAGCTGCAATCCCGGGGAAAATAAAACCTTTTAAAACCTTTTAATAAAATAAAATAAAAACTGATCAAGCTACAACCTCCGGGAGTAAAAAAAAAAAAGAAGTGTGTTTTATTATATTTATTTTTTTTAAATATTGATTAAAATTTTCATTTGGCAGGAACAGGAAGCTGCCACGCACCCACACATCTGACGTCATCTTAAAGCCCTACCTGTGCTCTTTAAGGGGCAACAAGACTTAATAGAGTGGCATGTACAGTGTGAGAGATGCCAGCAAACATTTTTCTCCTGCACACTGTGAGGTGGTGCTTGAGTGCCCTGCTGGAGAGACGGGCAGGCTGGTGGGCTTACGTTTCGGGCCAGAGGATGAAGAGCTGGCTGTGGCCACTCTGGAGGATGAGGATGAGGAGGACACCATCTTGAGAGGGAAGGAGGTCTTCACCCTGCGTGTGGATGGAACCACGACCCGGGATCGCTTGATGGGAATGACCGGTCGCGGGGGGGCGGCGACTCGACCGTGGTATTCAAACAGCCTGCAAATCAAGCAGCAGGAAGTGGCGTAACCATGACGATACGGACCACAGAGCCGGGACTGCATAACAACATGTGCTGGTCCAACAGCATGATTCACAACAGAAATCACAATTTAATCCAAGTATGGAGATTCCCCACCCGATTCCCATCTCCCCAGCTTCTATTTGAACCCCATGGGTTGCTTAGTGACCAAAAACATGTCCGATCACCCCCAGGGTAAATTCTAGGACTTTACAGTGGGGGACATATAATTCATACAGAAAGGCTGCCCTTATCTATCATTAGCCAATCATATGTTTTGAATGAGTGGATGACAGAGGAGGCGGTATGGTGGGGGCCTTCAATACCGCATGCGGCCCCGCCCCTTGCATCCACCCCTTATGCTCCCAAACGCCAGTAACTATATCGCATTAATTTGTCTTTTTATCCATTAGCAGAGTTGCTGTGCATATTTCCATTCCTACCGCAGAAGAGAACTTGCATTGTTTGCCAGAGAAAAATATGTAAATTAAATCCACGCTGGGCAAACAATTAACTCCGTAGCTTTTCTGAGCCGAAAGTCACATGGTAGCATTTCAGCGCGGATGGGGAGAGAGAGTTTTCTTTAAACCGAGGGCAGGTCTCGGACATTTACATTTCATCCGAGGCGATATTGTGAGAACAGGGCCAGACAATCCCTGGAGCAACTGAGGTTAAGAGCCTTGCTTAAGAACCCAATAGTGAAATCAATCTGCCTGGGAGTTGAGCCAGCGACCTTCTGATAACAGGCACAGTGTCCCAACCCACCAAGCCGCATGAGTCCCTGCTCACATATGAATATTGAGCTGTGAATGCAACTGACTGCATAATGACAGCACCTTGGGCCAGCAAACACCAAAGGATTTCCTCTGTACCTGCCGCACTCAACCGCTTTGTTTAATATTTAAGCTGTCTTAAATATAAAGTCCTATTTATGAGAAATATTGTAGATACGTCCTGTCTCTAGTGGCAAAAACGACTGACGCTAAATTTTGAATCGGGCAGAGGAATAGTTACAGGCCACTTCAACACTTTGGAAAAGTAGTGATCGTTTTTCGCCGGCACGGCTGACGTTATACTAGACATTAAAGAACGATGTGCAGAAACTGAGTGAGACGTGGTTGTACATCCATTAAGAGAGCAGCCGGTGCCTTTCAGGACCGGGGTGTGGCCCACACACCTACCGGCTGTAAAAGTCATCCCGGTAGTAGTCGTAGTCGAACTCATAACCACTGTGGAGATTGAGACAAACAGGAAGAGAGAGACAGTGTCAGGTAATCAGTCTGCTATGGATGTGACTGTACGAGTAAAGAATCTTCTTATCTGTACACCCCCCCCCCCCAGGGTGAGGCTTTATGGGAAGAGGCCAGGCGGAGAGAAGCATGCAGGAAGGTATCAGCTGAACACCCTCTTATACGAATCAAGCTCACATTACATCTTGCTCATTTAGCAAACGCCTTTAGCCAAAGCCTTGTCCATTTTTGGAAGTCAGACTGCCAACGCTGGGATTCCAGCTAGTGACCTTCTGATATGATCGCAAATTCCCATGCCGCCTCTCTTTAGTAAGTCTGCTATGCGTGAACCACAGTAACATTTAAGGTCCGTAACCTAGTGTGCACCCACCAGAAACACAATAACATTTAAGGTCCGTAAGTGTGCACCCACTGCTGGTGTTTGTGGGTGTATCTGAAGATACCCATAACAACCTCCTGATCATGTCAAACTGCCAGGTGAATGACACCAGCCACTTCACCAACCATTAATGGTCCTTACAGCAGTCCAGTGCTCTCTTTCAGACCCTTTTAATTACAGCACTATACTGCCCCACAAAGGCAAAACACAGTAACTATACTGACATGGAAGAAAAGAACTTCTAAATTCTAATGCAACAGCATTGCAGGCTCTGTCGCCACACCTGGCCTCACCTGTAGATGGCAGCGATGGGTCGTTTGGATCCCATCTTAGGCCTGTAGGGCCTGGGTTCTCCCGCCATGTTGATGTCTAGAAAAACAGTTAAGCATAAACATTGGGTAATTAATGCCCCGGCACACTCGCTAATTAACAGAAAAATTATAAAGTCAAATGGTGTTTGTGCAAATGCATCCCTTGTATTTCTGCAACTTTACCAAAATAGAATAAATTAGGCAATTATTAAGCCTGATCGGTTCTTTAGGTTTCAGCTAAGAAGGCTTAAGTAATAACTGATTAATTAAACAAAATACACTCTTAAATGAGACTAATTTAATTGAACTCAAGTTAGAATTACTATAGTGAGCTTTTCACTGTAATTAACTTCAGTCAAGAGTCCTGTCAGGGATAATTAATTAAGAGATCAGCTCTACAGAGAGGACAGGACACATATAAAGAGAGTGTGAGAGGGGAAGGGTGGAAACCCCCCCTGGGGGATCGACAGATGTGCAGGACCTGTCTGGTTCTTCTGGTCCACCTTAAATTTTTGGAGAGCTCAGCGGAAATGATCAATTATGGCTAGTCAACTCCTCGATGGCAAGTATGTTTGTAATGTTCCATTTGTCCTGTACTTTGCTTTGGAAAATTTTGTTTTTTAGCAATACTTCTCTACCAAACTGAGTGGTAGCAGGTTTTTGGATGTTATAACAGACACATAATAAAACCATGGAAACTCAAAGGGGCGGAGCTTCCGGGGGAAGTGAGTACCTTGCAGACAATACAGTCAGCAAGTCTTCGTGTTGAGTGAGCATGAAAACCATAAGACCTTCTTATCATACTCACGACGACCCAACACCACATTGCTTGAACATCACACCAAAACCTAGTCTTCCTCATCAGTGGAAAACCTTGACACCGAATGACTGGTCCCTGAACACCATTTCAGAACCTAAGGCACTCCTAAACACCTGAACACCACTGGAACATGATAGCTTGAAAGCAGAAAACCTCTTCAAAATCCAAACATCACCTCATCACTGCACAAGATGTTCTTCTGTTCATGGGGATTGTGATCCTGACAAGAATGAGAAGTCCATATTGCGACAAATTTGAACTATCAAAATGTTTCAGGTCTATAATAATGCCAAACGATTTTTCTGGTTAGCACCAGTGCTTAAGACTGGGAAAACAGGTGCTGGCACTCCCCTTGTTATCCAGTACCAGGGGCCGGTACTCCCCGTGTTATTCAGTACCAGGGGCCGGTACTCCCCGTGTTATTCAGTACCAGGGGC
>JAODKN010000079.1:7056268-7070090 GCA_026774425.1 Petrocephalus zakoni
GTTGCAACAACTTTAAGTTATGTTACTTTGGTTTAAGCATGTGTCTATAGTGTTCAAGCAATGGGTAAAAACTGTAATATGAATTAAACATCACCTCTACAGTGTTATTGTAAGGGTGGGGTTATCTATCTCTATCCAGAAGAGTTCTAGTGAATTATACACCCCCCCCCCACCCCCCCCCCAGCAACAACACGTATGCCATGGAAGGCTGTACGTCACGTGTGAAAACGGACACAGCACACAGCAGCTGGTCTTCAGGTGCGCACACACCTGACAGCTGCTGTAATTAAGCCCGCCCCCCCCAGCCCAAACCCGAATCCAGTGCCCCGAGCGCTTTTCAGAAAACGCTGAAATAAACCGCTCAGCTCAATTGAGCAAATTACCCCTGATGCTCCATTCTGAACCCCTGAAAAGGTTTATTGGGAGACGGCAAACATTAGCAAGGCAGCGAACAGCTCGTTCTGCCATTAACGGAGCTTGTATGTGCGATGTCTAACCAAATATTGTCCTCTGGACCATGCGCATCCCCATGAAACGCAGCATCACGTATCCCTGGCAACCGAATATAGGGAGGGGCGAGGGCAGCAAAATGGCTACGACTATTCAACGTGTGGTGCCAGCTAGGTACCCCCCCACACACACCCCAGGCCCAGGACAACACAGACACTAAACAAGGCTGACTTTCAGGACCTAAGCTGCTTATCATCTCTGTGCCTCTAATTGTAAAACAATCCCAACTAATCCGATTCTACTAATAAACACTTCTTAGTTCGACAAGTCGCTGGTAACAGATACTCGATGCCGGTTACCAGGTCCCTGGCTGACCTGTTCTGCACCTGTTAACTTTAGAAAGTCAATAACCGGAAACAGCAGAGCTAGGGGCCAAATGCAACATCAGAAACCAATAATGTTGAAGGGCCCGTGCGTAGGTTTCTCCCAGGGTCACAGAGCTGTCACTTTCTAAAACAACGATAATAAATCGGAGGGAAACAAGGGCAAATTCTAACCTTGGTCCTAAATGCCCCTCCCCCCCCATCGCAAAAGAGTCCCTAAACAGGATGCTTGATGGATAAATCACTCACACTAAGGACATCTGGGCCAAAGACACACTGCCCTTCATAGTTAGCACAGCAGAGCCATTTAAAACCGATAGGTGCCCTCCCTGATTCGATTTAAGTAATATTCCGGCAGTTTCTGTTGACACCTAAATCCATTTCACTGCTCAGTAAGCAAGGCTACAGGTTAATCAATACTCGTAGTCGTCAGAGTAATCAATGCTAAACAATGTTAAAGCAAGTATGTCGATTTAGGAAGCAGGCACACATTATTTACCTGTTATTAAGTACCTGTTATTATGTACTTGATTCATGCCATGCATTCATTGTTTTTATTGATTTTGGGCCATGCATCTACATCTAGTGTGAAGGTGGTGGAGAGTCAGTGTTGCATAGCAATAGTACAGAGTCACACTAGTACAGAGTCAGATCGGTTCATAGCAGTCAAACCTCAATGAGCAGAATCACAACACATAGATTCACACAGAGCAGAATGATACCACAGTTCAGGGCCAGAAACAAAAAATCCAGACCAAGATTTTGTTTCAACCAACTAGACTGGTATAAAGAATCATAGTCACAGAGTACTCAACTGGTTAGTTGAAACAAAATCTTGTTCTGTATTTCTACTATCTGGACTTGAAGCCTCCAGCTCTGAGAATCACACAGCGTAGACCACATGGATTCACAAAGAGCAGAGCCAGAGCAGAGAGTCAGACGATTTCACTGCATCCCTGGAGGGCAGGTCAATTAACACCTGTCATGGTGTTTCTCAGATACGACTCGACCAGAGTGACAGGAAGTCGGGAACAGGAAAACAGATGGATCCAGTTCTCTGCTCTCTACATCATTCATGTTATAAATCGGTCCTTCAGGCACAGAGGATTGTAAACACAGTGCAGTGCCAGGATTAACCCTTGGGTGTCCATCACCGTGGGGTCAGTGGCTTCCTGGTTCCCACATCGTACCCCCCCAGTTATCACTGAAAATAAATCGAGCCCCCCTCCCCCCCACCCCCACCCCCCCTTAACCCGAGCTTCTCTCTCGGAGACCAGCGGATGGGAAGATATTCACATTCCCCGCGGAGTAAAAACTGACTGCTTGACATTTCAGCTTCACTGGGGCATTTACTGTAGAAGGAAAGCCCCCTGCCACTCAACTCCCCCCGTCCCCCGCATTAAGCTCTAAAAGCAGGTGACAGTCCATGTGAACCAGCTCTCTGCCTCCCACTCGCAGCCGCCTCTGCACCGGCTTCCAGTTAGCTGTCCGCATCGTGTGAGGACCCCCATCTCTCAAGCTCAGAACAGGCCAACCACCAGGCCCCACTGGGAGGGACGCGACTGTATAACCCCCACCCAGGGCTAATCATTGGGGCCTTTCCCTTTCTGGCCAAGCCCATCCACATTCAGCTTTAAGCAGTAAAACTCCCCCCTCATACCACTGTGGCCTTTAATCACTGCCCATGTGATTATTTTTGGGGGTGGGCATCTAAATGACTTCTACAGGTTAGGTTAGAAAGCAGGGTTTAAGGGCCTTACTCAAGGTCCACCGGTGACATCATGTGGCCGACCCAGGACTTCAACCCAGCAACCTTCTGAGTATACAGCATGAGAAACCAACAAGCAACACTCCACGCACACAGATTCACCTCTAAATCTATAGTCTTAAACAGTTAGTTATCCAGTTTATGGAAGCCAAATGAGTCTTACACTCCACCTACAGATTTATTTTGGAAATTAATCTCTGTAGACGGCACGATCATCACTGTCCCCCTCCGCGCAGGTCATGAAGGCTTTAATATGGAAGTCGCCCCATTCATCGAGGTCGCCTCTGACATGTGACACTGATTAAAATCGCAGGTGAATGAACGATGAGTCCTCCAGCAGGACCGCTCAGATCTCCACAGGAATGGTCCCACACCAGAGACGCCGTTTAGCTTCTGGGAGCCTCTGTCACTCTCGTTAATGCTCTGCTTCGCTCATTAGTACCAATCCCAATAACGGGCTAATTCGCCTGGTGGGAGTTTCTGCAAAAACCACAGCGGTGTTTTTAATGGGAGCGAGTTAGCGCCCTGGTGCCTTCCTGACAGCGAGAGAACGCGTGACGGTGCCCCCGTCAGAGCCACGTAACACGCATCATAACGTGATTTATATGACGCAGAGTCAGCCATCTAAATCGAAGAACAAAATCACTCAAACGAAATTCTTTTGTCAACATCTCTTGCTGTATTGCTACTACAGTAACATTTTCCTTACTAGTGGCTTGAAATGTGTCTTTCTTAAATTACAGCCCAGATATCCATTTGTCCTTATTCAGTAATGACTTATTTAAATCAGGACTGTCAGAGCAGAGCATCAGACCGTGAGTGGGAACCCTCTGCACCAGCACCAGATGAGCTTGGATTTGTGCCAAAGGAGGACATGTAAGCAGAGATCCATTTGGATTTATTCCCTAACCCAGAATCCACCACACTTCCAGGCCATTTTACGACCAGCACTGAGGTGAATAATAATTTTCGGATCTCCTGGCTATTATGCAGTTTAGTACATAAATTTATGCAAAGCAACAAAGCAGCAGGGTGCAAAAATTTGTGATTACTGGCTTTGCTCAGAGGCCTAATGGTCAAAAAAGATCCCGGGGCTGGCCCAGGGATTTGAACTAACAACCTTCTGATTAAAGGCACAGAGTCTGAACCCACCAAGGCACCCAGTATCCCCAGTGCCAAGACATGTCACGGGCCACTAAATGCGACCCAAGCTTTAGCTAAATCCACAAGCCCACATGAGGGCTGCCAGCGGTTTGGGTTTGAACACCCCCACCCCCCCACCCCGTCCCTTCCACGTGATGGATCGGTCCGCAGGGGCATCACAGGCCCCTCAGAGCTTAACGGGCTGGCAGAAACGCTGAGCACTTACTGGGTCAGGCGCTGAGCTTTTACTCCGGGCGAGAGGAGAATCTGTGCCATAAAAGATTAAAAGCTCCTTGGCGGACCAGGAAGCGCTCTGGCTGATAGCGAAACACGGGCTGAGACGGGGGGGGGGCAAGAACCCAGCTCAGCAGTAATGTGGAGGAAGAGCTGAGCCGCTGGGGTGCAGGAGGGCCAGGGGGAATACAGCGCGGAGTCCCGGGGTGCAGGAGGGCCAGGGGGGGGAATACAGGGCGGGGTCTCGGGGAGCAGGAGGGCCAGGGGGAATACAGCATGGGGTCCCGGGGTTCAGGAGGGCCAGGGGGAATACAGCATGGGGTCTCAGGGTTCAGGAGGGCCAGGAGGAATACAGATCAGGGTCCCGGGGTACAGGAGGGCCAGGAGGAATACAGATCAGGGTCCCGGGGTGCAGGAGGGCCAGGGGGAATACAGGTTAGTGTTAGTGCAAAAAAAAAAAAAAGAAATTCCTGAATACACGTCCTGCACGTCCTGGAAAAGGGCCGATGGAAGAGACCGAAGCAGGGATGTGTCGTCTGGAGATGCTTCTCAAAGACCTTCAGATAACAGCCTCTTGTGCTGACAGCTGGAGGCTGATCTTTGTGTTCCCCCTGAAACATGCTGCCCTGTAAAGCGGGGGGGGTACTGGCAGGTTTCTGCATCTTGGTGATCATCTCTGATTACAGAAAAAAAGACAGTTGCCAAGCAACAACATCTGACATAAATCTAGTGTCCGGAGGGTCCTCAGCACGCGTCTCGGGGCGTAATTTTCCAGGAAGGTCGTTTATCACGTCACCCCTGCGCGCTGCACTCTCAAAACACACATTTTTCAAAAACAGAAAAACATTTTCCAATCATAACTTTCTTTACTGCGAAACAATGAAACTAACAGAATGTAAAAGAGTTCACTATAAAAGAATGACTCTCCCACAGAAACACAGGGCTTAAAATTTAGGGGGGGTTCAGGAGAGTCTGAACAAGCCCTCGTGCAGGGAAGGTTGTGTTCGTACGTTACATGAAAGTGGCCCCCACCTAACACCATCACAAACAGCGAAGCTCACACAGTTACATGCCAAGGGCATATCTCAATCACCTGTTAACCTGAAACCCTTTCAGGACTTTAAGCCACTGTGCCGGATTAGCGAGCTGGACGAGGTTTAGCTAAATAAGGACCAGCGTGCCACAGAATGAAGCCAAACGAGACACCGTGACTGAGCACAGGTTGCAATCACTCCTTTGCCTTTTGCTATACAACGGGGTCTGTGTGTAAGCCGTTAAGGGCAGATAACGCACTTTAAAAACACCAAGGAAGCTGGGACTTTGATTCATTCAATTACCTTAGTCGAAACTGATAACGTTGCAAATAGCATAAATCATAAATATCACATATAAGTCCCGAAATATCCATCATCCGTCTTTACTAACAGATGAAATGAATGACAGAATTCTTAAACATTATACTCCAGAGTGCAATGCACAACCATTCGCCTGGCAGAACGGCACACCATTTATGCTGTGTTTTACAAACAAAGCTTAGCATTTCCCCGTGAAAGGTGGTAGTTACGACGCATCTCTCACCGACGGCAACGGCTGACGGAAAACACACTCATTTAAGCTCCGGAATGTTCGGAATAACTCCTTTGAAAGATGTGAAGTAAGGGAATGCAGCTGTGACATTCTGCCGGCTTTGATATTTGCAGTTCTGTTGCAGCTAATAATGGAGGACATCTTATTTTGTTATTTGACAGACGTAGAAATAACACCTGGCCTACTTCACATGCAGTGGAACGATATGTTCTATGAATAAAAATATCAGGCCAGAGGTCAAACTTAGCTATTTTTGGTTCAAAGGTAGAAATTCATTGTTAAATTAGACAGTTATCCAGGTACATATCCATTGGCCAGGTGTACAAAAAATAGATTTTACCCTGATATGAATACAATTAGCCAATTTACATGTTTTCGTCCATTACAGAATCTGAACACATGAAGAAATTAGCTAAACACTGACCTTTTAAGAGCACAGTTAACCTGCCAGGCAGAGCTAACTAGTGAAGGTAGTAAAGGTAGTAAAGGTGATCAGCTGAAGAATGCTAGGGTGAGTGAAAAGAGATTATTTCTGCCCACACTGGAAGGTCTTATTGGACGTTGGTTTCATCGGATTGCAAAATATCACACCTTTTTGTTTTGGATTTCAGATCAGTGTTTGCACATCTTTTAACCAAAATATTTCATTAAAAAAGAGCTTCAAAATAAAAATTACGAGGATTTAAAAGAACACTAGTGATGCAAATTGGCATTTCAGCTCTATGAATGATTTGCCCTGTTCTGTTCCTGACAGACTCGCATCCTCTCCCTTTTCTTCAGTTTTCAGAGGCATTAATTAGCCCAGTAATTACCGAGCCACAGCAGACACGTAGCCAAAGCATTCAGAGACACCAATTAGCAATTAGCCGTAACTAATATGGGACAATTTCATGCCTTCTGGAGTCCAGCGGCAGCTGTAGGTTGCCTTTGGCCAGCCATTGGCTATCATACATCATGTGACCTCAGGAAAAGGAGGCCACGCCTCCCAGTGAAGCAGGCTTCGTTAAGCAATGCGATTAAAGCAGACGACTCTCGACGGGCCCCCTCCGGATGGGTCCCCTTTGACATGCTCTGGCCTTACAGCTAGAGGCTCTGGGATTCACACCCCATGGCCCAGTACACGCAAGCTAGCTATTTATAAACAGGCAGCACTGTTTCTAGAACAGTCCGTAGTGACAGCACGAGAGGGTCATTGACTACAGGCACAATCCTCAGCTGATAAACAAATATACATGCTTCTTCATGCAAAATGACAGAGCTCCTTTGACCAAATTATGCCAGTGAAGTTATGAATATCTATTTAGCGTACATGAAAGTCGAATGTGCGTAGCATGCCGTATCATTTAGATACATTCATACAAACACACACACACCACTTCAGGTGATGATCCTTATAAGGACACCATACCACTGACCACCTGCCATCACTCAGCACCTGAAACTGATATTATGCCTTTATAATGTCAGAGCATTCCAGGATATCTGCTTTGATTAGATGATGATGATGAAGATGGTGATGATGATGACGATGAGGATGACTGCTAGTTCGCTCCCGTGGAAAGCCAGTGGCACCGCCTTCTCAGGACAGTGGCTTTGAGGTCACCAGTCACGGCACGACTTTCCCATGATCCCGCGGGGGGTATGGGGGTGTGTGGGGGTGTATGGGGGTGTATGGGGGTGTCACAGCACTACCGTCACCCATTCCCAGGTGGCTCTCTTTGCTCTCCCTGATCCGAAGCTCCGCCTACTCTGCGTTCATCCATCGTCACGTTGAGGGGGTCTTTAAAAGCGATGAATCCGATCCAAAGTGGCCCCCAGGAAGCGATGGTATGCTGACATTTCGTTAAACGACGGCCACTTTCCGCCTCAGCATGACCATGAAGTTTGCTGCGGGGGGGGGGGAGGGGATGGCACATTTTCTCCCGGGTGCTGGAAGGCTTGTATTTTGCACTATAAAGCCAACCAGGAATGTTTCTCTAGACGAGATCACCCTATAAATGCGCACTTCCAAAGGCAGCAGCCACATCGCCACATCTTACCGCCATACCTGCCCTTACGACATCCAAGCCTGCACATCGCTGTCACAAAGCAGTACAAGTCCCGGCGAATTGGTTTGAAACTACGCTTTTTTCCACTTTTATAAATATGTTAGCAGTGTAATATTCAATGTGGTGGTGTAAATCATTACTGTAAGGGAGCACCGGACAAGATTGCTGAGATGAATATAGTGGCAGGCGGGTGAGATAAGAGTAAACAGAATGAATCGCAGCATTTGCATGTCTGGTGTTTGCGCTGGATTCCGCAGTTCCTCGTCCCTGCTGTGGATCGTTATCTTACCACCCCGCCTGACAGGCCCCCCGACCTTGAATTTAAATTAAAATACCGCGGTTCTGGGACACTTTGGCGTCTTGACCCGCCGTCGATTGGAAACGGCCGCACAGTCAAATTTAACTGACCTCATCATAGTCAAAACTCTCACACGGCTGCGGGATTAGTCTGATTGGTTTTCAGGAGCCCTTATTCATTTCAAGTAATCTAGTTATCTTAATCTGGCTGCCTGCTGCCTCCTTGGTCTTATGTAGCCACTCAATATAAGCATTTCAGTCCTCAGATGGCTTTTCTCAAGTATCCAGCGGAGTCCGAAGCCAATATTATATATATTCCCAAGCATCAGCGTACACATT
This sequence comes from Petrocephalus zakoni, assembly GCA_026774425.1. Lineage (NCBI taxonomy): Eukaryota > Metazoa > Chordata > Actinopteri > Osteoglossiformes > Mormyridae > Petrocephalus > Petrocephalus zakoni. Next base: position 7,064,518 of record JAODKN010000079.1, read on the forward strand.
TAAATGTCCCACCGATAAAATCATCTACCTGCAAGCAAATCCATTGAATTGAGTATCCCGGTAACTGCAGATTTATTTGAGTGTGTAATGAAAATATGCAAATTTGAAGCATGGTTAAAGATGTCTAGAATCTCAATTAACTTCTTGCGCAGGAAAATGCTCGGAAATGTTTTTATTGATTGAAGCACATTTGCTTGTTTCCTTCAGTCACACACATGACCTCACACAGACAGTGGAAAGTGGATCCACAATGGAATTAAAGGGTATGTCCACGGTGGAATTAAAGGGGAGTGTCCAAGTTGGTATTAAAGGGGAGTGTCCATAATGGAATTAAAGGTATGAGTCCAAGTTGGATGATGGAATTGTGTCGATGATGGAATTAATGGGGGCATGCTCATAATGGAAATAAGGAGGATGTTCATGGTGTAATTAAAGGGGAGTGTCGATGATGGAATTAACAGGCAGCGTCTAAATTGAAAGGAGGATGTCCATTATGACAGTAAAGGAGCATCCAGAATGGGGTTAATCAGGCGTTCCTACTCGCTCAGATCCTTATGCCCAGATACGTCTTTCCCCTAACATGTTATCCTGGTGAGGAGGGGAATTCTGAAGTAAGTATTCTCGCATTTCCCTTCTTATCCCTGGAATTGGCCCAGACGGGACGGGCACATAGCACTAAGCCACGGACTCAGGTAGGACGGCCCTTGGAGGCCGGCGTCTCCGTAGCCTGGAGCCGCACGCGAGCTCACGCCGTCTGGCGCTTGCAGCCGCGCGCTGGCACACACACATAAACACGCCCGGGTGAAATCCGTACACAAACACCCCCCCCCCCCACCCCGGCGCCTTGGCAGAATGTAAATCCACACAGGCTGATACATTCAACTGCATTTAAATCCACGGCAAAGAGGGGGGAAGTTTCCCTGAATAACATTTAAATCCACACAGGCTGGAACTACCAGCTGGTGCTTTCAGCCGCATTTAAATTCACCTGCAAACACGGAAGCCGATAGAAGTGGAGGGAGGCGGAGGCAGAGGTAATATGACCCATGCAGAGAGAGCTGGGAGCAGGGATGGGATTAATATCAGAGCCGGCCGGGATAACAGAACCCAAGGCTCTACATCAATCCTTATCAGGCGGGAGGAACAGAAGCTGCCGGACCACCGTGGATGGCACCATCGGGGAAAGACAGCAGCCAAACTGCCCGTTTGAACAGACACATCAAACATTTACACTGTTCATTACCTGCACAAATATGCACACACGCACACACACACGCACACACACAAACAAAGACACACACTGGAGAACAAGCTTACATAGACATATAAGGTCTCCCTAACACAGACACATCAAACATTTACACTGTTCATTACCCGCACAAATACACACACACACGCACGCACACACACAAACACACACACACACACACACACACACACACACTCTGGAGAAAAAGCCTACCAAGACATATAATGTTTCCCTAACACAGACACACACATACAAACACAGACACACAGAATTCATTTAATTAAACATATTAGGTGTTTCCTATACACACATAAGTACTTATTGTTCTGAAGATACAATCCATCTCTTCTAGGAATCTGGAGAATCCACCCCATTGTGTTAACAAACAACCATAACAAAAAGACATCTCCTCACACTTTCTCTAAGGCCTCTGTGGCATTTCGGTGGCGTAACAGGTGCGAGTCAATACATTATTTACAGGAGAAAGAGGAAGAGGTTACAAGAAGGTCGCGATACCGGAAACATCTCCGCGCTCAGCCTCCTTGGACTTCCTGGTGTTACGGAGTGGCTCCAAAGGCCAAATGCGAGGATGCTTCAGACCCATGACCGGGCCGTGCACATTACGGTGATGTGATACATTACGGCACTGCGGGAGAGACTCTGCAGCCTGATGTGACCGCAGACTCCGTCCCCTGGGAACTGCACGTGGCAGGAACTGAATTAGCATCAGCGCCACGGTCTGGGGTTTCCACCTCGCCACCGTGCTCCGAATCGACGGTCCGCCACCGCTGACGCTCCTGATTGTGACCGGTGGCTCTCGGGAGGCCCCAGCACTTCACAGGCGAGTGCCCAGTGCCCCAGGGATGTGACACTCTTCATTAAAATGGGAGTGGGACCTCCAGGGAAGGGGACTGCGGGGCGCGATTAGGCAGCCGAGGCCGTGATGGATTCATTAACGGCGCTGCAATTCGCCCCGTGCCGAATATAATGACTCTGTCCGGTTATTACAGTGTCCGCCCCTTAGGCGAGCACAGGAATGTGCTCACAGGGAGGTTCATTAAAACTCACTCGCTCATAAATATCGGCTGCGGTGCCGGAGCTGTTTTCAGACCAGAGAGACCTGCTTAAAGCTTCCAGGAAAGTCCTGTCAAAGACCAGGGACAGATGGGGGCAGGAATATTAGCGGTTCTGCTTACCGCATGTGGGGCGTTACCGAGGAGATTGGACAGGGGTACCGAGGAGATCAGACACAGGGGTACCGAGGAGATCAGACACAGGGGTACCGAGGAGATCGGACAGGGGTACCGAGGAGATTGGACAGGGGTACCGAGGAGATCAGACACAGGGGTACCAAGGAGATCAGACACAGGGGTACTGAGGGTATCAGACACAGGGGTACTGAGGAGATCAGATACAGGGGTACTGAGGAGATCGGACACAGGGGTACCGAGGAGATCAGATACAGGGGTACTGAGGAGATTGGACAGGGGTACTGAGGGTATCAGACACAGGGGTACTGAGTGTATCAGACACAGGGGTACTGAGGAGATCGGACAGGGGTACCAAGGAGATCAGACACAGGGGTACTGAGGAGATCAGATACAGGGGTACTGAGGAGATTGGACAGGAGTACCAAGGAGATCAGACACAGGGGTACTGAGGAGATCAGATACAGGGGTACTGAGGAGATCGGACAGGGGTACCAGGGAGATCAGACACAGGGGTACCAAGGAGATCAGTCACAGGGGTACAGAGGCGATTGTACAGGGGTACCACAGAGTTCAGACACAGGGGTACCGCGGAGATCAGACACAGGGGTACCGCGGAGATCAGACACAGGGGTACCGAGGAGATCAGACACAGGGGTACTGAGGAGATCAGACACAGGGGTACAGAGGAATTCAGACACAGGGGTACTGAGGAGATCAGACACAGGGGTACCGAGGAGATCAGACACAGGGGTACAGAAGAGATCAGATACAGGGGTACAGAGGAATTCAGACACAGCGGTACCGAGGAGATCAGACACAGGGGTACCGAGGAGATCAGACACAGCGGTACTGACGAGATCAGACACAGGGGTACTGAGGGTATCAGACACAGGGGTACTGAGGAGATCGGACAGGGGTACCAAGGAGATTGGACAGGGGTACCAAGGAGATCAGACACAGGGGTAGTGAGGAGATCAGATACAGGGGTACTGAGGAGATTGGACAGGGGTACCAAGGAGATCAGACACAGGGGTACTGAGGAGATCAGATACAGGGGTACTGAGGAGATCGGACAGGGGTACCAGGGAGATCAGACACAGGGGTACCGCAGAGATCAGACACAGGGGTACCGCGGAGATCAGACACAGGGGTACCGCGGAGATCAGACACAGGGGTACCACGGAGATCAGACACAGGGGTACTGAGGAGATCAGACACAGGGGTACTGAGGAGATCAGATACAGGGGTACTGAGGAGATCAGACACAGGGGTACAGAGGAGATCAGACACAGGGGTACAGAGGAGATCAGACTCAGCGGTACTGAGGAGATCAGATACAGGGGTACAGAGGAGATCAGACACAAGGGTACAGAGGATTTCAGACACAGGGGTACAGAGGAGATCAGACACAGCGGTACTGAGGAGATCAGACACAGGGGTACCAGGGAGATCAGACACAGCGGTACTGAGGAGATCAGACACAGGGGTACAGAGGAGATCAGACACAGGGGTACAGAGGAGATCAGATACAGGGGTACTGAGGAGATCGGACAGGGATACTGAGGGTATCAGACACAAGGGTACTGAGGGTATCAGACACAAGCCCACCTGCGATGGCTATGGCTGAAAGGATCAGCTTACTGTAAACATGGATAACAGTGCTAGGCAGCTCAGGAATTACTGATTGCTAATTACTGATGAGGTTTCATGTGTGGGGATCCAGTACTCATCAAAGGCTGTAGATCCTGGCATGTTCTCTCTGAGATGCTGATGAACCCTCACTGATGCTATTCTCAGCTACGCCCTCACACTACAAGCAGTAGGATGATCATTTTTTTGTGGATGTTTAACTGTCTTTATAACAACAACAACAACAATCCTGCATAATGCTTGAAGCTATTGTACTGACTGGGCAGTCCAGTCAATAAATATGTCATGGCACTCACTCTTCAGAGCACACCAGAGCCTGCTGGGTGTCTCAGCTGCTCTCTACAAGGTCAAGGTCGTTTATCAGAGCAGACCAGAGCCTGCTGGACCCTTTCTGCTGCTATGTATAAGGTCAAGATCAACGTTATGTCAAGGTCAATCCACACTCAGTCATCAGAGTAGATCAGAGCCTGCTGGAGCCTTTCTACTGCTCTGTAAAAAGCCACAGTCAATGTCAAAGTTATGTTAATGTCAATCAGCACCATTGCAATAAGGTCAATCAGCAACATTGGAAAAGGTTAAATACATTATTACTTCAGTATATTACTTCAAGTATGGCTGACCACAATAATACTCTATCAAATATTCATACTATTTGCCTCATAGCCAATTTTCAGTTAAGAAAGGGCTTGATTGCCTCTCTGCGAAAGGTCTGGGCATAACTGTGTAATTATAATCCTTTGGTTATACAAATATACAATGGCAATTAACTGGGACTGACGGATTAATTAATGCCTTATTTAACGGAGATTATATATCAGATGGTGTGTCGGCTGTCTTTCTCCCCAGCAGGGGTATAAATAAGACGGTCGCAGAACGTGTAACAAATCAGGTCAGCAAGGATTGGCTGAGGTCAGCAGAGGCAAAATCACACCCCTGGCATCTGGTGACCTCTGACCCTCCACCCCCCCAAATCGGCCCCGAACTAAATGAATCGATGAGCTAAATGTACTACAAAATGGAGACTTGAAAAACACGAACTTCCTACAGGTCCTGACAAGGCCCTTACATCAGCCACCGAGCTATACCTGGGTAACCACCAACGCACACAATCTCATTTGAGGCAGGTTTAGTTCCTGTTTGATTTATCATGCCTAGTCACTCCATTTTATTGTCATTTGATTGAGAAATTTTCAGCACAAAGATATATTTGTAAATTAGAGTTCCTTGAACATCTCTTCCTTCCCGTAAATAAGCAGGGCCTCCTGTCACGTCCGATTTCGCGGGCCACGGAGTGAGATCTCACGAGAGCATTTCGGGCTTAGATTTTTCTGGACCGGATCTGGCACTTCCTGCACTCAGAGCCTTACAGGAACCTTACAGTTCTGATCCGCACTCCGGACACGATGCGGCCATATCTGGTAAGAGTCTGGTGACAGTGAGGAGTTTGTTTTACAGCTGACGGG
>JAODKN010000079.1:7087433-7101110 GCA_026774425.1 Petrocephalus zakoni
AGCACGCAACAACGAAATGTGTCCTCTGCATTTAACCCCATGTGACATTGTAACACAGCGGGTGGAGTAGTGATTTGGGACGCAGCTGTGTAATCGGACACTTGCCGGTTCGAGTCCCCGACCCGCAAGTACCGCTGAGGTACCCTGAGCAAGGTACCATCCCCAAGTGCTGCTCCCATAGCACTCACGATTTCTTGCGTGAGTGTTGGAATCTGACAGAGTGTCACGCCAAACGCAAAAGAGATGGGGCCCCTAAAAGAGTTTCCATTAGGTGAGCAACGTATGCATGTCTCCTGTCATCCATATGCTTTTCCAGGATTCAAGTGTGTGTAGCTTCAGGCAACATAAACATTATTGTGCAGTATTGGTTTGTAGCTCTGGGGTCTGTGAAATGTGAGAATTTTATTAGGCCGGAAGTATTTACGGCAAATAAGACTTCAGCCTCTTATTAAGGATTGTGCAGTCGGTCATCCAAATAAAACTGGAAGGCGCCTCACCTCGGGGCGAATCAGTCTATGATCGATATTTGTCCACCTCCACATACGGACGCGACAAAAATGTGAACTTTCCTTGTTTAGCGCTCACAATCACCAGCGATGCCATTTCACAGAATGCACTCGTCTGGCGCCGCGTTTGATCATCTCCATTGTCGCTCGTCTTGCGTAGGTTGCGTTTTTGTTTTTAAGGAGCTACTTTAAGGAGTTTCATTCGCGTTTATGGCCGGGCGTGTTCCTGCGCTATGGGGAAGAGATGCTCTCTGATGTGTGAGATGTGGGGATGTGCGGATAAACCGCCGAACTCCTTCTCCAGAGGAGTGAAACTGGGAGGCTAACGACACCTGAAAGCGAACCACGGTTATGCGCGGTTCTTTAAAGCGACACGCTGAAGGGAAAGGGCTTCGTTTTTACACTTCATATTTTTTTAACGGGCCGCGGGCTTTCAGAAGAGCCGAGAGCCGGGCCACAGCTCCCAGAACAGCGGAAGGTGAAAGCCGAACAGACGAGGCAAAAGAGCAAATGGGGATTACACATGCAGACTCTGCTCTGGGAGACAGGTGGCTCTCTACAGAAAGAGAGCAGGCAAGATCATTTTAGAGTCTATATCATGGTATTTAGGTCACAGATGAAAGCTCAGTCAACGCGGGCGACACAGGTTCACTCTCGCAGGTTCAGTCTAACTGTAAAAAAATGATTTTGTTATTGAATTATCCCAGCAGAATTATGACTACCATTGAGAAAAGACATAGGAAAAAAAATAAAACAATAAAAACATCTAGTCTCGACAAAGCACATGTAGTGGACAGAATCGAAACAGAAAACGGACAGAATGTGGATCTGTAATAACTAATTGATTGGCCGATTGATTAATTGATAATCACACAGACAGCCTGTAGAGCCACGTCTCATTGCTACTTAAGCCAATCAGCTTCAAGTGTGGCTTAAAAAAGCTGAAGAAGCACTATGAATCCAAAGATGGGAAATTTGGGCTTATATTTTCTATATCCAATATATTCAGTGGGATTTTTTTGTTGATTCATGAAGGGATCCGGTCATTTTCTCTGAAATCACTGTCTATGTCAGACTAAAGAGAGTCAGCCTAGAGCACTGGCAGAGGATGCATTCCAGTTTAGGGTAGCCACAGTGTACCGTATACAAATTTGTGCCCATAAAGCTCTGAATTCAACCATAATACGGTTTAATTTCATTAAACACATTGGCGGACGAAAATAATAAACATCTGGGCCCAAATGACTGCCGTGTCGTCCATCTGCTGCCACTGCTCGCTTTATAGCAGTTTTATATCCTGCTGAGTGAAGGCTGCAGTTTGGGTTTTTGGCTTTTACGCAACCCGTTTGTGAGAGAGGGCAGCCGCACGGAGGTCAGCGTCATGCTCTGTGGGCAGCAGGGTTTGGAGAGACTGGCACGGCCAGAGGGTAATGTTCCAATGTCGCAGGATGGATGGGTGACTCTGCACTGAGACGTCACACGTCACTCTGACCTCTAAATGTGTGTATGTCTTTAAGAAGGAGAGCATGATGGGATACGAGAGAAAAAAACATTACCTGATCTCATACTTGTATACATGGTGAAGAAAGAATATTCATATTTCATAGTGTAACGGTTAATTCCTCAGGCAAGGTCCACATGGGGTCCCAGAAGGATTCCTGCTGTTGTACCCTTGAAGGGGCTGGAAATCCTAAGAGCATAACTGCGAAATTCTGCTGTTAAATATGTCAGCTGCTACATTTTATTAAGTTAGCAGATGCTTTTATCCACAGCGGCGTGCATTTTTGAGAGAGAGCAGGGTCAGCCAGCCCCTGGAGGAATTGGGGGTTAGGGGCATTACCCAACCAACCAGTTCTGGGATTTGAGCCAGAGACCTTCTGATGACGGGCACAGCAGCTTTGCCCACACAGCCACACGCCACCCCCGATTCACAAACAATGCAAGATGTTACTGTTCCTTTTCAGGAACCCTTACACTGCTTGCACTACATATCTGAATTGGTAAGCAGCACTAAACATGAGCAGTGAGTAACACTAGTCACGGAAAAGCAAGAGCACCGCGTGATTGTGGTTAATCGAAAGGCTAGTTTAGAACTTCTGCAGGGAATGTTCAAACGTTCAGTTCACTCATAGCATAAAGGTGTGGCAGACATTTTGCTCTTCACCGCTACGGGCTTCGGTACTGGCCAACGAGGCAGCAGGTGACCAGAGGTGTCAATTTCAGGTCCAGAAAGTAAAAAATCCAGACCAGGATATTGTTTCAACCAATCAGTTGAGCATAAAGAGTCACAGTCATAGAGGTATCAGGTCCATACTTTCTGGAGCTGAAATTGACACCTCTGCAGGTGACACAGCAAACACAGCTGTCAGCAGCTACTCGCACCATGTGGGAGGGCCGTACAGTGGGATCCTGCTTCAGTAGCCTTATTCCTGGCCTGTTACCTACCGGACTGATCCAGCCAAATGCATCTCGCTGCACCTGTCGGTGGACAAATAGCTACCTGGTTAATCCTACATCGGACACTTTGGCGGTTTCCCACCTTTCAGAGTTCCCCACTAATAGCAACATCGGGTCTGATGCTCATTTTACTTTCTGTACGCTACTGCCTGCACTTCCAAAGAAACATCTGTCAAAATCCTGAAGTTTGCCAATGACGGCATCATCGCTGGTCATGTGACTAATGGAAATAGCATACTGTCCCAAAGGGAAGTGGACCTTTTCGCATCACGGTGCACAGACATGGGGTCTCCGGGGGACCACTATCATCAACAAACCAGTGGTACGAAAAGTAGCCCTGAAACGTCCCAAGCAGCCAAAGAATTTCCCACAACGTTCAACCTTCACCATCTGATGCCATGGTCCTGATGCAGCTCCATGGCACCATCGCCTCCATCACTCTCTGGTTTGGCAGCGCATCTGCCTGCTCCGTGTGCATCCACAGTGTGTCATCAAACCCGCGGAGAAGGTCATTGGCTGTGATCTCCCCTCCAACAACACCAGATAAAGGTAGCCTGCTGGCCAGACTTCCTCCCCTCCAGGGTAAGAGCTATTTTAAAACCAGACCCGTAGAAAGTAGACACCAACCAGGTCTTAAACCGTTACATTTGCAGAGATGTCTTCCTAGTCAACAAGGAAATCTAAAAGAATCACCCCCATACTCCCAGATTGTGAGAGATAAAAGTGTGCTATTTTATTCATCTAAGTGATAACATTAGCTAATTTTCATACATCTAATTTTACACCCCATTCACACTACACTCACGCTTACCTGCATATAGATAGACTATACATGTCTCTACTTTTGCAATAATCTGTGCTAATTTGTGCTGGTACCGCAATACAAATTCTATAAATGTACCAGCACAGATCTCCAATAGCACCTGAAAATTTCAGAATAAGCTTAGCAAGGATCAGAATTCGACGAGCAGCTCGCCTATGTTTAATTAATGAGGAGCTTAGCTGGAAGAGCGGAGGCCAGCATCCATCAAGAACCGCGAAAAAAAACCTCGGTTTTCGCCGCACGTTGGCTCTTGATTCCTTCTGTCAAGTTTGGCTGATATTCTGGGTGTGCATCAGATGCTAGCTGACAGACAATGCCAACGCCTACGCTGGATGTAGAGACTGAAGAACATCTCCAGTGCGATAATTATCGTTTATGTCCATCGATCTCCTGACTGTTGATTCCGGAGCCAAGGTAACATGGTGACCTCAAGGCTGCCAGCTCTCATGCCTCTCGCGTGATGCTCTTGCTTTCAGACTCGTCCCGAATTGAAATCTCACGTCAGCCGGCTGACCAAAGTTGCCAGCCCTGTGATCTGGAGTCTATTCCTGAGGTCGGCGCATAATGTAGGTGGGATACCAGTTAGTCTAACTGCATGTCTTTGGAGGAAACCCAGAGCTTCCTGTGTGACACAGGGAGTACGTGCATTAATGGCATTTAGCTGACACCCTTATCCAGAGTGACTTTACCCAATTACAGGGAATTACAATCTCCCTGGAGCCCCATGGGGTTAAGGGTCTTGCTCAGGGACCCACTGGTGGTAGATGAGATTTGGACCAGCGCCTCATACCATTATGCCACTACCATCCTATCATGCAAACTCCACCCAAAGAATGGGGGCCAACACAGGAGGGGTGAAGTAACAAAGCTCTCCCCCACAGCCACTTTGCAGTTTGGGTCATTCTTTCCCATAAATCATCTTTGTACAGCAACGCAATCCAGCTGCATGCGATCAGCCATAACAGGGACGGTAAACAATGGCGAATGCAGTCAACATTAATCGCAAGATGATCAGCACAGCTCCACACCACCGTTCCTGTTAGCTGAGGAGCCCACCGCCTATTCGCTTAATGTGTTGATAGAGTCCAAAGGTGTCCCTCAGCAATGGAGGAGTGAGAATGTAGCAGGCAGAACATGAAGATAAGAACCTGAGTAAGATCCTCCTCTGATGTACAAATGCTGTGTTTACCTCCTTGTCCTTATGACATTTGCTTCAGAAATGGAAAGTCTCTGTTCAGACCTTGGTTGTCCCTCACAAGTAAACTAGGAACAGACATGTAGGTATTTTACTAGAGTGGCTGAACATCTCTTCCACGAGGCAGGAAATATATCAGAGTGGAGTGCAGGCAGATCATTTTAAATCACATTCCCCTATGAAACACTTAATTAACGGGCGAGATCCTTCTCGGCTCTGCATTTCTCTTAAATAACTAGCTGCACACTTACCAGATTCAATTAAGCTCGATCTACAGCTGACAATGGCTTCTCCCTTCCCAGAAGAGGCAATTAAAGCAGAAACGCCGCCTTTCGCCCGTTCGGAAGACACGGTAAACAGTGCAGATTCCCATGAAGCGATGCTCCGCGTTCCTCTGTTCGATTAATCTCGCGCTGCGGTTTAGAGAAAGCGCGAGCGGAGTGTAAACTCACGTGGACCCCGATGGCAGGTCAGGTACGCGGACCCCTCCGACCCCGCAGCAAAAGGAGTGCGAATGCCCATTAGCATACTCTGCTTAGCACTACCGGCCTTCTGTATAAATAAATACACGCATGTGTTTGCATTCATGCCACTCATTTACTTTTTCGGAAAGACGTTCCCTTTTGGTGATTCTACCTCGAACTCAGTCATAATCAGCTCGGCACATTTTCTCCCGTGAAGCAGCCCACGCCGAAGTTTTGCTTCTCAAGGACATGCCTCGTCAGATGTTTAATTTAACACACCTGAAGGCCTTGAGACATTTCTTTTTTTTTATTAAAAAATAAACAAAATCAACTCAGACACTGCGAGATGTGAAGCACAGACAAACACACATACAAACATTTACTTTAAAGTCGCATTTTCAGCCTTGTGTCTCTCGGCGGAGGCCAAGGGAGAATGCAGCCTTCCTTAATATTTCCCCATTACCACCAGAGTCTGTTTCCTCTTATCACATTGCCATTATTTTCCTGGGATGCACCCCCAGCCGCCACTCGGCAGTCCACCTTCAGGACCCAGTGTGAATAAACCAGGCTGTTTCTACTTTCTTTGGTTCCAGAAATTTCTGACTTTTCATTTTAATTTTGCTTTTCCATCCATCCATCCATCCATCCATCCATTTTGTATTTCACATAGTACAGGGGGGGCCAATCTTATCCAGAAAGGACGGCTGTGTGTGCGGGTTTTTGCTTAACTCCCGAATTAGGTTACTAATTAGAGGACTGATTGGCAGGCGAGTCCTCGCACCTGGGTTTGAGCAGCTGACCTACAGGTTATCCCAAAAACCTGCATACACACCAGCCCTTTGCGGATTAGATTGGCCACCCCTGTCATGGTAAATGCTTATTTGATGTGGTTTTTATTATCTCGCTGGTTATTATAATATATTATATTACATTCAGAGTATCATAGGATTTTGTAGGGTAAAACATTACAACACTTCATGAAATCCTCCCATCATTTCTTACTGCCTGGCAGGCTTTGTGTTGTGTTGCGTTTGGTGGATAATAGTTTCTCGTACCCTCCTACTAAGTTGGGTAATGGTTTCTCCCACCCCTCTTCTACACTGGGTAATGGTTTCTCCCAACCCCCTTCTATGATGGGTAATGGTTTCTCCCACCTCTCCCATATACAGCCGTTTAACAAACGCTCAGCCGCAGTCTTTTAAACTAACTGCCAATAAAGTTATTAAAAAACTATTAGATCACAGCCTCCTAAATTACTCCTGGTGGCAGCAGCCTTATTGTGGGCAATTAACTAACGATAAGTGCTTTGAAGTCATTGCGACCTAAGCGGTTGTGGGAGACGAGGAGTGCAGGGTAGGTGGGGAAAGTCAAACGTGTGATTAACGTCACCTTCTATCATTCAGACATCGAATGTGACGACATCGCTTTAAGCCGAAAGCTGGGCGACAGCTCAGGGGGTCTGACTTAAGCCTTCTTTGTTCAATATTAGGAATGGCCAATCTTTTCCAGAAAGGGCCGTAGTGTATGTGGGTTTTTGCTGCAACTCTCTAATTACATTACTGATTAGAATCTTGATTGGCTGAAACACCTAGGTTTGAACAGCTGACCTAGAGGTTAACTCAAAAACCTACATGCATACATTAGGTAGTGGTGGTTTAATGGTTAGGGAAATGTCTTTGTGATTGAAAGGCTGCTGGTTCAAATTCTCAGCCAAGAAGCTCCCAAGAACTGCTCCCCAGCTGCTGAATTAGATGCTCACTGCCACATATGGGTTAAAAGCAGAGGACACATTTTGCTGTTGTGTGTTAACAATGACAATTAATAACCTTCTCTTTGTGATAAGACTGGCCACCCTTGTTCTATATTATTTATCCATCCATACATCCATCCATCCATTCATTCTCTACCGCTTGTCCGGGTCGGGTCGCGGGAGCAGCAGTCTAAGCAGGGAAACCCAGACTTCTCTGGCCGTTCCGTCCAGCGCTTCTGGGGGAATCCTGAGACGTTCCCAGGCCAGCCGAGAGATATAGTCTCTCCAGCGTGTCCTGGGTCGTCCCCGGGGCCTCCTCCCAGTGGGACATGCCCGGACCGGAACACCTCACCAGGGAGGCGTCCAGGAGGCATCCTGAGCAGATGCCCGAGCCACCTCATCTGGCTCCTCCCAATGCGGAGGAGTAACGGCTCTACTCTGAGTCCCCCCCGAATGACTGAGCTTCACACCCTATCTCTAAGGGAGAGCCCAGCCACCCTGCGGAGGAAACTCATTACGGCCGCTTGTAATCACGATCTTGTTCTTTCGGTCACTACCCACAGCTCATGGCCTTAGGTGAGGGTAGTCAAGTCAAGTCAAGTCAAGTTACGTTATAAAGCACTTTAAAAACAACAATAGCAGCAGACCAAAGTGCTGGGCAAGCAAGGAGATATGTAGGAACGTAGATCGACTGGTAAATTGAGAGTTTTGCCTTTTGGCTCAGCTCCTTCTTCACCATATCGTTTATTTATCAGACAATTTTAACCGATGTATGTTTTGTGAATGTAGGGTCAGTCAGTCCCTGGAGCATTGTGGGGTTAAGGGCCTTACTCAACAGCAAATCCACTCTGCCAACCCCGGGATTCGAACCTGCAGCCTTCTGATCATATAGCCACATACCCTGTTGAGCCACACGCTACCCTCTCCAGTCTACTATCTAGCCGTCTTCCATCAACCTGGAGGCCATCCCAGGAATCCAAAGCAGGGGGCAGGGGACACCCTGGACAGGATGGCTGCTGGGATATCTTTAGATAAAGGGCTCTTTATTTACTAAGCTGATGGGCTTTAAATGCCAGCCGGATAATTGTCCTGATGTCTTTTCAGCAGACGAAGATGAGGAGCACATTCTGTGTACACAGCGACATCTCCGCGGAGGCGTGCCTGTGAGGATAATGACCCAGGGAGGGTCAGACGTCAGTGGGGAAGCGGGAGGAGGCAGTGCGGAGGGGATGCTGGGCATATTCGCTCCGACATCCACGTCTGGCGGAATCACAGCCTGCCGCCGGGATTAGCCGCGTCCTCTCTGGGCTGGCTGACCTCTGCTTCAACTCTTAGTCGCGGCACGGCGGAGGTTAAGATCGGCTTCTCGCCGCAGATGGAAACGAGCGACGGGGGCCTCGCCAGCAGCGGGGAGGATTAACAGGGCCGCCGCTGCTTGCTGAAAGAATAGAAGAGCGATCAAGTAATAAGGAAATGAGGAATGAATGTCGTCAAATGAATATTGCATTAGAATGGCATCTCAGCAGTGGGGCTGATCCGGGGATGCGGGTTCGTCTCGGTAAGAGGCGGGAACCTCGGCCGGCGGGCGGCTTCTTCATGCCTTTCGCACGCATGCCTCGTCCCTCTGAAACCACTTAGTGTGAAGATGTTCATCCCAAACGCCACGGACTGACCTCCACGTCCCGCCGATTGGCAGGATAACGATATCCTAACTTGGAGGGAGCCAGTCACAGCGCTGCCCGGGGAGCAGTCATGTGACATAAGGTATCTGTCCCAAATCCACTCATCAATCGAAGCTCGAAGCAGGACAGTGATGGCATTGCATCTTCAGGTTCCTCTCGTCTCCCTGAAATATGCAGCGATTCGATCGGTGATCTCTCCACTTCATGTCCAATGTTTTGTCTTCAAGCAGTTTATGATATTATATGTCCTTTATGAAAAGCATTTTAATCAAAATAACTTTCTCAAGGAAAAAAAAATGTAATCAATAGTCTTTGAGTTTTATTGATTTATCAAACTTTGGTTTAATATATTATTACATAAAAACAGATGGCACATCATTTGCATTTCAAAAGACCATTTTTGGTGTTTTTGAGAGATTTATTTGGCTTGGAAAATTATATTATTGCACATCTCTCTACGGACTTATTAAATACTGTTTAATAAGTCAACTCGAAACTCGAACGGCAGTTTGAATTTCAGAATGACTGTAGTCCCATGTGTGAGATTCTGTGCCAACAAACTAATGACTTAGGTTCCATTGTGCTGATTTCACAAATGTTTACACAACAGAGGGTCTTTAAAAACTAAACGTACAGTCAATTTCCTGGTATCTCTTGATTCATGGCCCCCGTGCAAATAATTATAAATGAGTCTTCTTCTTATTTGATCATTCAGTCACACACAAAAGCAGATAAGTACCTATAAATGAGCCAGACGCTGAAGTCATTTACTGAAATGTGTGATACTATGTTATTTTTGGTTCAATAAAAATATACAAACTTTATCTTTTATATAAAGTATAAACAGAATCAATCCTTCTATACACAATACCAATGCTATGAGAAAGTAATATCTTACAGAATCATAATTTCGCAGCACAGTTTTATATATATGGCAGTGTGTTGATCATAAATCATTTTTATAGGATAGTAGTGCTGCAAACAGCTTATATTAAAACAGTAATGCTTTTCTTAGAAATTCATTATTAAACCCCGCCACCGGCCCCCTGCTTGCTGGACACCCTTATCGGCAGAGCGCTCCCTATAGGCTCCCTGAAACCCACACCTCGCCTAGAACTGAAACCCAAGGCTTGCAGTTTCAGTTCAAGGCCTTTCTGGCATCACACCCAGGACCATGAGCTCCGCGGTAGATGACAATGCAGAAAGGAAATAGACCAGCCAGAGGTGAACATTTCAGGTTCAGAAAGTACAAATCCAGACCAAGATTTCTTTACGACCGACCAGTTGAGTGCTCTGTGAATGTGACTCTTTAAACTCAACTGGTTGGTTGAAATGAAATCTTGGTCTAGATTTGTGCTTTCTGGACCTGAACTCTCCACCTCTCACACAGGACGGCTATGCATAAAACTTCTGAGAGTAATATTTCACTCTAAAATGCGTCACAATTCTAAGAGTGACGTGATTTTGCTCTTACTCTCAGACTTATGAGTAAGTGGCATGTTTAAAAGTTCATACGTGTTAAGAGTAGGTCTCAGCTCCTAAATTATTTAAGAGAGCTGGAGAGGACTCCTAAACCAGTTAGGAGTTGCATGATGGCAGCAGCACTATGCGCACCCAGACGGAGACTTGCGCACTTTCCCTCAAAGAAAGGACGTCCTGCAGATGTACGACAATAATACCCGTAATGCTGTGATATAAAGAATAAATAAATTAATCATCCAAATGGAATAAAAGTATAAAATCAGTTTAATTTACACATTGAATGAATGGTTTATATCAGGAGTCATGCCATCAAATTTAGAGCATACCTTCTTTGAAACTATTTCAGTTTTAGCAGTGCAGGGTCTTGTGCACATGCAATGCCGAAAATGGACTCATTTGACGCCCCCAATATCTCCTCTAATATCTCTGCCATTTACAGGTTTACATGGAGGAGCCCCGTCTGTGTGTTAACAAGACAAATGGGAAATAATAATAATAATAATAATAATAATAATCATCATCATCTATTATAGCGAAGGTCATGTGAGCAATATGAGTAATGCCACAAACCTGTAGCTTGCATGCTTGCTTTGTAAGCTGCGATATCCTTTCGCGAGGTAAATAAACATTATACCACCTTTTTTCACATTCCTCTGCTGAACGCCTTGTCCGAGGTGACGCAGCATTTATGGAGCCTGCAGTAACCTCCCAAAAGCCTCCTTCCATTTCAGCACCACCTGTGCCGAGAGAACCGTTTCGTTTGTCGTCCAGTCTAGTTTTATTTTGTTTTGCTACAGTATGACTTTTGCGTTTGACCCATTATATAACCAACATGTGCATCTATTACTGAAAATTGATTGGTGATGTGCTAGGTAGATTTTAGTGCGATGTATTAAAGGTATAATCACAAAAAAATTTGTTGTATAAAAAGCCCTATGACTTTGCTGAAAGTAACTTTTAGCATCTTTATATAATGCTCTTAGGCCCTACGTTTTGATAAGAATTTTTGAACTCTTAAGTCAAAGTGTACGGCCATTCTTAAGACCATTCTTAAGAAGTTTTATGCATACCGGCCCAGGTCACTAGCTAAGCTACTAGTTAACTAGAAGAGTAACTATATGAAATTCAGTTAATTGACAACTTTTACATAAAGCAAATCATTCCTACATGCATGTACGGCTGTATGTTTATGTGTTTGTCAAGTAAAAGTTTAAATGTGAAATCTGGAAAGTATGTTTTGGGTTTCCATGGTGATAGCGTTGTGTGTCCCGGACTTTTGGTTTGGGTGAAGATGTCCTGTCAGATGTGCATTGCCATGAATCTGAAAGACCTTACATGGAGAGACTAAAGTATGGAAAGATATCTGGCCTGCACAAGATAGGACAATGGTATCATGTTTCAATCACACTAATCCATCTATCCATTCATCCGTTTTCTGAAATTGCTTATCCTGTTAAGGGTCGCGGGGGAGCCGGAGTCTATCCCAGAGGCCTAATCTATCTTTTTATAGAAATATTGCTACCAATTTCATAATTAGTAGAAGAAAAAAAACAACAATTAATAATGTTATGTGAATACCAGGACATTGAATATATGTTACTCTGATATTACGAGTTCAGTCTCAGAATTCTTTTTTCTGTGTGACAAGTGTTGTACTTCATTCTTGACTTGACATTCCAGAAGTCATATGTCAACAGACAAACGAATGAATGAAGATATCTGCAGCTGGCCACAAACATGAACTCTGGAAGGGGTTTGATCATTCCACCCTTCTGTCTGCTCCGCCTGAAATGTCACACTGGCTTAGTATCAAAGGTGCTTCTTGTCTTTGTCCATTATGACATGGATCCTTGCGGAGACGCATGGGGAGTCGTTCCTCCCCGCTGGACCAGCGCAGAAAGGGGACGCCGCCTCCCTCCTTCAGGCTCGTTAGCCACCTCCTTGTTCCCAAAACGGCATCTTCTCGGCATTAGTGCGAAACCGGACACTTAAATCCACCATGAATGTCAACAACGCGTTTCCGGCCCCTTTAATCTGCGTCGCCCGGCCCGGCGCTCGCCTTTCAGCCCGAGACGCGGGAGCGCCTCCGAGCAGAAACGTCGCATTCAGCGCAGGGAGCGCTCTAGTGCTTCGGCATGAGACGTAAATGGATCCCATTCAGCGGCTCACCGCTCTCACGCAGAAGGCGCACGGACAGGCGACGTGCGTCTGAATAAGGAACGCGAGATAATAACCCTTCATGTTTCCGGCAGACAATGGCAGCGTATGTTCCAAAATCAATATGTATGAATGCAGTCGTTATCTAGAAATAATACTCAGGAAAAAAATGGAATGAAAATGAATGGCGGGGAAAACATCTAGCCAAAGCTAATCGCTAATAAAACATGATTTGTCACAAAGCCTGTGGGTTTATGCCAAGGAGGATAATAATCATAAACTATAAACGTTTATATAACCCTGAACTAGGCTGTTGAAATGCCTATCAGTATGGATAAACGGATGAAATTGCTTTATTTAATAACATCCATCCATCCATCAATCCATCTGTCCATCTGTCTTCAAATTCATTATCCAGGACAGGGTCATGGGGTATAAACACGTCTGCTACAAATACTCATATGCATGTTACATACATTTTAAAACCTAAAGTGGATTTTTATTGAGTTGTTCTGTTTTATGTTCTGTGAAATGACAGAGATAATTAACGCCTTTCACTGGAGCTGTGTGGGAGTCATGTCATAGCTATGTGAGGACCGTGTCTTAGCCGTGTGGGAGCCATATGAGAGCCGTGTGGGAACCGTGTAAGAGCCGCATGTGAGCTGTGTCTCAGCCGTTTGGGAACCGTGTAAGAGCCGTGTGGGAGCCATGTCTTAGTCATGAGGAAGCCATGTGAGAACCGTGTGGGAACTGTGTATCAGCCATGTGGAAGCCATGTTACAGTCGGATATGACAGGAGCAAGCATGTACAGCTGTCTCATGCATAATTTTCAGCAGACACGGGCTTTTTGATCTGTAGATGCTACACTGATTTCACTGATTATGACCTTTAGCTCAATCACCCTGCTAATATACTAAAAATACCCAAACTGTTTACTGTACAGAACAGGGGTGAAGGATGCCATGGGAAGAGCTGGCTCAGCCCAGCCACAGACCCCAATGGTATGGGGAGACTGCTGTCTGTCCTGTATTACACTGCTGTCTGTCCTGTATAACACTACTGTCTGTCCTGTATCACACTGCTGTCTGTCCTGTATTACACTGCTGTCTGTCCTGTGTCACACTGCTGTCTGTCCTGTATAACACTACTGTCTGTCCTGT
>JAODKN010000079.1:7101210-7111594 GCA_026774425.1 Petrocephalus zakoni
GTCTGTCCTGTATTACACTGCTGTCTGTCCTGTGTCACACTGCTGTCTGTCCTGTATAACACTACTGTCTGTCCTGTATCACACTGCTGTCTCTTCTGTATCACACTGCTGTCTCTTCTGTATCACACTGCTGTCTGTCCTGTATTACACTGCTGTCTCTCTTGTATCACTCTGCTGTCTGTCCTGTATCGCACTGCTTTCTGTCCTGTATCAGTCTGCTGTCTCTCTTGTATCACTCTGCTGTCTGTCCTGTATTGCACTGCCATGTGTCCTTTTGTCCCCATACACCTGTCTTCTTCCCTGCAACTGTTGCATAAGAATTTAACTGTGTTCCTCTAATCACATGTGACAATAAGACTTGAAACAAAAAATGATACACAGGTAGGTTATAACTTACTGACACCGCAGTAAATGTGGGTCGCTTCGATCTTGCCTCATTAGTGCTCATTAGCCCTTTTTAGAGTTGCTTGAGTTCACTGGTACCAAAACTCCAAGCTTATCACAGTTACCGCTATGACCCCAAAGCCCCTGCTCCTGCACATCACACGATGGATAGAAACAGCCAGCAGATCTCAGTACGCCGCCTTTTACTATGATTTCCAAAGGACCCGATGACTCAACCTCTGCCCAAACCCTAACTGTCAATTTGTCTAACGATGCAGAAAATCATTCCGAAACAGCCAAATAGACCAATGCTGGCCGTTTGAAGGCTGTGTAATGCATAGCAAACTTTCGGTAATGAAATAAGCCTTTCTGTGGTGAGGTTTGCACAATGTATGTCTGTGGAGAAGTTATGGAGTAAGCTGCAGTATCATCACACCAATGTGAACCATCTGTGCCCTTCAGAAGGCAAGCCTGCATTGTTGTCCCAGTTTTGAACAAATTTGCACCAAAAAGAACCATCCATCCATCCATCCATCTTCTAACTACTTACCCTACTCAGGGTCCCCAGCAGTATGAGCCAGAGAAGAATTTCTGCGTAATGCCCACTGTCTGGGTGTATCCCCAAGCTTCACTGTGGGGATGTCAGCTTGAATAAATTGTTTTCCCAAAGGCCAGCTGGAGACTCAACACAGCTCATTTTAATGCCCTAGAAGTGCACTGCAGCTTGTATAAATGCCCTTGAAATTCACTATGGTGTGTGTAAATGCTCTTTAAATATGCAACAGCTCGCGTGAATGTCCTTATAAACATTACAGTTTGTGTTAATGCCCTAGGGTATCACCACAGCTTGTGTAAATACCCTAGGGTATCACCACAGCTTGTGTAAATACCAGGGACTGTAAACAGTCATGGAGAATAATGTTACAGTTACCTGAGAAACTGATTAGTCGGCTTTGTAACACATTGGTTCTCAATTTATTGTTTATTTGTTATTTTTTGCAGGTAGTTTTAAAAGATTGTCGGTCCATTACAGTGATAAGAATCCAGGATTAAACAAGCGGATGCCAAACCAGGCACATATCCGCGCGGCGGAAATGTCAATCAGATTAGAGCGCAAAGCGATTTCCACGCTCTGCCATGGACCGGGAGAGTCGGCACCCTCGGCAGCATGTTCCAGAAAGATGCGGCTCTCAAACAGCTAAGCATGTTGTCCCAAGGCTGCGTCTCATCTGCAGAGAAGTGGGGAGGCCAAGCATGAGGCTGGGGCTATCAGGCCTCTGCAGAGAGATGCTGCTCTGCAGTCGCTCTAATGATTTCCCAGGTGCCTCTGCATCCAGGGACCCCTACCTGCACTGCATGAGCCAATGAGCATGCTGAATATATGCCGCTAAAGTCACTTCAGCAGTTCCCTGTGAGTCACTGTGGACTGTGTGGTTTCAGAGGTATTTATCGCTGAACATTTCTGAGCACATAAGCTGCCCGTGTTTCTAGAAAAACGCAGTAAAAGTAACGGGGAGCCCTGTTTCAGAGTTCCGTGCAGCGAGGCATGGAGTTCAGAACACACAGGGGTAAAGAAAGTCTCCCAAAGAGGGGCGGGAAACACACCAAGCAGAAGGCGACAGAGGCGCCGTCCGGTGGATAATTTGTCTTTAGGGTCTCCAGAGAGGGGTGGAGATTAGAACTGAAAGGGAAGTGTAGCGTGCAAATTTATACCCTACCTAAGACTTTAGGAGGGAGGAGACACAGAAGGGAATGGGTAAGCAGGGAAGGGAAAGGATAAAGGATGGAAAAATCAGGGAACAGAAAGAGCAGAAGATGGAAAATCTGGGAACAGAAAATGCAGGGAAAAATTAGGGAACAAAAAGGACAGGGGATGGAAAATCAGAGAATAGAAAGAACAGGAGATGGAAATCAAATTCAAATTAAAAAAACTTTATTTGTCCCCGAGAGGCAATTTAGAAGGCATAGAGGAGCAACACACACACATAACGGTAGTAACATTAGACACAACAAATGACACACAATAGACACGCAATGAATTATGAACAATAATAAATCAGGGAACAGAAATGGCAGGGGATGGAAAATCAGGGAACAGAAAGGACAGGAGATGGAAAATCAGGGAACAGAAAGGGCAGGGGATGGAAAATTAGGGAACAGAAAGGACAGGAGATGGAAAATCAGGGAACATAAAGGGCAGGGGATGGAAGAATCAGGGAAGAGAAAGAGCTGGGAATGGGAAAATCGGGAAATAGAAGCAGCAGGGAACACGAAAAACAGTGAGGAATAAAGAAGAAGAGATAAAACTCCATTTTGGGCACTTGGGGAGGTGTGTTATTTTTTGCACAATATGTCAGTATGTTTATCTTAGTAATTATTCAGAGAAAATTATCTCGTAATCTTGAGAAAAAAATTCAAGAAAATGAAAAACGAGTCATATCTCAAGATGAGATAATTATCTTGTTATCTCATCAAGATAATCTTGAGATAATGACTAAAAATTGTGAGCAGGGTATTTCTCTGCTTTTGTGTTTTAATATATTGGGGGAATGAATTAATAAAATATGGTCATGATTTAACTAAAATGAGGGAACGAATGAATAAAAGTGTCCACAATTTAACTAAAATGAGGGAACAAATTAGTAAAAAACTGGCCACAACTAGGATTTAGCTCCAACGAGAAAACAAATTAATAAAATGTTGCCACAATCTAACCACAATGAAGAAACAAATTAGTAAAACGTGGGCACAATATATAAAACTTTTAAATTAAGCGGTTCTGCATAACTTAGTCAGTGCACTGTTTTGTCACTGACTCAGCCCTTTTGGTTGGTGGTGACCCGGATTGCTCTGAGCTGTTCTGAGGGGTTCAGAAGGGATCAGAAGTAGGGGCTTGCAGTGCTACTGGGTGATGGCGTTCAGGGCCCAGCAACCGATATAGGATGGAGCCCTCCATCTTTCTTTTTTTGCAAAGAAGCAAACAAACCAGAAGCAAAGGGAGAGGATGATGGACGAATTTTCCTCTGAGCCAGTGCATCCTGGACATAGATTCCCGTCACCCCCTCCGGGCCAGGACAGGGAGCACAGTCACAGTCCATTGGGTAGTGCAAGCCCCTCCCCCAACGTGATGGCACAGTCAGAGCTGCGGTGTGGAGGTAGCCCAAAAGACTGATACTCAGCCAGTACTGGGACACCCCCCTCAAGCTCTGAGCTTGCTCCCGAGGAAACTCTGCAAGGTAGCATCAAAAAATCAGCAATGCAGCCCTCAGACCAGGAAATAGTCAATGTGGGGGTTATGTTGCTATAACTACAGGTGCTCCAGGATTACCCCGTCGTGGATTGCAGGGAGGACCAGGAGCCTGTTCTGCTGTCACTGCGATGCGCCCAGCCGCGTTATCGGAGGGCCGGTCTGGTAAGTAACCCAGCCGGACGCCAGCAGGGATTCGTCTACTCCGCTGATGGTAAGAGGGGGAGACATTAGCTCAAAAGGGATCTTGTGGTGATGTGCCAGCTGCTGATCGATGAAGCTGCCTGTGGCTCTGGAATCCAATGGGGCTTCAGCCCCCACCTGTCCCCCTTCCCAAAAGAGAGCAACCGGGCTCACCATCTGACACATGGGGTGAGGGTCCCTATCTGAGTGGAACCAGAATATTGGAATCGTCGGCTTTCAGGGGGTAGCCCTATTGCGATGATTTCATCATTTCCTAATTACCAATAAACTATTACCTAACTAGTCCTAATGCTCCGTTCACAATCCTGCTGTGATTCCTGCACATCAGCCTGGTGCCGAACCGGCAGTCTGGAGAACCAAACGCAACATTCATTCCAGCTCCAACTGACTAATTGAATTTATAGGCTTGTCTCAGCAATAGGCAGGAACAGGAGGAACGTGGTAGGGACCCTTTTCTTTTGATTAAGGGCTGCGCTGGTGAATAATGCAACAATACCCTTTGGCTCTGCAGAAATTAAAGGCAGCTTAATTCTCTAGGTATTACGGTAATTCATTCATCTTGCTTAGCATTTCTTTGTAAATATTTCTGCGCCGGCCTCTCACATCTCGCTCTTTGATCGATCATGAAAATACAACCGTCTTCAGTCCTTGACAAGAGAAATACTTCAATCCGGGAGATGCAAGACGTTACACGAAAGCCAGAGCTACAGGTATAAAGCATGTCGGATCGAAGCCTCCTGCGGGATGTAAGGAATGTAGGACCCTGGAGTTACGGCGATGGATTGGGCGGTGTCGGCCACAAATAGTGCCTACTGAGGGGGTGGGGTCTGAAATTACTTTTTAAGTAGGAGCCCAGAAACAGCAAAATGGTCCCTGACTAGGCGTATCTCACAGGAAGTGGGGATCCATCATACATCCGGCATGAGGTCTTACACTCAGTGGGGTACTAGTTTGTATGGTGCCCATGCACAAATGTTACAACCAATTTTAATTTTTTGTGTGGGGGTGCCGTCCTGTGCGAGATGACGCCCTGGGTGGCTGCTCATCTCACCTCCAGCAAAATCCGCCAGTGCTTACAGCCTTACACGGAAATACACTCAGTGACAAAAAGAGTTAAACACCCAGACGGTGGAAATGAAATGAATCTGCACATGGTGAAAGGTTTTGTGACCATTATATGTATCATTACAATATCAGATCAAACGGATAACAGAGTCAGCAGTATGGGTACACTGCTGGTCCCATGCCCGTAGCACTGTGTCCCCCGAATCACTACCAGAGATGACCTGAAGTCATACCATATGGCTCCCCACATGATGCCAGGAGTAACACCAGCATGTCAGGATTGGTCCGCTCCCCTCGGGATGTTTTAGAGAGTCCAATACTTGTGTCCGGGTGGCAGGTACAGATGCCATAGGATTCTGTAATGCTTGGCACACAATACGACGATGTGTGTGGGTGCCCTCACAGGCCCATAGGATTCTGTAATGCTTGGCACACAATACGACGATGTGTGTGGGTGCCCTCACAGGCCCATTGGTTCCAACATCTGGCGACTGCGGCATCTGCATGCCCCATATGCCGGGCAATCGCTCGATAAGACCCCCCGGCCTCATGCAAACCCACAGTGCGACCCCTATCAAACTCTGTCAAGCGCTGGTAATGCTGTCTAATACGTATAGGAGGTATCCTCTGTGTTTGATGACTAGACATGCCAGCTCCTTGTAAATTGAATCATTTACTTACCCACCACTGGTCTGCACATGTACCAAATTACATCCAAATTGGACCGTTACTTCTGGGCGCTTAACTTTTTTTGTCACTGAGTGCATCTATCAGCCTGTGTGGCTTAATGTTATTACATCTGACGGCCACTGTGGGGCACTCTGACCAGCGAATCATAAAAAATTAAAAGGCAGCCCAGTGTGCTGCCTACTCTGCTGGGCAGAGACTGTGTAATTCAGGGCGTCTAGCCGGCTGCATCTATCCGTCCTCTTTGCCTTTTGGAGCCCTGAGGATCCAGTGGAAAATTTCTTAATAATATGCCACACGTCTGCAGGGACCTTGGAGGCCCTAGACGGTGGCTCCCAGCACAGGGACAGTGTCGCTCACCACACATGGCTGCCCCTTGCTGGTGTGTGTAGGTGCTGCTGGGCAGGTGACTACCACCTATGGGTGCGTTTCCCAAAAGGCTCCCATTAGCAATTTGGCTAGCTGGGAGCATTCAGTTGCATGGCTCTAACTATATAAGTTGCTACCGTTGTTAGCGACTGTGCTATTGGGAATCGTACCCCAGTTTAGTAACTTCCCGAAATCTGAAACACACCACTGTGCATAGAGCTTAGTGACTGCTAACTTGCTTAGCACCACGGGCCTGTGTGGAGTCTCGCTATGGCTTAACACGGCCAGTTACATCCCCCCGAAATGTTTATTCCCATGATAAAAATGCGGAGTATCAGCGGCAGGCCCTGGGGACACTGAACACGGAGAGTCGCAATGACACAAGGCAAATCATTGTGATGTGCCCGCTCGCTGCCACGGGCCTGTCACGCGTCTCCCCACTTCCCAGCTTCCCCGCCACGTCACCCGGCTTCCAGGAAGCCTAGAATTTTCTAAACAATGGATCAGGGACAGGCAGAGACAGGGCTGAGGGGGCGGCCTGCAATATTGATGTTTCTTATAAGGCCCCGGAATTGGAACGGCGTAATACAGGCTGTCAACAGGGCAGATTGTGTCGTAAAAAAAATCCCGATGCTACGTGGTCCACCCACCACTCACAGCCTTGTAAATATAACAGGCTCCTAAGAGGAGAGGCCATTTCGTCACGGGGGAAGATTATCTGTACTGCAGAAAGGAGGGTTTTATCTTGAAGGATTCGAGCAGCCAAAATAAATCGAGCTGCAGTAATGAACCGCTGGGGCTGCTCCCTAACATTAGCCGCCCAAAACCAATGACTGCTTGGGAGTTTGTTTTAGAACTGAGGGTTTCCTTAGAGCTCTAAACCCCCAGGTCTTATAGACAGGACGACTCTGCTTAGAACTTGAGCTCCTAATTATTAGCAGACATGAAGACTTTCCTGCTTTACACTGGTTAAGGTGAAGCTAGATGCTAGCAAACAATTCGCTTGTTTCTTCTGACGTCTTATCTTACCTGGCTCTGCCTCGTCATTATGTGAGTCATGCAAGTTAAGGGCTCAAATTTCTTATTTATTCCCATACAGATAACCACTGATTAATTTAACATTGAATAAAACAATATATATATATATATATATATATATATATTCCTTTTACAGTATTCATACCTTTTTAAAGTTACTGTTTCAAGTTTTATATTTTTATCTCATGTAAGAATCCCTTGATTAATCTTCAGTTTTTCCACAGATAATTTATTGCATTGAATTTCAGTATCAAACCTCAAAGCCATTTTAAATAATAATTTCGGGCAATATTCTAACACTAGAATATTAAAATGATGTGAACATGAAATGGGCACTTTTAAAATTCATTCACATTCACCATCCACGCTCGTCATGTTTTCCCACTGAGCACATCAAGTATTACAGATCTCTGAACCAACGTTCAGCCACTTCCTGTAAGTTCACAGTAACTATTTTATATTCTTGGACAGGAGGGACTCTGCCAATAGTGACCCTTAAAAATAATAACCCTTGAAAGGATTTACTATCAAGACAAAAGCTTCACAAAAGATTGTGATGGTCTCAGGCTTTATACTAGAAGATGTAAATATCACATTATAACATTGTTGATTAACAGTAGAGGAGTTGTAATAATTTTACACATGGCTCTTCCCAGCATAAATGTTACAAAACTATTCAATATGATTAATCCTTATAAGAACAGGGCATTTTAGTCATGACTTTAAACACCAGTTTTGAGTCCATCTTTAAGTATAAGGATGCATGATACAAGCTTCTTCTTGAGTCCTATAAGAGTTTGACCTGAGTAAAATCACCCACATTAGTTATCTGGGGATGATGGATTTGCAACATTACATTTCAATGTTATTTTCCCTTCACTAATATGCTAACCCACCACTCCCCACTATAACTGGTAAATATATTTCTTTCACGTGGTGTTAACAACAGTCAGCTGTGCTCGATCAGCTAAGAAGTACAGGACAAACACAAGCCATTTGGGCTTATGGCTGGCACAAAGCATTCAGGGAGAAATGCTCGTTCCGGGAAGGTTTTATGTGATTTGTGGTATCGTTGACTTTTAACGGCATTCCTTTTTACCCTCAAACCAACCATGTAGCTTTACGCCTTCTGTGCTTTGGGGGTCTAATGTTGTGTATTTGTTGTAGATTCAATGTATTATTTATATAAGTACACAGAGAGATGGATTCATTAAAATATTACATGGAATCAGCTATGGAGGTGTATGCCTTAGTTTATATAAAGGTGCCATGAGACCTGTTGTAGATCGACTCAACCTTTCAGGACCTCCTCGCTGCTTAATGATATCACACCCCCTGGCATCCCCACCATGGGTACTCTTAGCATGTTAGGTACTCTGGCAGTTCTCAGCTGTGTAACCTGAGAGGTGCAGCATGTGAGGATTAAAGTGTCTCTTGCTGATGGCAGTGATGCAAGTCGGAGGACTTTTAATGTGACACAAATCCCGGTGTTTTCATTTAATGTGTGTGTGTGTGTTAGGGTTTGATCTTTCAGAAATGCAAAGCGAGGCACTGAGGGATCAAGCATCCAGATCTCAGGCTTTAATGTTAAGCTGCCCCTCCACTGCTTCTAAAAATCACCTGAGTGCTTAGAGCAGCCCCAAAAGACACCTTCTGCATTTGCACGTTTATCAGCAGACTCCTCGAGAGAGTCCCTGGGTAGTCCTAAAAAATGATCCCTCAAAGCCAGGAGGAGCCTTCAGATACTTCTGCTTAGGAATCCATTGGATTCATATCATCCCTCAAGTCAGCCTGTATGAAACATTAACATCACTGCATGTGAATATTGTCTCCATCTGACTTTGAAAAACCTTTTTGGTAATGTGACCCCCAATCTATACAGACTCCCTGTGCCCTTCAGCACTAATAATAATCAGTATAGTTGTTGTTGATAGATAATGATTAAGTACCATGAGACTGATCATACTTCCAGTGGGACACCAGCTAGCCCCAAGAATTCTGAATCCATCATCAGACTCCTTCCTAATTTGATGGCTTTACATTCAGCTCGCCCCCAGTTGCTTAATTGGATCCAATTATTGTGCTCTCTTAGCTCCTCCCCCAGAACACAGTATTGTACCAGAAGCTATAGCTGCTCAGAGGCCCAGGGAAGTTCAGCTCTTTTGCAGTCTGTGAGTGGCCAGCCACAACTCGTGCTGAATTGTGATTGGCTGAAAGCTCCTGTCAGTTGACCCCGCCCCCCCCATCCACATGTC
Organism: Petrocephalus zakoni; assembly: GCA_026774425.1. Lineage (NCBI taxonomy): Eukaryota > Metazoa > Chordata > Actinopteri > Osteoglossiformes > Mormyridae > Petrocephalus > Petrocephalus zakoni. Next base: position 7,110,460 of record JAODKN010000079.1, read on the forward strand.
TGCCTCACCAACGCCTTTCTGGATGCTCTTCTTTTTCATTTGATTGCTTCATGCTCGGTGCATCGAGATGTCGTGGCTTCACTGTTATTCTATAAGGCATGAAATATTCAGGCGTGGCCCTGCTGCCGGCTGTCTCTGCCTCGCCGTTCGTGCTTCGCTATCGATTCAGAATGTACGTCCTTACAAGCGGGGAGACCTGCGCCTGTGGCGTGCTGGCTCCTGTCTCTCCCTTCCGCGCCTTTCGCATCTTTCCCGCATTGGCACATTCCGCCTGCGCTCCGGCAACACGTGAACCGTCCAATTAGCGAATGGTGCGCCACCCTCAGTCACCCCGAACAGAGCGTCCAATAGCGGAGGGGGGCTGTGATGACTCTGAGATGAAAAAATATCATTAATCATTCATGCCTGGCTCTTATTTACATCTTTGCACTCCTGTATTTTAACGATGCATTTTAAGGAAGATAACAGTAAACAACAAAGACCCTATCAGATTTATACCGGCTTAACCCATCTGACATGAAAAAAAGGGCCTGCAGTACAGTTTCAGGATGATATATTGCTTAATATGGGTGCACACGTGCATGGCGTATCCAGCCCAGGACTCTGCTTTGAGAGGGAGGTGTGTTGTGTGGCATTCTACCCCGTGCCATCCCGGCACCTTCTGCCCAGAGACTTTCATACCTAGACTTTTGTAGTGCTCATTTTCTCTGCATTGCCGTCAATTTCGGAATGAAATCCATAAGCCTCCTCCACGCGTCTCCAGCAGATGAAGAGGCAGAGATGAGGTCGGCTTTGAGGAGACATCTGCCGGGCCCTCCACCTTCGCATGACCGCGAATCTGCATGCAGGATGCAGCAGGAGATGCTCTTCTGCCAGGTGGTCCATAGTGAAGATGGCTGTCCCGTCCCGACTCCCGTGTCGTGGCAGATTTTAAATAATTCCAGTAACGATTTGCCACTGGCTCTGAAATCTCTTTTTTTGCAGGGAAAATGTCAAAGGAAGGATACAGGATGTCACCTTGGGAGGAGAGAGTTGTGGATCACCTCAGGTAGCTCACGTCTGTTTCTTCATATGCTGTCTCTGCAAACCCTCTTTCTAACAGGGGGACGATTCCAAGCCCCTGGAGGTGGGGTGG
>JAODKN010000079.1:7111643-7133393 GCA_026774425.1 Petrocephalus zakoni
GTTCACTGACTCAGTTTCCGAAGTTTTCTCAGCTGAATTGAACATCAGTCCACTCTTGTATGAAGAAGACCTGCCTTCTATCCGAGCTTTGGTGCTGGGGTTTCACACCACTCCACTACATCCACCTTCATGACTGGGGATTCGAGATGCTTCCGGCCTGGACCAGACCTGATGCCATCGAGTAGAGATGTGACTCTGGCCATTTTTATAAAAACTGACAACATGCCCTGATGTTGATAGAGAGACCTACTAAAAGCCTATCTTACGCTAATTAATCAGACATGAGAGCTGCTAATGACACAACTTCAGTTCTATCCATTATCGGTTTGTAAATCATCGTAAAAGATGATGTGCCATTCAGTAGAAGTGCGGGGTGTCCGGCCCTTCCAAAATGAGACAGTTTTTAATATCGATTATTCTTAATAGGAGGTTTTACCGGACAAGCCTTGGTACATACAGTATAGGCTCTGCTGACTGCATCTGAGAGGCTGAAATTGCCTACGTCACGGAAGAAAGTTTTCCAAACGTCGAAAAGGCCCCTTAATAAGAATTTGGCTGTGTCTCGATTCCCTGGGCGGCGGTCGCTTCCCAAGCTGGAGTCAGCTTCAGTAGCTCCCAGTCTGCGGTCCTGCCAGCGTCGGGCAGAGCTTGTCAGGCACATTTATTTATATATTTTGCCATCTGCTTATTTATAGAGCAGCTACAAGGGGCTGCCCGTATCTCCAAGAGCTAAAGTTTACTCAGGAGGGTTTGGTGACAGTAACTCCCCTCTTATCGGGCCCTCTGTCGCAGAGGAATCCATACTGTTACAGTATCTCCTCCATTAAGCCGCTTTTTTTCATCCGGATCCTTCTGTGGGTGGATGGCACCGTGGCAGAAGGGTGCAGATTGGGCAAAGCCACAGGGATCCGGGTTCAAGGAGGCCTTCACCTACATCAGCTGCTTACCTTGAGTGCCTGCTCAGGTGAAGCATCCGGCTTTATGAAGGGGGGAAATTGTAGGCAGTTTTCCATAAGAGCATCGCCTTGGCAACTATATATTGTAGGCGGTAGATAAAACTGACCAGTTACATGGGAGATTAAAATGCCCCAGAGAAAATAAATATAGATATGGATTAAAGGTGTGACCACCAGAGGTGGATAATTCCTTCCGGAGAGTAAAAGTCCAGACCAAGATTTTGTTTCAACCAACCAGTTGCGTATAAAGAGTCACATGCACAGAGCACTCAACTGGTTGGTTAAAACAAAATCATAGTCTGGACTGTCACTCCCTAGACCTGTACTACCCATCTCTGCTGACTATAGACTGTCTGATCAGCCCCACTTTAAATAGTTTAGGGTACGTATTCGAATGTTTTATGACAAACCCCTTACAGTGTTACTCTTTACTTACAGCAGTGGCCACCAGCTCCTGGAGATCTACCACGGCCTGTGTAACACTAAGTAACCCTAGGTGTGTCCTTTAGTAACACAGATGGATAGCTACAGATAGGTACTGGAGCCAGCTGTGATGAAGTTAAGTTTGCTCTAATAGTAAGATGCTACCGGAGGGCCTAATAATCTCTATCTGCTGTGTTAAATTAGGGCTGCGTCTAAGCAGGGTGGTAGATCTCCAGGAGCAGGGCTGGTGACCACTGACTTACAGAAAGTGTTGAATTTTTTTACTCTGGAATGGAAAAAGAAGCAGATGATGACATTTAATAGTAAGAAGCAGTGTGGTGCCCACAGAGTGCAGAGGGGAAAGGCGTTATCTTTGCCGAAAGGCTGGGAATCGCCCAGAAGCCCGTATCTCACCAAATCAGCCGTGTCCTAGGGACGGGCCGCCATCGATCGGTGGCGGTGGCAGTTCGGTGATCGGTACCTGGGTGCGATTTCTGCTCTGCGGCGGGATGGACGGAAGTGGGCCACCCCCACCATCTGCGGGCTGATCACTGGGTGTCAGAGATGCAGTACAAACAGGAGGAAAAGAAGGATAAAGAAAGAAAGAAAGAAAGAAAGAAGAGCAGAGAGGATCATGGGATGCAAGTGGCCCTTCCTGAGGGCTCCGCGCGTTCTGCTCTCACAGGAGGACATTGTCCCCGGGTGGACGCGTCCCAGAACACCCGCCAACCAGCCGGTACTGTGACTAAACAAAGGCCGTGGCACTGCAGGAACGGGATCTGTGTTTGAAGCATTACGTTTGAAACTGGGGGAAAAAAATAGCAGCTGGCCCTTCTACAGCGCTGGCGCACCTTCAGCCGCGGACAGGACCAATCTGCTGCCGTCATTAAGGTGTCCTTCACTACAGTAAGCCTAATATTTCCCTGGTGGGGACTGGGATCTGTCTGCTGGTCTGTTGTCCGACAGTTGGGAGGACACCAGTATATATTATCCTTTTACATTAAGCCTTTTTTGGTGTTTAATGTGCCTCCTTAAAACCGGGGCCAGCCTCTGTCTCATTGTGTCTCTCATCAGGATTTCTGTCCCATCTCACGAGGGAAGTCAGATGTCTGATAGCGGCCTCATCACAACATGCCCTTCGCATTTCATCAGACCATAAAATCTGGCCGCAAAAGCACAGTTTTAAGGCTGCGCTGGTAACTGGGGTGAATGTACGTGTATCGGTTACTATCAGTTAGCACTGATTACGAGCCGGGTTTATACCACATAGCCGATCGACCCATGAAAAGCCGCATGAAATCCTTTGATTAATGTGAAATCCTCAGCTACTTAAAGCGGGTGGCTACGGGAGGGGGCAGGATTGTTCTCTCTCTCTCTCTCTCTCTCTCTCGCGCGCTTTCTCTCTCTCTTTTTAATTGAATGCTGGCAGTGCTGTGAGGTACCTTGGCCGTGGCATTGCTGTACGCGGGGGAAATTCGGAGGCCATTCTCATTAGGGGAGGAACGTTAGCAAAAAGCGATGACTTGGCGGGTCCTAGCGCTCCCTGTGAAATCTGGATTTACTGTGCCGGTTGCGCAGCCGGGCAGCTGATGAATTACCCTATATGCCACTGATCTACTGTTTTCATTTAACCACAGAGCATTAAAGAATAAACAGGCAGTGTGGCATGATGCAGGTTCTGTTTTTAGGAGGAAGGTTCCGGATCCAGTGATCCCGGATGCCGGCGTCCTGAAGGGTGCAATTAGCGCCTGATTCACACCTGAGCTCCAGGTACCATATAATATATTTAGTAATACCTGAAAAGGGTCAAGCCTGTATCTAGGGTGTGTGTGTGTGTGTGTGTGTTTTATGCTGGCTTATGCTCAGGAATGTGACCCAACTAGCTGGGTAACAAGTTAATCATATGTATTATTTATACCTGTATGAATTCTCAAAGACTCTCAAAAGTACGTGGTGCTTAAATTCACTGTGTTAATATGAAATTAATGGATTTGAGCAAATCCTTGCATACTGAATAAGCTGCAGAAATTAGGGGATACATGATCCTGGTCCTGAGAACCCCAATTGGTGTTTATGGGTGAGAACTTCTATTTCTCTGTCTGCTGTTTAGCTTGCTAACTGGCTTCACCTTTAACCAGCCATAACCCCCCTGTCGTTATTTTGCACTGTTACAGAGAGTCTGCTGCCTGATTGGTAGAATAAATATGGAGATTCTGCCATATTCAGGGCACTTCCACACAGTCTAAAAACATGCGGTCAGAAGAACCGGCGACTCACCATAAGCTTCCTCTGGAGAAGCGGCTGTGAAAGAAGGATGTAAAGAATGAGATCAGAAAGCCATACTTGCAGCGTGTCATGTGTAACACTAAGTGAGCTATGAAAACGTGTGATGATGTTGAAATGTTGAATATGAGATTTTGGCTCCACCTCCACACTCCTGTTTTTTTTTTGCAATAAAAGTCTCCCCTCTCCTGCGTCTCTCCTCTGCCCTGAAAGTGGGCCAGGCGCTGCTCGCGTGGGACCACAGGGGCTCCCAATGACGGGAACGGCTGCACGAGGGGGACTCTGATGTGCTACTGATGTGGGCCAGTACTTTTCGAGGACACCTTCCCCAGTGGGAAACATATGAGCAGTTGGGCAATTAAGGAACTCCTAGCTACGAGTGTGTCGTGATCTCTGGAGCAGTCTGCATTTAATAAACATCTCTGCATAAGTCAATGTCAGACATCCCAGTTGCTAAAACAATCTGTTTTCTATATGCAACCAATCCAAATATGTTAGAGACTAGAGTAGAGACTAGGACCATTTGTGTTTCATTACAGAAAGGATTGTCAGGGAAAATGTATTAAATATAAATATGGCCACTTATGCTCAAGGCCCATATACTGTTTTATAGCTTTTCACATAAATTCAGCTCATTGGGGGTGTAAATGACCCCACCAGCCAAATAACAGCAACACCTGGACAGCAGCTCCCGTACACTGTGACAACGCCATGATACCTGCAATAGTAAGTCCTAATTGTAGGCACCAGTTAAACTAATTCCAGTAATTTGCCATGCAGAACAAGGTTTTCTCTTTAAAACTCCAAAAACACATCATTATCAAAAATGGTCGAACCACTGTGGGCTCAGGGGGGGCTCATCTCACTGCTCCCACTTCAAAAAAGCACGGCGTTCTTCTTATTGCACCTCGTGAAAAAGTATCTGCCCATTAGACCACCTCCTCCCCGCGTGCCCTGGAGAAGCTCCACCATGCCAACAGCCTTTGCAGAGGGCGAAGACCAATCGCAGTGCTTCCTGGAGTGGAGTGGGCGGGCCTTCTTAAGTCAGTGTCAGTGTGTAGGGAAATGCACTGAGGTGAGCTCCAAACAAAGAGCTCCACGTTGGGATCCATTCCGTAAAAAGGCTTTTTTCCCTTTATTCACCGTGAGCATCAGCTGGCTCTCTTTGCAAGACGCCATCAGGAGAGACCAGTTACAGCGTGATGACCAGTGGTTGGGCCCGGTTCACCTTTGATTGCTCGCACAGCTTGTCGCAGATGTGTCCTGCAGTAGCATGTCAGTGTCCGCTGTGATTACGGAGAACAAACACATGTCCCAGGAGTGCTGGCTTCTACGCAGAAATGGTTCTGCACACAGCACACAGCAGGCCTGAAGGCCTGTATATTAATCATGTGCCAGTGATACCAGTATTTGTCATGTACTGGATAACAATCTTACTGTTGCTCTCTAAGCCCTTCAGGCCATTTGTTTTCATAATTAGAATAGTGCCAACAAAAATGGCCTTGTCATTAACCAAAATAAATTATTGAAAGGCATGAATACAGCCATAAATATTACTATTATTTTATAATGGTTAAATAATAATTATAATTCAACTAATAATAATCATTATTATTACTATTATTAGAATTATTATAATAACAGCCGTCGCTATTGATAGCGGTGCATCTGACGCCACTACTCAGTACTGGCACAGGGATGCCACCTACTGGAAAGCGTGATTATTTACAACCTGTCAGGATCTGAAGTTTACGTTCTTAAACGTGATCCGACAGGCCTGCGAGCTGTTACTAATCAATAAACAACATGTGCATTGAATAGTATAGACTGATCATTTGGGTAAAGGCGTGTCACCAGTTAATATTTTTTGTTGAACGAAACAGTGTTATAAATCGAGCAAATAGACACATTGTTACTTTTACTTTGACGGGGAGGCGTCGCCCAGGCCCCGCCCCCTACGACGCGCCGCGTCCATACGTAACAACGTGCGCGTTCGCGTGCCCGTACGCATGGCCGAAGCCGGAGCTCCGCAGAACTTGACAAAGTAAAGAAAAGCGGCGGTCCGCGGCGGCGCGGCGGTGTTGGCGAAATCGGACCGGGGTGAGTAGTGAATGCATGGGGACGTGAGCGGAGCGGTGGCCGCGGGCCTGGGCACGGAGCGCCGGAGCCCGGGGTCGGCGGCTTCACCGGACGGAAGCCAGCGGCTGACAGATGCCATTTTTCTGTTTATGCGGTTGGCGGCTGCCGGGGGCGACTGAGCTCTGCAAACGGGAGCCGGGGGTGTTTTGGCGGATGGTTGGAGCGTGGAGCGGGTGGAGGGGAGCCCCCCTCGATGCGGGGACGGGGGCTGTCCCTGGGGTCCCGGGGGACCCTGGGGTGCTCTGTGCGTGTGACGGGTAGCAGTGCCCCGTGACCCTGCAGGCATGTAACGGTGTGGGTGGCTTACGGCGGGAGGGCGCAGAACCTGGGGGGGGTCATCTTCGGGGAATCAGAGTCCAGCTTCTGCTTGACCAGGGTAGGTCTGCTGGGTCGCCTGCCTTCACACTTGCCCAGCTCTCAGAGCCACAGTGTCTGACTGGTAACCCGTCCCTCCTGGCCTATTGCAGGAAATACTGCAGCCCGTCCCAGCTGAGACCTCTTACCTGGTGAGTTTATCCGGTTGGCCCGCGTGGGGTGACCCGGACGGCGGTCCTTCTTGGGCACGATGGCCACGCCTTTCGTGCCGGTTCCGGTCCCCGTGGCGCGAGTCCAGCGAGGCGGGAGCCCCTCACGGGCCTGGAGGACATCCTCGTCTGGAAGCGCATCCACCAGCTCTAACTCCCCATCCGGGGCGCTCGGGGACGAGGCAGGACCCTCCCCGCAGGCCCAGTCGAACGGGATGGGCTCATCCACACAGGAAGAGGGCTCCCAGAGGCCCAGCTGGGAGGAGCGCCCCCTAACCCCAACCCTCCTGGGCTACGAGGTCATGGAGGAGCGCGCCAAATTCACCGTAAGATTCCCCGCACTTCTGTCTCCGCACCCAGGTGCTCCGACCACACAGTGACCCTCAGGGGTGTTCTCTCTCTCTCCCTCTCTCTCTCTTTCTTTCTTTTCCTTTTTTTCCTCTGACCGGCACCCATGTGCTCAGATTTTGCTGGCCAAATTAAGAAGAGAAGCCTCTTCTGCTGTTCATCCGGCTGCTGGCTGTCCTGCCCCCGCGCCGCCCCTCCGTCCCTTCGGGGGGCGCTGTGTAAACTAGTGCCGATGGCCCTAGTTTGCTCAGGTGTGCCTGGTGGTCTGTGGAGGGAAGGGGGCCCCCTGTGAGTTAACGGGACTGTGTGCTGATTTAGACACGGTTAATTCCAGGTGTGTTACTTAGTTTTGGTGCGCAGTGCCTGGTGCAGCTTATCAGGTACTGCCAAAGGCATGCTGTCAACAAGATGCCACAGGTATTAGAGTCTCAGCAGGGAGGATGTTGTCAGTGTGTGTCGTTTTTACAGAACTAAAATGTCAGCGAACAATGGGGCATATGATAAGTACCCAGTTAGAATAAAGTGGAGTCCAAAGTACCTCCTCTGTTCTAGTCTATACTGTTCTCATGGTTGATGGTGTTTCGCCCTTTCCCGGGGGGAAATATAGGACACAAACAGGCCGTTTGTGTTCCCGTTTCCTGCGTCGTTCTGCTTTGTTCTCGTTGGCTGTTCGCTCTGTCTCTGAGGCCCTGAATAAAATGGTCTTCTGCCTCGGGCCGCTTCCTCCTCCTGTCATTCAGTCGTCTGACGCCGTCCAGAGAGGGACCTGGTTGAAAATCTGAGTCTGGTTTTTATATAGCGTCTTTCCTAAAGCCCCCTCAGCACAGGGGATGTGGTCACACCTTGACAGACTGGTATTCTAATTCGTACCATATGTTGGACCGTATTCCATCGTGTATGGGGTGGGATGTCGCGCCTGGTAGTGTCGTGGTCCTGGTTCCTGTTGGCATGTTTGGGCTCTCTGACTCCTGCTCAATCCGGGGCTGCACCCCTACTAGGTGAACTACGGTACTTCGGTGTGACGTGTAGCTCCACTAGCTGCTTCTAGAGTCAGACTCAGCTGCGGTACCCACACCTCAGCCTTTCAGAGTGCCCTGGTTTCCAGTCTGACCATTCATCACCATTCCCTTTGTATCCCACAGGTCTACAAGATTCTGGTGCGGAAGACTCCGGAAGAGAGCTGGGTGGTCTTCCGGAGGTACACCGACTTCGCCAGGCTTAACGGGAAGGTGAGTTCACCCTCTGAGGCCACGCCCCTTTTATAGTGCCTTAGTTGTGTAGTTTTTGTGTACTTTTAGCCAGTCACTTTACTTTCCAGTTGTTTAATAGATGCCATAAACCCCCCGCTGCTACCTTTGGGGGGTTCCTCCCTAGGGGGCTTTCACTGAGCCCTCAAAAATCAAAGGGAAATTTAAAATTGTATTTCAATTTTGCATTTGTTCTAAATTTATTATTTTAGTAGAATCAACATCTAAGTGGGAAACTGTGGACCAGACAGCATAAGTTGAGTTTTTACTCAAAACAATATTTACTTGAGTAAGACTTAAAGGATGCCTTTTGGTATTCAGAAAGTTTGGTTACTGACCTCAGCAGAGAAAAGGGTAATAAAGTATGGAACAATTTCTCAGTAAATAGCACTGCGGTATTATATTAAGACCGGTATTTCTGGATTTGGGAAAGGAGAGGGAGGCGATTTACTCCCTAAGGTGTGGCTAGGTGAGGGAGGTAACCTTCCTCACAGACACTCCTCTGAAAGCTTGGGTTTGGCCAATGGTGACGGTCAGTCATCCTGAAAATGGTGTGGGGGGCTTCAGGAATAGGCACAGAGTAACCTTATGTCCATCTAACCTGGCCAGATTTACCATTTAGCCACATTTTCAGAGTCATTTAAGGTCAAACATTAATGATGGTGACATCGCACATGATTCTGAGTGTGTTTGATTCCTTTCCCCCCCCGGCTCACCTATGCTACCTGCCAAATTGTGGAAGTGACCTTTGCAGAACAAAGAGACCTCAGTAAAGTAAAAAGTTGAAAAGATAAACATGTTTGATGCTGCAGCCCAATGCAAATTACTTTATTGCCCGTAGGATTGTTAGATCACACACGACATGGACGATGTCAGAAGAAGGGCCCGGACCTGATCTGCCGTCAGGGCAATCAGTGTTTCTGCCTCTGGTGGTCGGGATCGTATCTGGGTGTGTACTGACGGCCGTGCCTGTCTCTCTTGGTGTTTTCGTTGGCCTTCAGCTGAAGGAGATGTTCCCCGGATTCCGGCTGGCCCTGCCACCCAAGCGCTGGTTTAAAGATAACTACAACGCAAGCTTCCTGGAAGACAGGCAGCTGGGCCTGCAGGCCTTCCTACAGAACCTGGTGGCTCACAAAGACATCGCCAACAGGTCTGTGTGTGTGTGTGTGTGTGTGTATGTGTGGGACAAAGAGAGAAAGATCTCAAATAAGGGCACCACTCAGTGCTTGTCCCCTAAGCCCGCTACTTCCTCTAGCCTCTGATTGGCTGGCCCCTGAAATTACTGACCTTAGGCCTCTCTGTGAGTGCTACAGAATGAGGGGCATTTGGCACAGAGCAGTAAGAATGGCCTGTAATCCACACAGGGGATCTTAAGCAATACTAAACCTCTTTAGGCCCAAAGCCGGCTGCCATGATCTAAGTGTGCAGAATCCAGGCTTGTGTTCTCTGCGGGGGTAGATAAGATCGGGCCCCAGGGGCATCATCTCCTGGCACAAGGAGCCTGAAGTCGAGTGTAAGTGATACCGGGGGGGCAAAGCTGAGAGAGAGAGAATTTAAGTTAGCAGGAGGGGCGACAAAGGGTCATGTGACCATCATGTGTTACCAGCCTCGAAATATTAAATCTGCTGGTATAAAACCTAAATCTAAACTCATGTCTGTGTAAAATATCGGGACTGCAACATCCACAAGGAATGTTACCCCTGTCAGGAATCTGTTTCTGCTGTGCTTGGAATTTTGCTCTGAATTTCCTTTGGCCTGAAGGAGTTCACAGATTTTAATTGGCATTTAACTGAACAGAGCACTCCTCAAATCACAAATACTGTTTGTTAATGTGAGGCTTATATTCTGTGAGCAGAATTAGTTGAATTTTAAATTCACCTTGCTTGCAGCCCTCAGTGATGGGGGTTTCTGCACAGTTCATACCAGCTGACACTTTCATTATGTCTTCTTTTTTAGTGATACCCACTGATATCCTTTGTCTCATTTTATTTTTTGTGATTTGTTTTTATACAATTTTGAAGCAGTTATAGAAAAATGGATGGATCTTTGCATATACTCTTGTTTTTCTTGAATTAGGTCTTTCTGCAGTGGCTGTCCTCCTGCGCTAGGTGCTAGCGTCTCTGCCAGCTGCTAGCCTCTTTGCTAGGTGCTAGCATCCATGCTAATTGCCCCCGTTCCCCCTCCAGCATGGCTGTGCGGGAGTTCCTGTGCCTGGATGACCCACCAGGTCCCTTCGACAGCTTAGAGGAGAGTCGGGTGAGACTGCCGCCCTCTGCTCCGAGCTTTCCAGTCCCGGTATAATACACAATGGGAAAACTTTGCCAAACTTCCTGTATTGTGGTGTGGAGCCATATAAAGACAGAGAAATGTGCAAGGAGACAAACCTGTGCCTTTTGCATTTAAAGAGCCACAGCCATTTGCTTTGGCCCCCATGCCACTAATACTCAGAAAAATGCAGGGCATGCTGTTGTAGAATTTACTCACTTATGGACATCGGAATTCTGTTTGTTGGTGCCCTGGGAATGGCATCTGTCAGCTTCCAGGTCCTGGGAGGACGGGCTAGTGAGCCACTTTGCCTGCTTCTTCTCACCCTCAGGCCTTCTGTGAAACCCTGGAGGAGACCAACTATCGCCTGCAGAAGGAGCTGATGGAGAAGCAGAAGGAGCTCGAGGCCCTCAAGAAGGTCCTGCTTGAAAAGCAGGTACACATCGATGCTCTGGAGAAGCGGACGAGGTGAGGACAGACGCGGGGGGAGGGCGTCGGGTGCGCGTTAGCGGCGTGAGGAGCGTGTCAGCAGCATGACGGCAGTGCGTTATCAGAGTAGCAGGCGTGTAACAATAGCATAACGCCGCACGTTAGCGGAGTAGCGGGTACACATTATTAACATGATGGGCACGCGTTAGCATTATCGGAGCAGTGGGGCTGCACTAGTAGCGTAACGGACGCACTCTAGAGGAGTAGAGGGCACATTCAGCGCCACGATAGGCGCATATTAGCCAGCACATTAGTGGCATAATGGCGTACCTTAGCAGAGTATCAGTTGGCACTATGATGGGCACATATTGGCAGATTTGGAGGGACATATTAGCACTGTGGCAGGCACGTTAGAGGAGTAGCATGTACACATTAGCGTCAGGTGGGCACGCATTAGCGGAGTAGCGCGCACACAAGGGCGTCATGATGGTCGCATATTGGGCACACATTAGCGCCGTCATGAGCGCACGTTAGCGAAGTAGCATGTACACATTAGCACCAGGTGGGCACGAATTAGCGAAGTAGCATGTACACATTAGTGCTAGGTGGGCACGCGTTAGCAGAGTAGCATGTACACATTAGTGCTAGGTGGGCACGCGTTAGCAGAGTAGCATGTATACATTTGTGCTAGGTGGGCACGCGTTAGCGGAGTAGCGCACACACATGAGTATCATGATGGGCGCATATTAAGAGTATAGTGGGCACACATTAGCGGAGTTGCTGCTGCATGCTAGCAGAGTAGAGGCCGTGCGTTAGCAGCCTTAATGAGTGGAATAGCTGTGCACCTTCCTGACCGTGTCTGCGTGTATGCATGCAGCATGGCCTCCCAGAGCCCGGGGAGCCTGGACAGCCCCTGCCGGCTCTCTGGCCTCGGCAGCGAGAGCAGTGCTGAGGTGGACGTGGAGTCTTCGGCAGTAGAGGCCGACCAGGACATGGAGGAGCAGGAGGACAGGTACCCTGCTCACTTCTGCCTCCCGTACCCCCCCCCCCCCAGTCCTTGGAAAACTTCTTGGAAAATCAGTTTTAATACCTTGTGGAGCTTCTGAGCTTTTTATCGTGAGTAATGCCCCGGATGGTATTCCATCGTCTCCACTGCAAGTGAAAATGGCAGGTCAGGAAGGTCAGGGAGCTCAGGGTTAGGCAGGTCCCGCTCCATAATGGGGCCGCTGTACGTTTGTAAGCCTCTTTACAGTAAGTCGAGTCGAATCCGCTTGTGTGTCTTGGCCACAGCTGTGAGGTCCGGACGCCTGGGAAGGAGCCGGCCTGCTGGTGCGGACCGTCCCTGGGAAGTTCCCCTCCGATCCTGCAGGTGGAGTCAATGCTGGAGGTGAGCCTGGAACACTGACGGTCCCAGCAGCCTGTGGACCTGCCCTTCCTTCTGCCATGGTCTCTCCTCCTATTGCTCCCATTTTGTGGAAACGATCCGCCGATTTCCCTCGAAGTTCTGGTTCTGGTGAACCTCCCGTTCCATGGATGTAGAGGTCCACTGCTTGGCCTCGGTATGGCGCCCCCTACCTGCTGATCTCCTCAGCAAACTGCTCCCTCCACTTGGCAGTCCCAGGGGAGCGGTCCTCTGTCTGTCCGGATTTCATCTCTTGCCCTCCTGGAAGAAGCCGGAAGTTCCCTCACAGTCGTGTTCTCCGGTGGAGATGTATAAGGATCCCGAGCTTCTCCGTGACCCGGACCTGGGAGGCATTAGAACCGCTCTGCTTGTTTGAAAAGCCGCAGTGGGAGAGATGACTCTGCTAAACTGGGCCGATTCCCCCATGCGGGGCAGCTGGAGCTGGGCCTGGTTTTTTAAGCCGTATCGCTTTCTCATTCTGGGGGCTGGCTGCTTGGAGCTGCTCCCATGCTGCTGTTACTTACAGGGACAGAGGGCTTTAACTTTGTTTACTGCAGAGTGACTCACGACTAAAATACTTTAGTAAAAGGATCTCACCGGTACTGCGCAGAAGCTCGGTGTGTGTTACACTCCGTGGATGTTTTATGTTTAATATGGCTGCTCCCACTTTATAAACAGTGTGCTAAAATAAGGCTGACAGAAGGCCACGTGCAATACGCCAGGTGCCCTGGACATGCATTGCCCAGTGCTGCCACTAGGCGGTGTCTTGGCACAGTGGCATGCTGCCGCTGACCACTTTAGAGAGAACTGCTACCAATCAGCTTCTTGTCTCTAGTTTAATCACAATCCAGCCAATCTACAGCAGTTTGTCTCACCAGCCTACTGGAATACCCTACAGACATTTTTATGTTTTTTTTGGGGGGGGACGTTTGCTTTTTGGGACATTGTGTGAATGTTCCCCTACTTATCAAGGTGACACGTCGGTGAAGGTGACCCTTTAAACACACTTCGGGACACTCGGAGTCCCCTTCCTGGTGTATGACCTTTAGTGACCCTTTTTTACATCATGTGACTTTTCTTACGGTCCCCTTAAGTTCCATATCCTTTAGGTTGTACAATCTGCTTTAAGTTTTAGAATCTACAATCGGGACTCATAACTGAAAAGGGCTTTTTAAAAACACTCAGAACTGTGGGCTCATTGTTGGGTGTTGAATGAAATGCCTCCCTGAATTTGAGAATGAAGGATACCTTGCCCCACAGTAAATACCTGTGCCCTGGCTGCCTGTGCCTGTGTGCCCTGGCTGCCTGTGCGTCAGCTGCTTGTGCCTCTGCCCTGGCTGCTTGTGCCTCTGCCCTGGCTGCTTGTGCCTGTGCGCCAGCTGCTTGTGGCCTAGCTGCCTATGCCTGTGCGCCGGCTGTCATCATCTGCTGCTTCCACTCAGGCCGTACGGCTGGATGCAGGCTCTCCAGTAGCCTTTAGGACATGTGATAAGCTTGAAGACCTGCTGCCATGTCTCCCTTCTCAAAATCCCTACCTGCGAAATTAGGTGAAGTGCCTTAACGATTGTCTCTTTAAATTCACCGGCTTGTACCTGCCTCTTCTGCGCCTGGTCCCTGCTCTCCCCTGCTCTCCCCTGGCTTTGCCGTGACCTTTTCCAGTGGCCCCTGACCCTGCTTCCCGGCCTCCTCCTTTTGTGTGAGATGGTGCCCTGATAAGAACTGAGCTGTAGTCTGCGTTGCAGACAGATCCGTCTGTATGAGCCAAACCTGGAGATGTTTCCATCCCACGAAGTGCATGGCTGAGGCCAGCTCTGTCGGCTTCAGTAGAAGGAGGAGAATGTGTGAGATGTGTGTTTTAGTAACGCGGCTCTGGTGTGGAGCTGCTGATTATTTTTAAACAACTTGTTATGCATCATAGTGCCTTCGGTCCCGTTTCCCCAAATGCTCCCATCTGGTTGGACGGCGCCGTCCTTATGTTTTCCTCCATGCATGAAATGGTGCCCGCAGAAGTCAGTGTGCCTCGTCTGACACTTGGGGGCGCTGTGACCCCCTGACTGTCTCTATCCGAACGGAGTCTCGGTGCGTCATGCAGTCTCCTGGACACGCCTCAAGGTTAGCGTAGGAACGATATGGTAAAACTGTGTGTGGGTGTTAGTGTTGTTTGGGGAACACGGTGTACTGTAATGCTGTTTTATTTTAACTTCCTTTCTCAGGATAAACAAACGATCGGGCATATCTCTCGGTGTAGTAAATTAAATACATGAACACAGAAGGAAAATGTTGTTCAGTGTGGTTTTTTTTTTCCTATTTAACATGAATGAAATGTGAAATTCAGCCAGATTAGCTAGTTAAAAAAAACACAACAGCACTGGCCACAACAGAAACAGGAGTGAAACATGCTGTCTAGCACGTCTTCCACTAGGTGCCACTGCATGTAATGATCTGTCCACCTGTTGGGCAGAAACTTAATCTTCAACACAGGGCGCAAATTGTATTTTAAACCAAAACAGGGGAGTATTTAAGGAAGCTTCTGCTCCTCAGACAGCTAAAATAAATGACATCCGGGGGCAGGATCCAGTGAAGCAGACGGCTTCTGGCCCAGTTGATGGGAGACGGCATGCTCCCATCCCAGCCCTCCTGCTGATTGTTAGAATGATGCCTTCTTGGGATTTCTTCAGACTGGTTTAGTCCCACTAAAGAGCTGGCAAACTATACGTCTAGTGTGCTGAGAACATTTTAATGTAGCATCGGGTCTCTGAACTTGCAATTTGTTTACATTTACTTATCAAGCAGACACAGTGACAAAGTTGCATGTCGACTCCACGGCGCTAACGCGCTATGAATTCTGCTGCTTTCTGTCTGCCAAGCTTGATTGTGTTACATTGTTCAGGTTGTCTTTCTATACACATAAATCACAGTGCAAACCCAGCAGGCCGTCTACACACAGAAAATAAACAACATCTGAACAATATGTGGTGTCATCCATCATACTGGAGGAACAAAACAGACTCTGTGTTTCTGATATGAAGCAAAAATGTAATTCTGCTTGGAAGTGATGGCTGACTGGTACTAGAGTTTTGTCTCCCTCTATTGGCCATGAGTTGTAGTACATGTATTAATTCATCTCTCATATCCACTTTGACAATGAGCCTGGGGCCTACCCCAGGAAGCACAGTGTCATATAGATTCACATCATATTTCAGCCCCCGTGTTCAGCAAACGCTTAGAATAAATTTGGGAGGAACAGGGCAAACACCTTTGACCGGACTTCAGTTCCTATTGCGGCTCTTCAGGATAACAGACCAAAGGTGCCTTTTCTGCTAAAGATTATAAGACACTATAAACGCAGATAAAACTAAGTGATGAAATGGGACTACATGAACAGCTCCAAAAATGGCCTTAAATGTGGCACTGGCGAGATCACTGGGAAGAGTGTGTCACTGCGAGTCATTAGTGACACTGGAAAATCATCTGAGGGCCCCAGAGGAAGAATACAGGCAGATGTCAGCTGACGCCAGGGCGGGGGGCACTTCTTAAAGGGGGGGAGGATGGGCGTGAGGGCAGAAGGCAGGCGAGGAGCCGTGTGAAGGATGTCCGTGTGCCCGGAGCTCAGCTTTAACGCCCAGCACGGCTACCTGGAGGGGCTGGTTCGTGGCTTCCGGGCGGGCATCCTGCAGCGCCAGGACTACACCAGCCTGGCACAGTGCGAAACTCTGGAGGGTAAGAGCAAAGCGTCGGCTGCCCCTGAAACACACTGCCCGGGGGCAACACCGGCCCTGCCGGGGTCCTGCTTTCCGACAGATGATTCCTGCGCTCAGCCGGCCGCCCCGAGGCGTGCCAAGCCTCCGAGAAGCGATGCGCTTCAAACCGGGCCGGAATGGTAAAAATGGTAACATCGGAGATTCTGCTCAAACGCTTTTCTCAAAAAAGAAGGGGGAATCGAAACCTGTGACAGATGAGTCGTCAAACATGGCGAGCAGGAAACTGCTGATTTAAAGGAGCCCGTGCGCGATATTCCTCTAATACGCGGGGCCGCTCGTCAGTCATGCATTAAGCTCCATGCATTAAGCTCGCGGAGTGTTTATAGATACATGCTCCCCAAGGTGCTCGGGGGGGGTTTAACGTTCGAAAATAATAATTAAAAGTTTTTGTTTAGAGGAAAAAAATTAAATAAAAAAATTTAATTAGTAATCAAACTATTTTTTTCCCTTCATATTTAATGTAATGACGTATATCCAGATCTGAAGGTGCACCTCCAGACCACAGACTACGGGAAGTTCCTGGCCGGCGAGAGCGAGGACCTGACTGTGTCGGTGCTGGACGACAGGATGAGGGAGAAGCTGCAGGCCGAGTTCAGCTACCTGCGCTGCCACGCGGCCCCGCCGCTCACCACGTTCCTGGACTATATCACGTGAGCACCTCTGGGGGGCGCCGGTGGGCGTGTCGATAACACCAGCACCACGTCACAGTAGGCGAGAGTCCCTAAGGGGAGGGCGTGTTCTCTCTGCACCCCAAAGTGCCCCCCCTGCCGAAGCTGATGAAGTGCCCTCTGGTTTTGCTCTGTCCTGTCCCGCCACCACGTGGCCGTCTCCCACCGCCTTCCAGCGTCACCCCCAGAGCCCCTCACGTCCGGGCCGCAGTCTGCGCTGCCGTCACTCTGCGCTGCCGTCCCCCGCAGACATATTTATGAGCGCGCCACCACGCGTGCCCTTGAGTCATTTATGAAAGTGCTTCACCTGCAAGCGTTTGCGGCGTGATGCGAATTTTACATGAATCCCTGCTGACACATCCCGCCCCCCCATCCTTTCAGCTACAGCTACATGATCGACAACGTGATCCTGCTCCTCACCGGGACCCTACGCCAGCGCCCCACGTCGGAGCTGCTGCCGAGATGCCATCCTCTGGGCCGCTTTGACCAGATGGGGGCGGTGGGCGTCGCCCAGAGCCCTGCGGAGCTCTACAGTGCCATCCTGGTGGACACGCCCCTGGGTAATGCTGTTTCTTCTTCCTACTACTACTGATGTGTGATGTTTGGCCCAGGCTGGTCTCAGTAATATAGTAGGTAGCATAGGCCTTCGGGGTACAGACCTCTAAGAAGAGGGTTAGTAAGTGACGGCCCCCTGTACCACACCCTATAGTTGCAGGGTAGGACATCTGGAAATACAGCAGCCAGCAGGACAGCAGTCCCCTGGGCTACTCTAATAACACACATGTTTGTATAAATAGCTGAAAACTTTATTTATAACATTATAGTGTTTCATCATAGCTGGGGTGTCGATTGAATCACTGCTCTAATTAGAACTTCCTTGTCCCTCGATTTTTCTTTCTGATGTGTAATAATTTGTCCCTTAAATAAATTGCGTGATAAATTAGCTGTGTGATTTGGGGCTTAAAAAGTGGGGCTTAAAAAGTGCAGAGTCCCCTACGAGTAGTAAAATGAATGACTGTCTTAATTTAATCTCGATGAAATTGCATTGAGTGGTATTAATCTGTGCGATCACTTGAGGTTAAAGTGACACATTTTATATTCTGTTCACAAAAACACATCTGCAGCTCAAAACAAATCTCGTTATTGAAGAGATCGGACTGGAGTCTTTGATGCTTGTAGGAAAGGGACCAAAGTGGACATTATCACTGGCGTGCCGTACAGCACGACCATGGGGTATCAAAAGTGAAATCTCAAAAAGCCCGCTGATTAATATTATACAGCACTGCAGCTGGACGTCTAGGGCAGCTGGCTGGTGAGTGAGATCTTTGGTAAAATCAAGACTGGATTCTGTGTTTTTCCCCCAATACCAGCTGAGTTTTTCCAGGACTCACTGTCTGAAATGGACCTGGATGAAATGAATGCAGAGATCATAAGGAACAAATTGTACAAGGTATGGAACTGGACCAAACCGGAGCCGGATATAGCAGGAGAGAATCGCTTTGTCAGATTTGGGATTCTGAGGTTTAAACCATCACCTATACACCTGAGATGCTCACTGCCCTCACTTTATATCCTGAAATGTCCAGGGATCCGAAAAGAATTTGTAGAATTAGATTTTCCTGCATATGCGGGCGTTTTCTGCTCATAAATCTCTAATCCCTAAAGATTACATGGTGTTCTGGCAACATCAGTGTTCAGTGACGGCTGTTTCTTAGAGAGATCCTGCCTGCAGGTCCACCATCAGCGGCTCTTGCTGAGCCTGTATTTGAGAATGTGACCTCTGACCTCTGCTGCCCCAGCTCAAAGTTTACACACACGTGTTTTCACAACAAAGTCAAAGGTGGAGTCGGCGTCCTGGGACACAGAATACAGCACTGGTCACAGAGGAGAGCGCTAGCTGTATTTCACGTTTCAGTGAATTTTCATCAACGTAATTAATTTTTTTTTAACACATTTGCATCGATTAAAAACACGCGTCACGCTTATATATGACTTTTAATGCTGCTTGTAGAATGCTGCCACAAAGCATCACTGTCCAGGAAATCCCGATTATGTCCTGTTAGTAAGGAATCAGACTCTTGCCTGACATGGTTTTTACCCCTAAATAATATGTTTTTAGGCTTATATAGAATCCTTCCACAAGTTTTGCAAAGAAGAAGGCGGGGCTACGGAGAAAATCATGTGCCCTATCCTGGAGGTGAGAATGCAGGCTTTCTTTTGGGCTGCATGTCCTCTTCTTATGCATTTTACCCCCTATTTGTCACTGTGTGCATCTGCATCCTTTCTGCTGTTATTCTGATTCTCACGCCCCCAAAATCTGAACCTAGATCAGTAAGCTCATCCCCAGCAAGTCAAATTTTCAGAAGTTCCTGTTCTCAAAATGTGTGTGTGTGTGTGTGTGTGCATGTGGCAGTTTGAGGCCGACCGCCGTGCCTTCATCATCACCATTAACTCCTTCGGCACGGACCTGACCCGGGACCAGAGGAGCCAGCTGTTCCCCAGCTGTGGCAGGCTGCACCCGGAAGGGCTCCACCTGCTGGCTGAAGCCGAGCACTACGAGCAGGTCAAAGCGGTAGCGGATTGCTACACCGTGAGTCTCCTCGGCCACGCGGAGGGCACTGCGGGAGAGGGAAGCAGAATGTGACGGCCTGAGGGTTGACGGCCTAGCAAACCGCAGCTGTCAGGAGCAGATTAGCCTGATAAACACTGCTTTGGGGAAGGTAGACCATTAGCGGTTAGCTGCAAGGAGACTGAGCAGCAGTGTCTGCCCTAAAGCCTTAAAGGGAGGGTTAATTACTGAACTACGCATATATAACTTTCTGATCCTCCACTACTAAAGCTGTGCAGCTTCAGTCACATGGAACGTCCCTTTAATTTATTTATGCTGTTACTTTGACAGCTCTGCAGAGAAAAAGGAAAACGGGGGACTAAGCTGGATTAAGACGGTCACAGAAGGACACGAAAACTAACTTTTCCAAAAGTACATTTTTGGGGAAACGGCTTCGTCTTTGGAGTTCCCACAGAGGACATCCGTACGCTGTCCGGGAACAGAAAGGCTCAAATTCATGCGGAGAATATGACATCTTTCTAATACGGCTGTGCTCTCTGTTTCTCCATTAGGAATACAAGCTCATCTTTGAAGGGTCAATGCAGGGATCAGGCGACAAAACACTGGAGGACAGATTCTTAGAACATGAGGTCAGTTTGTCTCACGTATGGATTTATGTGGCGTGTTTTGACGGAGCCTGACTATAACTCACCGTGGAGGTCAGCCGTAGTTAGGATAATCTGAATAACACCAAGTGACTTTCTTGATCTGGCAGGTGAAACTGAACACTCTGGCTTTCCTGGACCAGTTCCACTTCGGGGTCTTCTACGCCTACGTGAAGCTGAGAGAGCAGGAGAGCAGGAACGTGGTGTGGATAGCGGAGTGCATTGCACAGCGGCACCGATCCAAGATCGAGAATTACATCCCCATTTTCTAAGGGGGGGCCTACAGTGCAAAACAAAAACATCAGACGGGTCCTTTGTTCAATCAGAGAGCGGCAGGAGGACAGTGAAGGGTGTTTTTGTTCGGAGCGGATTCTCCTGATGGTATCTGAATGGAACCAGTTCAGTTATTCTGAGAATGTTAATGAAAGCATTTCAGGGACACTTTCATAACCAAAACATGTATCAGTATTTGGTAAAAAGAAATTAGATAAGGCCTCTAACTCTGACACCAGCTGCTGAATTTTATATTATATAGAAAGTTTTTTTTTCCCCATGATTAAATGTGTGATTCTATTATAATCAAACTCTCAAAATATCTATATATGTTTCAGAACATTGACACAATTAAACAATCTAATTGAATGTGGTTTGAATCACTAATTTTCTGTTATAACTTTTTTTGCACTTGGTCTTTCTCACTTCTGGAAATAGCTCTAACCATTGCTTGGAAACCCAGTTCACCCCTCACAAACATATACACCTATACAAAACTGAAAGTTCAGTTATTTACTGAACCGTCCGGCATTTAGTAATACATAAATAGTTTTTTTTTTGTAGCAGTAAACAAAAAAATATATTTATTGTGAGGTATAAACCCATTTATCTTGCAAGTCTGGTTAAGAAGTAGCCAGAGGACCGAAATCTCTATAGGAATGCTGTGCTCGGTCGCCAGGTGTCGACATGGACCTGACGGTCCCCAAGAATAATAGTTATTTTTGAAGACATCGCCCAAAGAGACAGAAAGAAACCCAGATACAATTAAAAGAGTAAAACTAAACTCCTGTGCTCTGGCAATGTTCTGTAGGTAAAAGGCGCTCCAAACAAGCCGCAATCCTCCCTGTTTCACCCACCATCCTGCCATTATTTTTAGTCGCGCAGGCAACGCGATCCGAGCCGGCGCAGGGACGCGAGCGGGGAGCCGGCCGAACGGCCGGCCGGCGGGGCGCGGGTACGCGGTCGGACGCGGGGGCGCGGGCGCGGGCACGCGGTCGGACGCGGGAGCGCGGGCGCGGGCGCGTCTGTTCCGCAGCCCGCCCGTGGCATGAGGAGCGCGGTCGCGGTCGGACGCGCAGTTAGAGAGTCGCGGCTCCCGGGCGGCCGACGCAGAGACAGCCGCCGCTGCGGAGACGAGCGTCGCGGAGAGGCGGGCGGCAGCTGCGGCCGAGGTGAGCGGCGGGGCCGCGGCGCCTGCGTGTCGGGGGTCCGCGCCCGGCGGCGCCGCTCCTGTCGGCTCGGAAAGATGGCGGACGCCGGCTAGCGGACGGCGGCCTCTGCTGGCGCCGCCGGGGGTGCCGGGTGCGCCGGGTGGCGGGGCCGGTGCGCCGAGCGGGACGCGTTCCGGGGGAGGCTCCGCGGTCCGGAGCGGGATGACAGCTGCGGGGAATGCGGCTAAAGCGGGGACGGGACGCTCCGGGGAGCGCGGGGGTGTGAGGACGGGGGACGGCGTGTGTCTGTATGCAGGGAAAGGCACGGGCGGGACAGCAGCCGGGGCATGCATGCATGCATGTATGTATGTATGTATGTATGTATGTATGCGTATGCATGCAGATAGATACAGGCACGGGGGGGACAGCAGGCATCGGAGGGGTGTACACAAGGGGACATGCAGGGACAGGAATCACACAAGGACACGAGACCGGCGACAACGTGTGTGTGTGTGTGTATGAAGACAGGGGGATAACGTGTGTGTCTGTGTGTGTGAGGACAGGGGGATAACGTGTGTGTGTGAGGACAGGGGGATAAGGTGTGTGTGTGTGTGTGTGTGTGAGAGGACAGGGGGATAACGTGTGTGTGTGTGTGTGTGTGTGTGTGT
>JAODKN010000079.1:7150976-7161192 GCA_026774425.1 Petrocephalus zakoni
GTCGACTCCAACGACCGAGTGTACTTCGTGAACCACAACACCAAGACGACACAGTGGGAGGACCCTCGGACGCAGGGGTGAGTGTGACATCGCAGTGCCTCTGCCTTTTGCTGGTCGTGACCCCGCCCCTTGACACAGCACCCGTCCACCCACCGCAGGCTGCAGAACGAGGACCCGCTGCCCGAGGGCTGGGAGATTCGCTACACACGCGAGGGCGTCCGCTACTTCGTGGATCACAACACGCGCACCACCACCTTCAATGACCCACGCACGGGCAAGTCGTCTGTGTAAGTCAGGGCCACTGCGGGCCCAGACCGCTGCCTGGGGGTGGGAGACTCCTACCCATACCTGTCCACTCCGGTTCTGCTCGGTCACATTACACCATGCTCCTGTTTCAGAACCAAAGGACCGCAGATCGCCTATGAGCGCAGCTTCAGGTGGAAGTTGGCCCATTTCCGCTACCTGTGTCAGGTGCGTAACCCCCCCCCCCCCCACTCTCCGCTTTCTTTTCCTCCTTTTGCGTGCTCACCATTTCATCTTACGCCTTTTTCCTCTCGTCTCAGTCAAACGCCCTTCCCAGCCACGTCAAGATCACTGTGTCCCGGCAGACCCTGTTTGAGGACTCCTTCCAGCAGGTGGGCTTGTTTCCCTCTCTCCCCTCCCTCTCTCTCACACACACACACCCTGGTAAATTCTTCCTCACTCACATCCCTGTGTCCGCCCAGATCATGGCCCTCAAACCATATGATCTGCGGAGGAGGCTGTACGTCATATTCAGGGGGGAGGAAGGACTCGACTACGGTGGCCTGGCGAGGTCAGTCAGAGTGCCTGGCATGATCGGCGCTAAGCCGCGTCCGTGTGACCCGTCCCCCATGCTGACTGTGCTGCCCTCTCCTTCCCCAGGGAGTGGTTCTTCCTCCTGTCCCACGAGGTCCTGAATCCTATGTACTGCCTGTTCGAGTACGCAGGAAAGAGCAATTACTGCCTGCAGATCAATCCGGCATCGGCCATCAACCCCGACCACCTGTCCTACTTCAGCTTCATTGGCCGCTTCATCGCCATGGCAAGTGATGCACTCCTTCACACGTGCATGGAGTCCGCCCAAGCGCGGATCGGCACTACAGGGTAATCCCCCTACACACATCACTGAAGACCTGTCTCTTCCACAGGCCCTCTTTCATGGCAAGTTCATCGACACGGGCTTCTCCCTGCCGTTCTACAAGCGCATGCTCAACAAGAAGCTGACCATCAAGGACCTTGAGTCCATCGACCCGGAGTTCTACAACTCACTCATCTGGATCAGGTACCTCGCCGGCTAGGGTCGGTCATGGTACGCTCGTACCGCGAACGGGCGAGAGCGTCAAAATGACCGGAAGTCATTCATTATCTATGGGAGGGCACGACGGTGTCGAGCAACTGCGCGATTTGGGCGGCAAGAGCATCAACATGAAGTTGAAGCTCAGTCAGTTTTATGGTAATGAGCTGTGACACAGTTCGGCGGCAACCAATGGGAATGTAGAGATGCTCCGCTAAAGAGCATCTCTACATAAGTGTGTAAACTTTTGTTCCGACCCAACAGTTCCCTCGCACGATATGAGAGAAAGTGTTGGGATTGCCACCGGGGTATACACCGTGAGACAAAATACATCTTGACACTGCATTTTTTACCCTGAAAACAAGGTAAAAATTAGACGGCATAAAAATACACATTTAAAAATTCTCTGTAGACATGTATTGTAATACTGTGTTAACAAGGTACAAATGTACGTGTTTTTTTTTATATATATAAAAGGTCTTTCAGTGCTAAGATATTCCAAGAATACTTTTTCTACTCAATGGCAAAAGGTTTGTTATGTAATGTATTGTATTGGTTGCGATATGATAATATTTAGGCTTTTAATCATAACCAATGAAGCTCAAAAATTTGTGAAAATTTCAATGAAGGGGTTCACTGTTTTGTCTGATACGCTGAATTACATGTGTGACTTGGAGCAAGTTAAAAGGATCAAAGTACTCAGGGCCAGAGTAGCACTGAATTTCTGACCAAGAGTTCAGGCCCCCAGATAGCCCGATACACAGCTATACAAACAATTACACTGTTATTATATGCTTCTATTAACATATCCATTATCTAGGATATTGAACGCACATTCCTACTTACACACTTTAATTTACCGTTCATGTAATTCTTACTGGCACATTTTACTTATAGCATTAAAGCGTGGAATGGCTTTGAAAAATAAAAAAATGAAGCTTCATCAAAATGCACATTAAATATGTGGTCTGTGCAAATACCTAAACATCTTTAATAACTCACTATTTTTCCTGAATTTGTACAGAACTTTAATGATGCAGTTTGACAATGTTTCCGATATTAAACCAACTTCCCAGCAGTTCTAAAACTAACCTGAGGTATGACTAATATCCTGAGAGTGCTGCTCTCACCTTTCACACAGATTTTTGGTGTTGTAGGGACAAAGGGGTAAAATGCCATGTAGGGACTTATTCTGTCTCGGTCTATACCCCAATGACATTCCATAAAACTGATCATTGCTGTAGCGGGGTTCCCTGTTATTTATGATGTGTCCCTGTTTGCATACAGGGACATAAAAAATGAGGCATAGACCAGTGTCTGAAATTAATTGTGTTCCAAGTGAGTTGGTGAAGTGCAAAATATATTTTTGTGAAAAAAGGAAGGAAATGGCATACTAATTTTGGCACCATAGCACGCAAAACAATGCAAATCATCGATAATGTTAATGTTACTTATTTCTAGAGTTAGTGTTTGTATTAACTTAATTACACATGCTTTGACAAGTTATACCCTTTCGGCAGTTAACACAAAAATAAGCTACATTTGTTTTGAGACCCCTTTAAAAAGTTTGCAAGACCTAGCAATCTGAACAACCTTGTGCTCACCTACTCCATCTACGTCAGCGAGTGTCCCCAGCGTTCATTAGCAGGTAGGGCACCTGGAGTGAACGCTGACACTCTCATCGCTCGCGGTGTGAACGTACCATCACGCGTGTTTGCACTTGTGGCCTAATACGTCCTGTATGATCCGCTCGCTCAGAGACAATAACATCGAAGAGTGCGGCCTGGAGATGTACTTCTCCGTAGACATGGAGATCTTGGGCAAGATTACCTCACATGACCTGAAACCGGATGGAGCCGATCTGCTGGTGACAGAGGAGAACAAGGAGGAGTACATCGGGTGAGGAGGCGGGTGGCCACGGAATTTTTAGACACGCCTGACACTCCATACATTCTCTACTGTCCCCATCCCTTTCTTTGTCCGTCTCTGCCCGCATTTCTGTCCCCGTCTGTGTCCCCATCCCTGTCTCTGACCCCATCCCTGTCTCTCCTCACATTTCTGTCCTCGTCTATGTCCCCATCCCTGTCGCTCCCCACATTTGTCCTCATCAATGTTTTCGTCTGTGTCCCCATCCCTGTCTATCCCCACATTTGTCCTCGTCTATGTTTTCGTCTGTATCCCCATCCCTGTCCCTGACTGTAACTCATTCCCGATGTTCTTTCAATCCCCATCCCCATCCCTGTCCCTGTCCACCGCACACTGGCAGGCTGATGGCAGAATGGCGCTTCTCCCGAGGCGTGGAAGAGCAAACCAAAGCTTTCCTGGACGGCTTCAACGAGGTGGTGCCCCTTCAGTGGCTACAGTACTTTGACGAGAAGGAGCTGGAGGTGAGGAGGTGGGGGGATGCGCCATCATTGTGGGTCTGTGGGGGACGGACCATGGCTTTGTGCCCCCCCGTGACCCCCCCATGTCACCGTGGTACAGGTGATGCTGTGCGGCATGCTCGAGGTGGACCTACAGGACTGGCAGAGGAACACTGTGTACCGGCACTACACCCGCAACAGCAAGCAGATTATCTGGTTCTGGCAGGTATGAGCCACCCCCACCCGACCGCAGAGGGCGTGTCTTTACCATACCACCATGAGCAAGAGTGCTCTGTCGCCCCCTGCAGTTCGTGAAGGAGGTGGACAACGAGGTGCGCCTGCGCCTAATGCAGTTCGTTACAGGAACCTGCCGCCTGCCACTAGGGGGATTCGCTGAGCTCATGGGTGAGTCCGCTCGCCATCTGCCCTCCTTAGCAGTGGGTGGGACCTGACGAGCGGCTTTATAGACGTGTCACTTCATACCGCAGGGAGCAACGGGCCCCAGAAGTTTTGCATCGAGAAGGTGGGCAAGGAGACCTGGCTGCCCCGGAGTCACACCTGGTGAGGGACCCGTGTGTGTGTGTATGTGTGTGTGTGTGTGTGTGTGTGTGGCTACCGCCTGCACTGAGGAATCACTGCCTCTCTCCTGTCTTTCAGCTTCAACCGGCTGGATCTGCCGCCTTACAAAAGCTTCGAGCAGCTGAAGGAGAAGCTGCTGTTCGCCATAGAAGAGACTGAAGGGTTCGGCCAAGAATAGCCGGCGTTCAGCGCCACGCCTCTGGTGTGGAAACGGCATCCCTCTATTACCCAGCCAAGCTAAACGAAAACAAACAAAAAAAAAACAACCAAAAACAAAGTGCACAGATAACTACTAATATATATAAGCTATTTTGTCATTAAGGAGTTATTTTGTCCTTATTTTGCATCATTTCCCTCAGCGATTCCCCTCATTTCTCCCTCATGAATATGCAGCAGGAATCTCAGCTTTTTCTCTTTTGAAAGAGTCTTTATTTTTAATTTTGGCTGGTTTTTAAAAGAAGATCCAGATAGAAGGATTTTATAGTAAACTCTATGAACAGCTCTAGTTTTATAGAGCTTCCAGGTGACTCTTCTGCGGGCCGCTCGGTCTGGGCCGTCCGGATCCCCATATTGCTGCCTTCTCTGTGTGTGCATGGCTGGCCGTAGTATCACGTCGGAACCAACCCGGATGCCATCATCAGGGCGTCTAAGCCCCTCCTCTCATGGCGCCGGCCCCCCTCTTTAGGTCCGCATTCAGCGCCAGCCATTAGCCTAGCCTGTTAGAACCTCCTCTGGGCCCGTACCGTATCTGTGGTCGACATACCGGCCACCTCGTTCTGCTTCTCCCTCCCCCTACTGCACGCAAGATTATGATTCATGGGGGTGGGGTCATCCAGCCAGGGGCAATTCCTTTGGGGAATATAGAGCCTGGCGGTCCATTGAGATGCATCCGTCTAGAGCAGGGGTCTCAAAGATCCAGCCCACGAGACGGTTCTGCCCAGCCTGGGATATATTTTTATAACATTATGAAATCTGGCCCACAAATCAATGTTTCGTTTTCCTCAGAGGATAAAAAGGATGTAAGGTCATTCTGCTAATCTGTGGCTGTGAAATTTACATCAAGCTCGGTAAATTTTACCGTCACCAGCCGACCCGTAAGTGGCCAGCTGTAGCTGCTGACTTCCAGCTGGTGGCCGTCGGGTTGTTTGAGTTTGAGACTCCTGGTCTAGAGCCTGCAGGCCTTGCCTGGCGTTCCTGAGCGGCTGGTGGCCCGCTGCCCAGTGACCTGCGTTATGACCGAAGCGTGACCGCAGAGGTGACCTCCACCCCCAGCGGTCCGAGCTCCCGCAGGCCGGCGCTCCGCGTCTGCTGACCGCCTGCTGAAAGCCATATCTCACACTTGGGCCGTTCCCTGTTTGCTTTCTGTTATATCTGAGGAAGGGCGCCGCACTGGGCTCATAGCACATCTCTGGACTGATGAAGTGTACCTTAACGGGCACGGCTGATTGGATGTGGTTTCACTGCTGAGACTGATTAAAAGAGAGCTAAGTGAATGGGTAGAATCCCTGTGTCTACGTGTGTAAGTGTGCGATCATCTGTGTTCCTGTTCCCGCTGCTGGCTGGATTAATGGAGAGGCTTATTATATACATATATAACGGAGACCGTCTTGGGAGGGGGGGGGGGCGAGAGTCCTCAGGGGAACACAAGCAGGAAGTACGTTATGATAATTGACACCCGCCTAACATGCACAAAGCTTTATGAAGACCCGGGTGACATTCCCTCTCAGGCCTGAGTGGGGCGACATTTCGCAGCACTCCCCCATAAAGGGGCCACAGTGCATATCGTGGTTGGAGTAAGGATCCCTGCGAGCCCAGGGGAGCAGTCCTGTGTCCGCTGCTGAAAGCTTGAACTGGCCCCTCCTCAGTTCATTGCCTCCTACTGGAACGAGAAGGCCTGAGAGTAAATCCCACCCAGCATGTGTTTGGCCCATCTCTCCACCTACCATGCCCCCCCCTCCCCAGCACTAACTCCTCGAAAAGAAGGATGGTGTTTCTCATATGTCAGTGGGGGTGTGGCTGAGGACCCCCTGACTATTCAGCAGGGCTCGAAAAACCACAGGACAGGAAGGACACAGACCCCAGGAAGCCTCAGCAGAAGGTTTTGATGTGTCTTCGGCACAAGATCTAACCAAATCCCCAATCAGCAAGTTTTTGCCTGCAGGCAGTGGTGAGACTGCCATCAGGCCAAAGAGAAGGCAGGGAAAACAATGTAAGTTGTCATTCTGTGCAGTTCAAATTGTATGCACCAGGTGGCAGAGTTGCTCACTGAAAGAGCAAGAGGCAGACTGGAAAAGTGTATCTCCCGGCGACAGTCCCATTCATGGAAAGCGTACACAGGACTGAATGCTGATTGAGGATCAGATTTAATGAGTGTCCTAACACTATGCATGTATCCTTCCATCTTAACTGCTTATCCTTCTTGTTTGCAGGGCTACATGATATTCTGTCCTTGTTAAAATTATGTGAAGTTATAGCAGAGCAGAGCCGTAATGATATCATTTACCGAAATGCATATCTCATGTTTCAAAATGTAGGGAAATCAGTCTGAAACGTGGAGGCGTCTTTCACCCCTGGTGACATCTCTAAGTGGGGTGGTTTTTTCCTCCCTGCCTTCAAATCAGTCTGCACCATCTCCCTAGTGTAAGAAACATAGTACTCTGAATCTATGAATGGAACATGCATGCGTTTCATTTTTTACAGATCAACAAAACCCTTTGAGAAGGAGCTTATAGCCATTGGTGGTTTTAAATAACTCCAGTGGCAATTTAAGAAAAAGCATTGTTCATATGAATTATGTGTTGGTTTCAGATGCTAGCAATTGGAATGTGTTTTCTGTTGAGTCTGAGAGATACTAAATCATAAAATAAGGATCTGGCTTTGCACCTGAGATGGGCCCTTTCTTCCAAGTAAGCACAATGGGAAGTATTCAGCTGTGTCCAGATCTCCAGCTTCAGTCTGTGGAGCTCCTAAACTGGTTTGGCCCAGGCTGTTCCGATTAAATACCTGGCTTGAGCAACCTTTCTTGGACTAGCTCGTTAGCCATCACTCAGTGTCCAAGCCCAGTTTAAGGCTTTAATCAGCGCGTTTGGAGCTTGACAAGGTGAAGTTCATAGTGCATCTGCGCAGGAATTGAAACGCCCTGACCTTCTGGCTGTACATTCATTGTCAAGCTGTGCTGATGAATGGCCTTCAGACAAACCTCAGTGTCGGACGTGAGGGTCCATTCTGCATGGCCACCAAGGCCGACCCAAGGCTTGCACTCCCAGAATTATAAGCACTCCGTTGCAAATCCATCACAAACAGGAAGCTTCATTCAACAATTATTCTGTCTGCTTTTAAGTGCTTCATGGAGTCAAGTTCTGTCTGTGTCCTGTTCAGCTGTCCTGCACCGGACTGTGTAGGGTTCTGTTTGCGCTGTTTTGGTGTGTCTGGTATGGTTGAATTCTGATACTCATGACATTTAAATATATTTTTTGTTTTTAAGTTCCTGTCCTGCTCTGCTCTGCTTTGTATTTCTGTTACCCTGTATGCCTTTTTTTTTTTAATCCTCCTGTCCTGTTCCGTCCCATCCCGCTCCGTCCTGTTCCGGCCTCCTTCCGCGGGCCGCTCTGTCCTTGTACTCTCTCTGAGCCCCCGGCAGGCCACGCTAAATCGGCAGCGAGGCACAGGCTGGCTGCAAGCCCAGCTCGGGCTGTGCCCCTGCTCGCGCGCGCTCACGCTGCCCCCACCGAATGACCGCGCCACGGGTGCCGCCAGCACTCCGCACCCCTCCGCGGAGATGAACACCTGTGCCGAGCAGATTAGCTCCCGGTTAGCTGCTGTCGCTCTGAATCCTGGGGCTCGCTGAGGGAAAATGGCCACACTGCCGTCGAGGAAGGATTTAACCACGTCCCCCCTGGACGACCTTAAATTAAACAGAAACTTAAAGCAGAAATATTAGCACTTACAAAACTAAACGTGTGTGTGGGTGTGCACCGGAGGAAGGGATTTTATGTAAGTATTTGCGATTAGATCCCAAAATAATTACATCTACCTCTGGAAAACTTATTTATCTTAAATCCCAAATATTACATACAGTACGCAGTATGTAAGTCAACCATCAGTGAACAGAATAATGAGGCAGGAATTTCACAAGGGTCAGGGACCACGCAGGACTCCCATGGAAGATGGTACATCTACTTGTTTAGCATGCACTTTTGTGTAAAGCTTAGGGTCGGAGTTCAGAGGTATAGGTACAGAGAGGTATAGGTCAGCTCTCTGATGTGATTACCAGCCATGGTATTTGAGGCTATGACCTTCCAAACAGGCGCATATCCCTAACCCACTGAACTACTCAGTACTGAATATGATAATCAGTCCTATTTCAGGGTGCAGAGGGAAAAAAACACAACTGAGATCACCTGACGTTCGAATTTACTATTACACCCTGGACTCTCACACCTACCTGTCACATGGAACTCACATTAATAACAGATAGAGTTACACGTTTTCCTGTACCGTTCATCTTGTCACTGTGGCATGAAACTGAGGAAACACACACAAAACATACGGTGTACTTTAGTTTTCAGCTACGCGCGGCCTCATGCCCAGATATTTTAATGCTTTCCCCAGCAGAGGGCGCAGTAGCTGCAAATGAGAAATGAAAACAGTACAGTTTTCAAATTCTCTGTAAGTGGGTAGAACTGGTGCCTTTTTTTTTTTTTTTTTTGGACCCCTGAAAACAGAATGGGATTTGGCAGGGAATCCAATGTAAAATCCACACATTAAACCACCGGCTTTCTGGTTAAGCGTTTAGGTGCGAACGTAAACGTGACAAATGTAAAACCGTTTCATTTACTGATTAATCTGTTAACTGCCTGAGTTTAGAAGTTGGCTAAAGTCAGCCAATAAATCTGCGCGTCCACTCGCTACTTATCCAGTTGGGATCGCCGAGGGTGTGGAGTCACAAAATTCCGCACAAGCACTGTCAAAGATATTAAGCTGATGCAGGGGTAGCGAGTGTTTTACCGTGGTGACTTACTGTGATAGTTGGGTCAGCATGAATTACCGCTCAGCGTGAATTACGCTAACATTCCCTTTCATGACGCGTCCTTTCAGTGTTCTTCTGTAGCGGTAGAAGAGACCGTTTTGGACCGGGAGCTGTATTAAACTGCAATTAATAAACGACGTAAGTGGGTAGGCTGGTCTCCTCGCGGAACAAAGCGGCGCCTTTTTCTGGCGACGGCTTTGTGCGGCTCGCGCGCGCGGACCTGAGGCGCGAGGCGCCGCGACGCCTCAGGAAAATCGAAGCTCTCGCGGGCATTGACATATGAGTCATAACCGTAATTGGCGGGAATATCGATCCATTCAGTCTGAAACGTACCGACCTGAAAAGGGCTTTTCGGAGTAATTCAACTTTCCGGAAAATTATCAGTGCAGTCCATAATGAAGTCAAACTAGCGGAGCCTCTCGCAGTCCCTTCCTGGAACCCAGGCCAGTGACCTCCACAATGTGAGGCCATGTCCTAAATCTCCATGTCACCTGCTTTTGTCCTGTCCTGTGCTTAAAAAAAAAAGTCAAGGTCTTTTCACTGGGTACTCCAGTTTCCTCTCTTAATCAACAGACATTCTGTCAGTGTACAGTATGTGCCCGTGCCTCATCCCCTGTGCCGCCTTGTATTGCGCCCCCATGTGCTGTTACATTGGCTAAGCAGTCGTTGTTTCTGTATATTGTTTCTGACTGGGCTGCCTGCTCAGACACACCTGCCAGTGATACCCTCTCCTCACTGAATGGATGGATGGAATTTCTGTAGGTCACCTGACTTTGTTGACATGCTCCAGGTTCTGGATGCATTTCCAGGCACTGACCAGCAGATGGACAGCTTTCCCTTTCAATGAGCTTCCTGCGTCATGGGGGGCCGCGCCGCCCGCGGGGGGGCGGGGGGGGGGGCGGGGGGGCGGAGGGGGGGGGGGGGGGAGGG
>JAODKN010000079.1:7162119-7185702 GCA_026774425.1 Petrocephalus zakoni
CTGAGGACGGGAGGATTCACACGAGGGAAACGAGGGGGCGTGGCACACAGGAGGAGCAGTCGGGCAGGGCATGACAGGTGCACAGGTTCTTTCACCACTGCAATGACCCCACTACCCTCCCCAACCACCCCATGTCAAACCCATAAGTGAGTTAATTGTCCTTTACAATCCCTGATGCATCACCAATGTACCTGGTAACAGCAAAATAATCCACTGCATTTACACTTGCTGACATTGATTGTTTCTGGATGTCAGTCATACTGAATCGCACCATTTCATCATCTCTCATGGAGGTGTTAACCTGTCAGGCACATAGTCTCCTATCAGGAGGTCAGAATCTATGCCAGCAGCTCCTTTGTTTGTCTAGACCAGCTCAACTGTCTGTCCAAGATGGTCCTAGATCCACTTGGCCCAGAGCCTTGATACTGACATGGACCTCACTTGGAGATAGGAAAGGTGTTGATGGGGTGATTAACTGCACACGCTCTGATTAATCACAAAAAAATATATAAAAAAACTCTCCACATATGCTTATACATCACTGTAGATAGTAGGCCTTTAGCAGTATAAAATTCTGACCTAATATTTCATATTTTATTAGATAACAATGCTGTTAGACTAATGTGTCCCTGCTCTCGTACCTGCACACTGCCTGCCGTTTAGGTGGATCTCTGCATGTCACTGTGTGTCTTGGGTTTAGAAGAGGTGTTAGGAGCAAGCAGATTTTCTATCCCAGTGGCTTCCACCCCACACAGACACACAGACCCACTGCCAGCAGCTCGGTGATGATGACATGTTGGGGGCGGAAACCCTGACACAAGCCAGCTGAAGAGATGGTGCCACCACACAGGCAGGACTGAGCAATCTGCTCCATGTCTGTTATCCCTTTTGTTTATCTAGTTGTCTCTGTGGTTCTGAACTTCCTGGCCCAAACGAGGTATCTATACTTCCAAACTTGCTCATGGGAGAACAAAAAAATGATTGATTCAAAAAGATAACCAATCAGACTGTAGAGGAGGTAGGACCAAGACATCAGAATAGTTGGTCTGACATCTGACATAAGAGTTGATTGGTTATCTCTTTGAACCAATCAATTTTTGTTTTGCCCTCAGGACACTTTTGTGTAAGTAAAACTCCCATTAGCCTGTTATTCATTTTTATTTGACATGACTTTATCTGTGGTTCACCCCTCAGTGGTTCAGTTTACTAGGTGTTTTTTTATTATCATAAATGTTCAGTGTACTTTAAATGGTAATTAGATCATGACTGAGCTTGGTGGTGGAAAACATCAATACCTTTCTGACCTGTCTGACCCACAATGGTCTGTTTACAGAGGAGTGCAGTCCTCTGTTAATTGGTGTTAATTACTTTGTTTAGGCCTAATGTTGGAATGGGGGCCTGTTTTCATCTGAATATATATGAACTGGTCATTAAGGGTAATAGAGAATCATTGATTGTGCTACTTACTGGAGACCAATTAGTGGGTATGTTACACAGTCTGATAGTGAGCATGTAAAATCATTTACAAAGAAAAGTAGAATCCTTGGGTCAGCCAGTATGATGTACCTTCCCCGATCAGCCAGCATGGAGCAGCCAGTCCAGATCAGCCAGTGTGGGTCAGTCAGTCTAGACCAGCCAGTATGGAATAAACCCCATATATCAGCTGCATGGAGCTGTTGGTCTGGATCAGCCAGTGTGGAAAAAACCTCATAAATCAGCCAGCATAGAGCAGCCAGCCCAGATGAGCCAGTGTGGAATACATCTTATTGATCTACTAACATGGCATAGCCTGCTCAGTTCAGCTAAGGTGAAGTAACCATATAGATCGGCTAGCATGGAGCAGCCTGCCCAAATCAGTCAACCTGGAGCAACCTCCAAGCTCATGGTAGCTGGGGTAGGACATCTCTCTCAAAACAGCTAACAAGGATCGGGCTCCCAGGAGAGCTAGACTCTATTGGCTTGCCTAATCAGTTTGCAAGCAGCAGAGGGCATTCTGGGACATGGGCAGCAAAGCCTCTGTTTCTCCACACCCATAGCATGGTCTGGCGTGGACACCCAGCCTTGCACTGTACCAGTTATGTCATGTGGTTGTGGTGGACTGCCTGCATAGAGCGAGAGGTACCATAACCCCAAGGAGAGCTTGTGCAGATCGGAGCAGCCAGCTGCCCTTCAGTTGGTGATGGAGATGTGCCACTCCTGTTCCATCTCTGTGTAGGTAACCATGTATCCAGTCCGGTAAAACTCAAACAGCATGCACAAGAAGGTTTCCGGACCATGACAGAGACAGGGTTGGTCCACAGAGAAGCCGTAGCAGTGAGCTGTGTTGGACTAACCCAAATCCCTCATTACAAGTCAAGCCAAAACACAAGAACTCATAGAAAGTTGGCAGACTTGAAATTAGGAACCATGGTGGACCTTAATTACAGCTGAGTGGGTTTCAGCAGAGCTGCCTAGTTTTCTCAGGCCACACCTACATCGTGTCTTTTATTGTTAGCACTTTCCAGAGACTGCAGGATCACAAAGGCCTCAGTGTAGCTGGCCAGTGTATAACTGCCACGTCCGTTTGCTTTGGAAATGATGCCAGGGGAGAAGTGAGGAAGCCCTCTGTGTTTCTAGGCCCGGTCGGCCGACAGCTCCAGGTATTTAACGGGTCAGGGACGCTATCGCGACCACAATATTTTCAAAACGTCGGCAGGTTTGCCGGGGCAGCCGAATGGAACACTGAGAAAGCGAAAACCTATCCTGTTATTCTGCGGACAAAGGCCCGAGACATGCAACACTTTTTTTTTCATTTTTCCTGGCATTTGTGCTCCTTTCAAGACAGCTGGGAAGACAGTTTTTGACTGCATGATCTAAATGAAAAGAATGACTCATCCCAGACAGAAATCCGTTTGTATATCTTTCCATTCGAAACACATTGGATTTGCTGGTCTAGAAACTAATGTCACCATTAATGTGACACAAACACGTGTCCCAACGACAAAGAACAGCTTCACTGCTCCCTTAGTTTGCAGCATCTTTGAATTTGATGTGCCATTTAATGTTGTTATATCAGCGGCTTTTGTAATTTACAGTTGAAGGGGTGAGGTTTTTGGCATGCGAAACCTTCTCCAGCTGTTGCCCTGTTCAGTCCAGTTGAGGACTGTTGCTCACAGTTTATGATAGTTCCTTCGAGGAGATTTGCTGAGGTGCCGCTTTATGAGTGCTCGACAATAGCTCACAGACTATACCACTGTCAAGCTCAGATCGTGGCATTGCAAAACCCCTTCCCCTCACCGGTTGCCACAATCTCTTGCACCTCCTTGCGGATGGAGGGCACATGTATCTAATTATCTTTGTGCACCCTAATGTATTGCAGACTGCTCCTAGGAGAAGATGACGAGATGATGACGATCATTTGCTCTGTCTCATTATTCATTGTGGCTTACCTGAAATGTGATTCCTAAAAATAGGGGGCGTGTTTGGTGGCCTCTAAGATGCCAGCAAGTTTTGTGATTGCTCTGAAAAAAACCTAGGAGAATATCAGGAATGAACAAGTGACTAAATGCTTCCATAAAATTTGCAGACCTCTATTTGACCTCTGAAATAAATTAAACATTGATTATTAACAATCGCGGACTCTTATTTAGACTAATAATGGATTCCGTAGTTCTTTGCCCCTGAAAATAGCAATGCCCGAGACTACGGTGAAATACTACTGACTTCAATCTCTGGTTATATACATGTTTTTTCCCAAAACCATTTTTAGAGGTTCATGCTCATGTGGAACTGATACCTTGACCCTTTGAGCCGATCTAAGCTATAAGGATCATGGGTAAGATCCATGTTATGCTCAGGTAATGAATACATGCTCGGTTAGCTACATTAGCTGATCTTGCCAAGCCAAACAGGCAGCACAGAGTAGCATAAGTTATGGGAATGTTCCAGAAGGCAGCTATTCTTTGGGAAAGATTGTGCTATATTCTGTGCTGTGTGATACCTACCCTTGTCGTGTATTCTGTACTGTGTGTACTCTATCTATATCTATCCATCTTACTCTACTCCACCCTACCCTACCCTACCCTACCCTACCCTACTCTACTCTACTCTTAGTAGCATTTATCAGCCCATCTGCTGTTCCTTAATGAAAGAGCCTCATTTTGCTGTGTGGAAGAACAGTTAAAGCCAAGTGCTTGAGTCTAGCTAACTACCCTGGAAGAGGGCCGAGCAGAGCCGTGAGAACAAGCTGCCTCAGAGTCTTCAAAGGGTCGCTTGAGGCCAACGCTCTCACCCCAGTGCCTGGGGCTGTTTATGTGGAGTAAATATTACGCTGTGACTTTCTTTCTGCTTAGTCAGGGAGCATGTCCTCTGTTTCTGGAGGTCTTCTGAGAGATCCAACAACCTTATATGGTGTAGGGGTTCTGGAGGTGAAAGCTTATCCATATTCCTTGTGGGTCTATGGGATTCACAACATTTTGTGGGTGGTTTTTGGGAGGAGGAGGATTTAGGGAAATCATCCCTCTTTTTTGTTTCTTTTTTGTACCATGGAGCAAAAAACACTACAGTGAAAACACTCGAGGCTATCAGCAGCCAGATTTAAGCTCACGGATGAAGCCGATTACCTCAGACGGGTCCTCCACTACCTTCAAAGCAAAGCGGCACTTTGAATTTGAATTAAGTTACCGGCAATCACCTGCCTGCCTAAAAGGCAAGCATTTGTGCCTTTGCTGAAGTTCAGGGCGGCGGAGGGGAGCTGATAAGCGGTGTCTCCATGGTTCATTTTGTGTGGTCGACCCAGATGGAGCCTACGTCCCTCAAGGCTTTCAGAAAAAGGCCTCATGGCCTGATAAGATTGAGCATGAAGCCGGACAGCAGCTGTAGATGAGGCAGATTACTGTTATTTGTGATGAGGGGACATGCAGGGCCCTGCCAAGTCCCAGGGGGACGAGGGCCGACAGCTGCCAGGACAACGCAGCAACGCATGGAGGAACCAGAAGGTAAACAATGGTACAGGAATCTGTGAAGGGCCCTGAAAGTGGCCGAGTCAAGGCCTGCAGGGAGCCCTGCTGAGTACTGCCTTTAGGCAACATAACCTGAGCTGCTCATACTCGGCTCTGTGCAATGCCGGTCAATCCACTAGATGACATAGGTGGCTGCCTAGGGGCCACCCTTGAGGGTCTTCTGAAGGACTGGCACCACCCTGGCAAGCTTGCTTAAGGCTCCACATGGGCTTGGACTGTATGAATGGGTAAAGTTTACCTTTCAGATAAAACCTTCGGCTGACCCGGTAAATGCTATGAGTTGTGATCGCATGAATAAAGAATGATGTTTAATAGCTAAAAATAATGCTTTTGTCTGCTTAAGATTCAAGGCAGTTGAAGCCTGAATTTCAAAGAACCAGGTCCACAGTACACCTCACTTAACGAACGTGGGGTTAAATGCCACTGTGAAGTGATTAATCTTATGACCTACACTATTCTATATAATTGTATAGCTATATCAGAATTAATGAGATGTAATAAGCATGTTACAAAACAATTTAAAATATTGCCTTAAAATGTGTATCTACCATAGTTAAGATATGCAGGGGAAAAGGTCTTATGATGGACTGAATGATCAGGGAATATTTTAATCTCTAATTTGTTAGTTAGTTTTATGGAGCAGTTTGATATGGTTTTAATTTTATTTCTAATAAACTTCTTCTTGCTGAAAAACCAGAATGCTGGTGGAAAAAAAAACAGATTGGGGGTGTAATGATAAGATTTCTGTAATGTATTATTTACGACAGAGTCCACGAGAGCCATCAAGCTGATTGCACTTATCGCTTTAATTAAGCGGAAGGGAGCAGACATTTATCTCACTGGTGGTACCGTTTCATTTGGAGTCATAATCAGCCGCACATTGATTGTCTGGTAGTCAGAGCAGGAGCTGGGGAGGGGGGGTGAAATGGAGTGATGGGATGGCTGTGGGGGGGCACTAATGACAGAGGAATTCTAGGGGATTGAAGGGGGACAAGAGTTCAAACACCACAAGATGCCCATATTTAGTTTTCTAACTTTAAAGGATCATTATATCATGAGATATTCAGTCAGGCAGGTAGCACATTGTAAACACTGAGCAGAACACCCGACCGGGGTGGGTACACACTGAACAGAACACCCAACAAGGGCAGGTATCACACTGAACAGAACACCCAACCAGGGCAGGTATCACACTGTACAGAACACCCGACCGGGATGGGTATACACTGAACAGAACACCCAACCAGGGTGGGTACATACTGAGCAGAACACCCAAACGAGATAGGTACACACAGAACAGAACACCCAACTATGATGGGAATCACCCTGTACAGAACACCCGACTGGGGAGGGTATACACTGAAAAGAATGCAGAACCAGGATGGACATCACATTGTACAGAACACCTGAACTAGGTAGGTACACACAGAACAGAACACCCAACGAGGACGGGTATCACACTGTACAGAACACCCGACCAGGGTGGGTATACACTGAACAGAACACAGAACCAGGTCGGGTATCACATTGTACAGAACACCCAACACTGAACAGAATGCCTGACCGGGGCGAGTACACGCTGAAAATACTCCCGACCAGGGCAGCTGTCTCATTGTATACATTGAACAGAACACCCAACCAGGGTAGGTATTACACTGTACAGAATACCCGACTGGGATGGGTACATACTGAACAGAACACCCTACCAGGGCAGGTATCACATTGTACAGAACACCCGACAGGGGTGGGTACACATTGTACAGAACACCCGAACCGGGGTGGGTATTTCATTGTACACACTGAAAAGAATACCCAACCAGGGCAGGTGTCTCATTGTATACATTGAACAGAACACCCAAACAGGGTGGGTACCACACTGCACAGACCACCTATTGTTGTCGTTATTGATCGGCTCAGGTCGTAAAATTCCTGCCGTTGTGTTTCTTGGAGACTTTAATAAATACCCTGCCCATCTTCAGGGTGATCTGCGCATCGGGAGAAATCAATAACGGGCTAATCTGCTCTGTAACAACATGAGATTAGAGGGCAGGTGAGCGCGCCCAGCCACGGCTCTCCGTTTGAACGCCGAGGGAAGATTCTTTTTCCGACTCTTATAAATAAACAGGGCTTTCACCCCTGTGGCGGATGATGAGGATGACTCGACGGCCGATATTGAGCTTGGCCTGCTCCTCCAGGACCACAGTGTTGTCTACAAGACGGTCCGGTGCCATTAGAGAGTATCCCCATCAATCCTGACTGCGGTGCACAAATACCATTACACCATAGAAGGGCTCAAAGCTTCAGAGACCCGGTACAGTCATTTTGGCTAAATTACCCATCTAATGTGGGCCCAGTTTAAACCAATTAAAGAGCTTCCACCGTGACTGTGCAGTTTGCCAGTGGCTGCCTCTTGATAACAGGATGAAATGGTTCTAATTGAAGAGCTAGGGAGAAATATTTAAGAGCTCCACCACCACTTACAGTCACGTGACGATAACACATGCGGAGTGCTTATTTTCATTTATATATATATATATGATACACATCATAATGCTGGCGGAAGGTCACCTGCCCCTCAGATCATCTCTGTATCTGAGCTTCTTCAAGTTATTCATAAAGAATAATTACGGGATTGGAGTCATATACGGCTTAAACTCATATCATTGCGGGGATTTTAAAGAATTTCAAAGGGATTGCTTCCTTCATTTAGCCGTACATCCCCGGTGTTTTTTTAAAGCCATCCCTCACTTAATTGCTTCTAAGTTGGTGGAAAAATCCCAGCTGGAGAATTACTTATGCCTCCTGGCAAAGTGCAACCTAAATAAGCAAGGGCATTAATGAAGTTATTTGTAAAGTAAGGTGCCCTTATAGGTGTGTGCCTTTAAGTAAATCACTCAATCTGTTAATCTGTTGCTACACAAAAACACTTGTACAGTACATGTATGTGTTTGTGTGTGTATGTTTGTGTATGCATGTCTGTGTGTATGAGTGGGTTGGGGGGGGAGGGGTGTCCCCAAAATGTCCCCAGAATGTCCCCAGAATGTGGTAAAATCTGAAACTTCCTTACTTTTGAGGATGTTTCTATAGGTCCCCATTTGGATAACCTCAATTTTATACAAGTTTGTGGATGCAATTCACAAACTTAACTTATGGTTAAGGTTAGGGCTGGGTAGGGGTTACGGGTGTCGTGATTGGGATTAGGGTTTTTCCCATAGAAATGAATGGATAGGTACACGAGTCTGTGTGTGTGTGTGTGTGTGTGTGTGTTATCCCCACAATG
This sequence comes from Petrocephalus zakoni, assembly GCA_026774425.1. Lineage (NCBI taxonomy): Eukaryota > Metazoa > Chordata > Actinopteri > Osteoglossiformes > Mormyridae > Petrocephalus > Petrocephalus zakoni. The sequence goes on from JAODKN010000079.1 coordinate 7,170,400, forward strand.
TGATTTAAACCTGTTATTTTGATGTTGTGGGGAGCATTTTTCAGGTATCCATAAAGGGAATCTCAATTTTATAAAAATCTGTCACTGCAATCAAAAAACTAAAGATGCTATAAGTCTAGTATTTTGTTTGGTTACTTATGATTAAGGTTAGGGCAAGGGTAGGGATGTCAAATTTAGGATTAGCGTTTTGCCCATGGAAATAGAGAGTCCCCACAATGATGGGAATATATGGACTCTACGTATGTGTGAGTGTGTTTTTACATACTAATGCGGTCATGGTTTCCACGGTATAATTATCTGCTGCCATTCCTGGAATTAGTCAATGCACAGCGCTCTGTCAGGTGACTCCATCATAGGTGCCATTAAGGGGTTACTAAAAGTCAGAGCCAGTCCCCAGTCCCTTATCACACTTCAGCACTACATAGTGGGATATTTAGAATTAGAATTTCAATTTAAAAACTGTAGTTCCTTGTAGATGGTAATTTAACGGATGACCATAATCTGGAAAGCAAAAAATTCGACCTAAAAAAAAGTATTTTTTTATTAAACTTTGTTGAATGGTTCAGCATGAGATCAGGGTGATATGTACTGTTAATAACATTTTTTAAATATTTAATAAAAATATTTTTAATATCTTCATATGAAGAGAACATCGTCCTGCATTGTTTACGGTAAAAGTGAACCATACGGTTAGCCATCACAACGAGCTGAACCTTTTACTTTTGCTCAGATGTGTTAAGGAAAAAGCTGATCAGGAACATGAATATTTCAGAACATGGTGATGTTCCAAAAAAAAAGGCGTGATGTTTGTAAAATACTGCCACCATCATTCGCAGCTCTGCGAGAAAGAAGCCACCATCAAAAATGACACGAGTTACAATCCTGCGCCGACCAGCTCTGCATAATAACTTTGTCGTTTACCCTTCAGGTGGTGAGATCTTCCAGAAGCATCCGCCACCCGAACGCAGGCAAACGTTCGGTTTGCACCGGACACGCGGTGCCTGCGGAAATATCCTGACAGAATCCTGGGGCTGCCGCCTTCCCATATCGGCTGTGTTGCTCTTTTCGTAGCGCGGGGTGCGAGGGAGTGATTTCTCTTATAGGAGAAGAGGTTAGAAAAGCTAAACGTTTGATTTCCAGAGCAGCCTGGCGTCACGGGAGCCTGACGTTCCAGAAAGCGACTGCTAGAATACCGTGTTAGAGACGGAGCTCTGGGGATTTGTCAGACTGCGTATCATAGATAAATAGAACTGAGATTAATGGTCAGATGAAATGAAGATTAATCTCAGCAGACAGGCTGGCCAGCATCATGTTTGCTGCTTGAGGAACACGTCATGCGCTGTGTAAAATTCAATTTGATTAAATTTTTATATAGCGCCTTTCACAATAGAGTTGTCCCAGAATTTCTTCTGGTCCTTTTGTCCTTACTGGAACTGAGGGAACTCGAAGGGAACTTGAAATTGTAACAGGACATTTTTTGTCAATAAATCCTCAGCTAAAATAAGGTTAGAGATGGATATTAGAGCATGACAAAAGCTCAACTCAGGCACGGAGATCCGCTAAAGTGGTTGACAGAGTTGTTCTTCGATGGGAAGTTGCAGTCTCCAGACGCCAGATAGATCTAATGTTAGTGGTTTACGCTGAAGAAAGCAAAAAAACGAGAATTTGGAGCAGCTGGAGAGATTCTTTATGGATGAATGTGAAAGTGCTGCAGAGGAACATGGCAGAATCTCATAAAACCACGCAGGAAGTTTCTTCTCAGTGAGAGGAAAGCTGACGTCAGTGCCGCGTACAGGCACCATCACGGACGAGAATACCCTCGCTGTCCATGCTTGGCGAAGGCGAAGCATGCTGCTCCTCTCCAGGTTTGCGTTGTGGGCTCCCAGTTTATCAAGGCAAAGAATCGAATGTTCCAGATTCGTCATCCTCTGGTTAAGGGTACAAATAAGTATGCAGGACCCTGTCAGTCTGAACAGTTTTATTAGATAACAGGGATATCATTGCTGTTTGGTAAGTTGCAGGTGGGTGACTTTGACTCTACAAATCAGTTGATGATGATTATTGTTTGTTTGTTTACTATATGAGATGGGATTTTATGGCATGTTTAGCATGTTTGCCTCACACCTCTGGAGAGCTGAGTTCAATTCCCTAGCCCTGCTCTACTTCTGTGGAGTTTGTATGTTCTGCCCATGTTGTTGTCGGGTTTCCTCCAAGTTCTTTGGATTCCCCCATAGTCAAAAACACATGCTATGGTGATTTGACCCCCATGACCTTGCATAAGACGAGCAGGTATTGAAAATGGATGACTGGATTTTATGGCTCTCAGCTCTCCAGTCATCTGAGGTGAGGCTCCTTGGAGACCTCCATCCTTTCAGACCTGGGAGAGCTGGGCAGCTTTAAGGCATCAGTGTGTGACTCAGCGCTGATGGCCAATTAAAACATGAGGATGGTTTGCTGTGGCCCCCCCAGAGGACTAAGGCATTCAGCTAAAAGAGCAGTCCAGGATACCTCCAATGTCTATGCCCAATGTCTGTGACCCAATCAAGGCCTCAAATCCACCTCAAAAGGTATGTAAGCGTCCAGTCAGAATCTTTGCTATACAAGGTGATGTCCATCTTAGATTGGCTGTTTAGATTCAAACTCGCGTCTTGACCTGCTTTGAGTTCATCCTCTCCAAGAGCCACTCAAAGAGCCACAACCAGCATGCCGCTGACATAGTGCATCTTATTGCCCTTGCAGGGAGCCAATCGCATTCTTATCTTTTGACAGGTTGGACAGGCAAGATCTGCAGGGAATACAGATCCGTAAAGCCGCCTCCAGGCGACACGACTTTTATAGTCGTCAAATCGCTGTACTGTTCACACTACATGACTTACATGTCTTGTAATCGGGAGTCTTGAAGTCGCTGCAGCTAACACATTACCCAACTGATCGGCGACAGGGGGTCACAGACTACAAGATCTTTCACCAGGAGGAATCACAGATGAGTCTATCTGGTGTCCAAACTGAATTCTGTCACGGGAAATCATAATTCTAGTGTCAACATGCTACAAATTATTAAAACACATGTGCTTGACATTTACAAATGTGTGGCAAATAATACATAGAACTATCAGGAAACAGTAAAAAAAATAATTATATATATATATATATATATATATATACACACACACACACACACACCTGAACTCTAAAAATAATTTGAGTCTTTAAACAAAAGGAACCTTTTTAACACCTTCTTAAACTCCCCCTTCGGGTCTCACCTCACCCCGTGTCTTGCACTCTCGTTGACTCTAACTCATTGCCACACATTGCCAGCCATGACACTTTTCACACCTACAGGATTTGGAGTCAAGTCCAGATATTTAGCACTCCAAATATCTGCCGGGCGTCTGACACATCGGCGCCTCCATCAGGTCACAAACCCCAAATGTCGATTTTTCCGGCAATCTCCAAAACAGTCGGCAAGCTGAAAATCGGGGCTAAGATAGTGTAGTGTGAACTTAGCTTAAGCAGTCAAAGGCTCAACCTGCTTCAGTAAACACATCAGGTTCTGTGCTCCCCATGCAAAAGTCTTTTTTCCACTCTGGTAACTCCACCTTTTCACTGCGCAATTAGTCTATGTTTCATAGAAACCACTCTTTTAAGGGTCCTAAATTAAAAATGAGATTAGACCCGCGTTTTGCTCGTTATGGGCTTTTCTAATTAAAGCTGAGAGCCAGCAGAGGCCCATTCGCATTGCGCCGGGTTGAGCCCGACAGATTCGCGCGTACGCCGTCACACCGGCGGGCGTGGCACTTTGCAGGCGGGGTGGAAAGCAGCCGACGAGCCAAATGAAGGTAACCTGAGTGAGCTAAAGCGGATTTGAGCGCCTCTTATCGGGGAGGCACACGCGTGGGATTGCCGGAGCGGGGGCATTAAAACCTGCGGTGATTAGCGACGGCGGGAGACAGAGCGAGCGAGAGAGAGCGCAAGACATAGGGGAGCTGGCGTGCAGGGTCTTGGCGGGCGGGCACGAGAGAGAGAGTGAGGGAGAGAGAGAGGAGCTGGTGGGTGGGCGAGTAAGTGGTGGGCAAGTGGGTGTAAGCAGCCATCCACTGATTTCAAGGCTAAATTCAGCCCCCCCACTCCTTCACAGCCCCTTATTATCCAAACATACAATCACTCTTGTCACATGCGGACGAGTAATGGGACATCTCACTTCCGCTCTGTCGAAATGGCATTTGCCGCGCAACGCTTTCAGAATGCTCTCCAGATTTACGTGTCTGTCTAACGGCCTGTGAAATCGCATGTCTGTCGCTTCTATCCTCTGCGGCATGCATAGGGGCGCCCGGCCGGATGGAAATGGCTGCTCTGTAAGAAACATCCTGGTGGGGATGTGGGGGCGGGGGAGCAATTCTCTGATCGATCGGGCTGTCTCCTTAGATGCCTGTACAGAAAGGCGTCCCAGTATCACTCTCTTCACCGTGCAGCGCAACAGTTGCCCGAGCTCGGTGTGTTATTAAGCCTCATGACATCTGGCTTTACAGGGATTTATACTGATGCGACATGATTGGAAGCCCTAACCCAGTACCGGTCAGAGCCCACGTGGCACCCAAAATGAGCTTTGCCACTGGTGCCCCCTGTCTGGCACAAAGTGAAACTGGCTTGCCAAGTCAGTGACCCCACAGAAGATGGTGCCCTAGGCAGCCCCTTAGTCTTACCCCACATGATGTTTTTGTACAAGCAGAGGATCCTAAGACATCCTGAAATTCATGCCAAAATGGAAACACAGGTAATTCCCCTGGATTACTCCACCTCCACAACTTGCAGTTATCTGTACATTTCCAGTACTGTGGAATTTGCTATGGAGGGTATAGTGGCACCAAAGAATATCCGGACACCCATTCTGAGCATGGCCTCAATTCCGTGTATGTGGACTCTTCATCTTCCATACAGTTTGTTTTCCTGTTTTTTGTTTTCCACCTGAAACTTCCGACTCCAATGCAGTTCAAGCAAATTGGTTAGCTGAATGATTAAAATTAAACGACTGGCTGAAATGAGTGTGTTTCCGATGGACCTCTGTCCCGGCCAGGTGGGGCACATTCTCCAGGACATTCTATTGGGGCTGTCTAGCATAATTCCGGGAGAAATGTTGGTTCGTAGCAGGAGCTACCCCAGGAGATGTACTGGTAAGAAGTGAAGCTCCAATTTCCATGGGAATCCCGGGATTCAGGGTAGAGGCTCTGCTCAATCAGACCAGGTGTGCCAAATGTGGAGTTGGGATGGCCTGTTAAATTTAAGGTGTCCAGGGAGCTCCAGCCGTTTTTAAACCAAGCTCACCTTGGGAACTCCTATGTAAGGGCAGAAGGAGGCACTTAAGAGAAGGACCAGAAGGACAACATCTGTGGGGTTATGAGATTATGATTCCCAACTCCCACACAATGAAAAAACTGTTTCACCACCATAAACAAATCATTAAATATATCATTACTTTCACCTGAATGTATATTTAAATGTCATTTAAGTTGATTATTTTATGAAGTATATCCTTCCAGATTCAAATTGAATCTAAATTAAATCATCAATCCCTTCCTGGACATATTTAATCTACTGCTGATATGAAATTGAGAGAGAAAAGTTTTGTTCTTGTGATGCATTGGACTGCAGCTCGGTTTTCCTTCAGCTTCTCTTCAGCTGACATAAAGGGCAGCCAAGCCCCCCAGTCATGGGACCAAAGATTCATGTGAATATATCCACTCAAATCCATACACAGAAGGCTGAGGCCTAGCTGCCATTGAGCCTAGGGGCCGGAAAATACCCTCATTAGCAAAATAAATCCCCCGTTGGCCGTGGCCAACCCAACTGTCAAATAACTCCTTTTAAGAGGAGGCTGGCTCTTTCTCGAAGTGGTCACTCACGGAGCGGAATCGCAGCTATACATCAAGTCACAGTTATTGTGTCGGCATGGTCAGGCTAGCAAAGTGAAGGGTTTAAACATGGCAGTAAGTGATAGAGGGAAATGCTATTAGCCAGCTAATTCACTGGTGGGTTTTGTTTCTGTGACACAGAGGGAGCATTCCATTAACCTCTGCTTCCTCTCGATGGACGAGGAGGAGGGAATGGGAAGAAAACTGCTTTAATTGTCCTCGGATGGCCAGCAAAACTCCCACAAATCTTCCACAGGGGCCGACACTCCCTTCGGCCCAGGGGGAGAGCGCGGCCGGGATGGAGAAGCAGCTGCAGTGAGGCGGGATTTATGAACACCTGTCAGCCATGATGTACCATGTTTTCTTGGTGGGTGGAGGTCCTAATAAATCAGAGAAATGCTCACGACTTGAATGACGGCCATGAAGAGCCAGACACATGGGCCTGAGGCCTGCGCTGAAACTGAGGGTACATCTGCCTGTCTTTCATTGGTCAGAATTAGTCTGCTCAGTCAGTGTGTCAGTCTAGGTGTTAGTCATTGTGTCAGTCATTGCCCAGGCTCTGACTGTGTCACTATGTGTCAGTTAATATCGCAGTCTCTGACTGTATTAGTCTGTGTCTCAGTCTCTTGACTGTATTTTGTTCTGCAGTCTTCAGTCTCTTTTGTCCTCCTTTCATTCACTCTGTTGTCCAGTCCTCCTGCCTTTCAGTCATTCCCTCTGTTCTTCCATCATCCTCTCTTACTGTCCTTCTCCTGTCCTTGTCACTGGCTTCGGGAGAAAGAGAGGTCACCCAGAATGAGAACAAAATGCCCATTCCATATGAACGGTAGCATTTACTCGCTTGTCCTAGACACAAATCACTCGCGTTTGAAAAACGCACACGCTACGGGGAACCGAGTCTGAGAACAAGCAGACAGACAGTAAACAACTTTATTTTAGTCGTCCGTGATGCAAACCTCCAAGCAGTCCCTGCCAAGCGGTAAGTATAGCTTTTTAATAGATAATTTGACAGATTAATGACACGCTACCCAGCCAGTAGGTTGTTGGCAGAATATCTTTTCTAATCTAAAATTAGCACATGTTTATGTGACATTTGGTTCCATTTAGGTGAAACTGAGCATATTTCAGAGCTTTTCTGCCATTTATCAACCCTTTGCATTGTTGAAAATACATTTAGCCTTTTGTCTTGTTTTATTTTTGGCTGTTTGCTTGTCTGCCTTATACTCATGGCACCTAAATTATGTTCCATTTGATATTGCCTAATTGCAATAAACCAAGGAGCGCAGACCAAATTGTTGTGGTGGGACTATTTTTGGACAGATGTCACTGCGTCCATCGTTAGTGTTCAGCTGGGATAGCAGGCAGGGCGTCATGACAACGACGGAGAGGAGGGGATCTCGTCAGCGGTGAGGAGAAGCACGGGCCTCCTCGGGAACAATGCCATCTTCTCTCAGTGCTGCAGGGCTCACTGTGATGGCACCATGCAACATCGTCACGGCGTCCCCGGCCTGCTCGCCTGACAAGGCTGGCGTGACGGGCCAGGTCGCGGGCCCGCCTTGTCATCCACCCGCTCGGCGTGAAATTGGTTTTTCGCGAAGCGTGTTGCTTAATATCATTACTGTTAGTCAGCCATGAAGGTAAATATTATAATTTCTATAATAATTTGACAATCTGTCACCTACTTGTCAGATGGAGTATTACAGCACTCGGAACAGATGTGTGGTATTTGCGCACAGCCTGTGTACATCTGTATTTTCTGCATGTATTTGCACATATGTTTACTGATGGATGGATGGATGGATGGATGGATGGATGCCGTGAAGAGCACAGCAGAATGACGGCTCCTCCCAGGATGGGCAGTGCTGTTGTACCCTGATTTGTAATTAAGTCAAATCACATCACAATAGATCAGTGAGATTGCTCATTGCATATGTGTGAGGCGATTGACTCTGTCAGGAAATTCCTCTGCAGCCAGATGCTGACTTTTCCACTGGCAGAGAGAAATCCCAGCCGGACACCATCTACTGTGTCCAAACCATCAAACCACCATCATTTCTTTTTTTTCCCGGCGAGAATCCGCCCACCCCCACCCCTGACATCACCCTTGAGGCACCAGACCTCCACCATCCTCACAACCAGGTTCATCAGATGGACGAGAGTGCATTAAATGTCTGGGAGTTTGTCGAAAAGGAATGAAAATTGTTGGCTATACAAATATAAACATAATTGTATAATTGTTATCCTCTTTAAATATGCACTGTGACCCTGTAATGGATAAGCAGTATGGAAGATGGATGGATGGATGGATGGATGGATATGTAAATATGCTGAAATTCTGTTTTTGTCTGCATTCCATGTTTTACATGTAAAATGCCTCCCAAGTCATATATACACAGGAAGTGCAGTGAGCATGGCTGGATTATGGGTTGTGCCTTTGTAGCAGCACATCTCTTTCTACTGCCTGGTAGCTTTATTGCCTGTCCAGCACAGGAGGGCAATCAGGCCTGCCCCTTCTTAAAATGCAAAGGGATTAGTCAACAGTGGAAAAGTGTCACTCCTGCCTAAACGTCTAAATACGAGGTAGTGTTGTGCCCCCCCCCCCCCATCTGAATAAAAACAATTCCTTTATGCCTGAATTCTGAAAATCTTCTGCTCTGGGTCATTTGGATTTAATGTTTTAGCCATGGTTGGGGTTGGGGTTGGGGTGGGGGGTGTCTCTCCAAACCAACCCAAACTCTTGGGACGATGGGAGACGTTAGGGGATGTTCCTCAGCTGACAGCAGCAGCCCGCTGGTCGGCGGCGAATGGGAGTGAGAATGCCGATCACGCGCCGACGCCTCCTGCATTAATCTCGGCTTGATAGCTTGGGTTTCTGGCCCACTGCTCTGCCCCAATCAGCGTCTCCGATCTCCGGCCGCTGCCAAAGGAGTAAAAGATTCTCCCTGGTATTTAATGGGACCAGGCTGAGTGGGTATTTATCAGAAACGGGGGCCTGCAAATCTGCTCAGGTCACGGTGCTGCCGTCCTCCGTCCTGTCACTCAGCTACACTTGTTGCTTTTAAGAGCTTTATTTGAATTCCCCTTTTTCTTTTAAATCGACACTGGCAATAACTTAATTCTTATTATATATAAGAAAGGTTATATATTACTTTGTCTAAATGGTATAATCGCCTTTATGCCAGTCGAATAGTCCGCTGACTCTCTACGTTATCATTAGGACATAGCTGGGCCTTTATGCCGGTGGAATAGTCCGCCGACTCTCTACATTATCGTGAGGGCATTACCGGGCTTTCTTGCGGGTGGAATAGTCTGCCGACTCTCTACGTTATTGTGAGGGCATTACCGGGCTTTTTTGCGGGTGGAATAGTCTGCCGACTCTCTATGCTATTGTGAGGGCATAGCTGGGCCTTTATGCCGGTGGAATAGTCTGCCGACTCTCTACATTATCATGAGGGCATAGCCAGGCCCTTATGCTGGTGGAATAGTCCACCGACTCTCTACGTTATTGTGAGGGCATTACCGGGCCTTTTTGCAGGTGGAATAGTCCAACGACTCTCTACGTTATTGTGAGGGCATTACCGGGCTTTTTTGCGGGTCGAATAGTCTGCCAACTCTCTACGTTATTGTGAGGGCGTAGCCGGGCCTTTTTGCTGGTGGAATAGTCCGCCGACTCTCAACGTTATCGTGAGGGCATAGCTGGGCCTTTATGCCGGTGGAATAGTCTGCCGACTCTCTACATTATCGTGAGGGCGTAGCTGGGCCTTTATGCTGGTGGAATAGTCCACTGACTCTCTATGTTATTGTGAGGGCATTACCGGGCCTTTATGCTGGTGGAATAGTCCACCGACTCTCTACGTTATTGTGAGGGCATTACCGGGCCTTTATGCTGGTGGAATAGTCCACCGACTCTCTACGTTATTGTGAAAGCGTAGCTGGGCCTTTATGCTGGTGGAATAGTCCACCGACTCTACGTTATTGTGAGGGCATTACCGGGCCTTTATGCTGGTGGAATAGTCCATAGACTCTCTACGTTATTGTGAAAGCGTAGCTGGGCCTTTATGCTGGTGGACTAGTCCACTGACTGTCTATAGACCAAGCTTTCCCTTGCTCTTCTCCACTGGTCCTCACCAATTCGCCTGTTTATTATAACATCATTCCCATACAAGGTGCCTCCCATGCATCAAATTGCCCAACTGTCATCACAAAAGAAGCCTCATCATCTGTTCCTGATATTCGGAGGTATAAATAACACGGACACGGTGAGGAATAACTCCGGAGGGTTACCCAGATGAGGTCCCGTCTCTCACAGCAAGGAGGCCAGTGGCGTGACCGACTCAGGAAGGAGAGTCAGGTGACTGCGGTCATTTCTGCTGATTCACTCAGCCGCCATCTCATTTGTGACTGACAGTATAAGCTGGTGTCCTCTGTCAGCAGCACTCTTTAAACCAGATTCAACCCTGATGACCGTGCTGACTGCTCTTTCAGTTTCTGTGATTTCCTGACACAAAAACCCAAATTCAAATCCCGGAAAAGCAATCGCATTACTCAACAATCCTGTTCTCCCATGCCTTGTGCCAGGTGGGCCTATTCCGATTCGGAGACCTCAGACAGTCAAGAGCTGCATGGTTATCATCGCGCTATGAAGCATTGAGCAGAAAGAGAGAATAACTCATTCTTCAGTCTCGCCTTCCCCATATCTGCACGTCGGATGAATGTCCAAACCAATCCATCGAGCTGACTTTCCAGGGAATGGAAACTCTCCGCTCAGCTGCTGCGATTCTCCTGGAAACCCAAACAAAATCTGGTATTTGCGAATTCATCAGAGGCTTTTATTTTCCTTCACACTAATTCTCTGTAAAGTATCACTATTGCCCTACATGTGCTGCTCACAGTGCATCCAAGCTTTGTGAATATTTCAGGGTTAGTTAGAATTAAAGAATAGAAAACAGAAGCACCTACATCTGGTCATTTGAAAATTACAGCCAAACTGAGACTTCTTTCCAAACATCTACCCATCCATCCGATGCCACGTAATGCTTCGAATGAAGCAGTGGATTCTGCTCCTGCGAAGCACTGTGGAAACATGTCAATGCAGGAGGGCCCCTGAAGGTCCCTGAACCCATGTTTAATTAATACCATCAAACACTGATGATTCTCAACAGCTTGTCTGCAAGTAAGCAGCGACCCTGTAGGCTTCGGACAGGAGACGTCTGCCAGACTCCTCAATCCATTATTAATCTACTTAATAGACACGTCGGAAAGGGCAGGACATGCTGCCAACACGCTTCGTCAGGGAAAGGTGGAATTCTGAGAATCTTCTGCTTGGGAATCACAGAGCCATCCAAATGCCGTAACTGTAACGATGGCATAATTTATACACACTAGCCATCTCTCTGTGCACAGCAGTATTGCGCTAATTAAATTAGACCAAAACTCTTTGTAAGATTAGTTATGCGGTAAGTGAACGTCGCCTCTTCATTGGGTTTGACCCTCATCACACTTTCCGCGTTGATCTAAAGTAAATTTTGTTTCCAGCTGTCATAAACAACAGCTGCATTTCTGTACACACAGGTGGAAATTTCAGGTCCAGAAAGTTAAAATCCAGATGAAGATTTTGTGTTAACCAACTAGGTGAGTGCTCTGTGACTGTGACTCTTTATGCTCAACTGGTTGGTTGGATCAAAATCTTGATCTGGATTGTTATTTTCTGGACCTAAACTTTCCACCTTTCCATATTTCTGCGTACACGAATAGTTTGTGATGACATTTGAACTGAAACAATCTCACGTTAGACCTTAAGGATGTCATTTTCAGTTTCATCTCCAGCCTGCTGACCCCAGTTTCCTGCTCCCCTCACTCAGTCTATCTTTGCGGTTTGTAAGGAGAATGGTTCTGCACTGTGTAGCTCTCCTCACCAGCCTGGGTCTGAAGAGTCCATCTGGTGTTTGTTTTACAAGACAGCACAGATGACGCGTTTCTGGAGGGCACTGTCAGGGCACTATGCAGGCCTCTGCCACACTCGTGTTTACTCTGATCAGTGTCAATCGTGCCCTGATTGGTGTGGGTCTGATTGATCAAGTTTTTTGATTATATCGTAAAGTCAGCTAACTGTTACTCGCCAGTGACAAGAAATGGACTGCATTCTGACTGGGACCACAGTTTTCACAGTTATTATCAAAGCAGGCTCATTTCTGTTGTATTCATGCCTGGGGGGGTTTGTGCAGCCAGTTGACCTTGGACCCCCCCCAGATGATTTTTTTTTTTTATTCCTTTCCTCTCTTGTCTTCTGGCATTCTCCCTTTCCCATTTTCCCAGGAGCGTGCAACGTTTTGTATAAATGACAGACTGTCGCTCGCTCCTGTCAAATGTCCTGTCGCAATGGTGTGGCCAAAGGCGCTACATAAAAATAAACTGAATCTTAATGGTCACTTGAACCTGAGTGGTTAGCTGCTCTCCAGGGGACATGCAAAGTCATCTTCTCCAGAGTGTCCCCTGCCTCGAGCCCTGCGTTTCCAGAAGGCTCGTGCAGGATGGATGGACGGACCAGCAGGGTTCGACGAGACAAAAAAACGAAGCCACTTCAGACTTTTAATAATACGCACAGAATCGCTGCTGCACCTCACCGCGGGCGTACAAGTCCCGCACTGTTTAGAGGCGGGATGAAGGGACGCAGACGCAAGGGCCACCTGGGGGCGCCGTTGCGTCCGGCCGGCGCAGGCCGAAACTAGCAGGTTAAGGGTTTCAGCAGAATGACGGATTCCATGCAAAATGGGCCGGAATGCGCCTCCGTCTTGGGCGCGAGGGTGAGTGACGGCTAGAGTAGCGGGAGATTAGCACAAACACCGTTTCCCGTGGATCTCAGGGGCGCAGTCGTTCAGTTGGCGGGAGTGGAATAAATAGCGTGAATAATTCATCCTGCTCGCCTGTAGAGCCAACGGGGGGGAAACAGAAGGGAGCGACACCCAGGAAGTGACACGTCCCCCCCCACCGGGAGCGGGGGCGAAATCCTGCCCGCTCTGTCGCATGCATGAAAGCCGGGAGGTGTGTTACCCTCGAAGCACACGATCGCCAGGCCGTCTGCGGCCGCGGTCCAAATAATCAGCAGAAGCTGCTCCGTATTTCGCTTTCAGCCCACGACTGCCGCCGCCGTCATTAACTTTTAACGTCCAACGCCGCGTAAGAACGGCGCCGTCAGTGAACGGCCTCCGGGGGGCCTCGCGGAGGATCCAGCCCAGGCCAGCAGCTGCGTTTTCTGTGTTAGCCTGGAGCCCCAACCCCCATCCCCGGGGGTGTGCCAGCCACTGCATCTCCATTATGTGCACCCCCCCCCCCCGCTCCCCACCCCCAGGAGACCGAGAGTATTCCATTACCCAGCAAATACATGAGTAGAGTCGCAAAAACCAATCATACGGGGAAAGGGGCGAAATGTATTCCTCGCAGAGTGTTAGAATGATGTGCCAAATAATGACTTTAATGTAGGCCTGGCTCCTTTCCTGGTGGCCAGAGGTACGCCCCCCCCCCTTCCCCACACCCCCCGTAAATTAGCTTAGCCCTCTCTGGCTGGGGGAGAGAGCCATGGACTAAGAGGCATGCTACAGCTGACCAGACATACGCCCGTCAACTCCATGTCTAAACATGTTTCCAGTGCAGATTACAGAGCATTTCCATCACTGCTGGGGTAGAGGTCAGACTGCAAATAAATATGATTTATCACTTGGTATTTCCAGCCACACCTTCTCCACTGGCTTGCCCCCCATCTGCCAGGTGGTCGGCTCCCATCCCCCCAGCTCGGTATCAGGTCCGGTGTCAGCGCCTCCGGGGACCTGTGCCCCTCTCTGTCAGAGGCTGTCACCAGCTGCCTTTACCCGAAACAGCCACGAGTTATTCACCGCTTCGCTTTCAGGAGGACACCCCACCGCCCCCCCCCCCATCTAGACCTGCTGCCGTGGTTTTGGTCGCGTACGACGAGAATCAGGGCGTGTTCAGATTGGCAGAGAGTGCTTTCCTGGGATAATCGGGCCAGATTTGCTACCTTGGACAAGACGTCGAACAAATGTCCTGACTTAGTAAATAAAGGAAACCCACATACTACAACCAGATTGGCAGGAAGCCTCCAAACATCTGCCCATCCAATAACAATGTCAGGAATAATAATGAGGCGTGATAGTAATTAAAGCATTAATTAGGATTATACTCCCTTTGAATATGTGGCAGATGAAAAGCTCTCTTTTGCAGATGACAGACACTGGATGTTTTTTGGACAGTCCACAGTTCCCTGAAGCCGGGCCATTCTAATTGGCCTTAAACTACAGCCCAGGGAAAAGCATAGCCCTGTCTTGGGTTTGCATGCCAGTCACACAGTCTATTTTTAAACCAGTCCTCTCCTTCGCAGCCGACGTTAAAGTCTTGACTTTGATCTCAGGGTGGAGTGCAGGGTTCTGACCCGCCGGACGGGGAGATGGCTCTGAACGTGGCCCGGGATTCAAGGCTTCACATCAGCGGCTTGTGCGGCAGGTTTACAGATGACGCCTTGGAACGGACGCAGAACATTAAACATCAAAAGTGACAGAGCTGTCAGATCAACAACACAACCCCAGTGTATTTTCTCAGACTTCTGTCCCCCTGTGGGACCAGGGCTGGGAGCTGCCGACAGTCATAAATGCGGCCATATAGCTCTTCTTGGATGTCACGATGGTCCAGGAGCTGCAGGCTTTTAAGACCAGGGACCTCCATCTCCCTCCTGTCTTTGTTATTACAGGAGCATAAATGTGTTTGAGTTTCTGATAAAAAAGCAGCAGACTTGTAGCATTGAAGGAACTATAAGATCCATTTCTTCAACAGCTTCGAAGGTTACTAAGAAGGATATAGATTTAAATGTACTTTAATATCCAGTGCACTATCGTATTGAACTATTCCTAGTGAAGGAGCCAGCTCCTCCATCTACCACCAGTGAAGGGATTACTTCCTGTCTCTAGTTAAGGGACCAGCTTCTTCATCTACCTCCAGTGAAGTGAAGCTGATTATTTGTCATTGTTGAGACACCAGAGTATACAACAATGAAATGCGTCCTCTGCATTTAACCCATGTGGCATTGTGACAAAGCAGGGGGCAGCTATGTGAGCGCCTGGGGAGCAGTGCTTGGGGACAGTATACCTTGCTCAGGGTGCCTCAGTGGTACTTGCGGGTTGGAGACTTGAACCAGCAACCTTTCAATTACACAGTTGCTGCTTCCTCCATCTACCTCCAGGTAAGGGATTACTTCTCCGTCTACCTCCAGTGAACATAAAGGGACCAGCTCCTCCGTCTACCTCCAGGTAAGGGATTACTTCTCTGTCAACCTCCAGTGAAGGGACCAGCTCATCCATCTACCTCCAGGTAAGGAATTACTTCCTCC
>JAODKN010000079.1:7185802-7197383 GCA_026774425.1 Petrocephalus zakoni
CCCCCCCCCCCCCCCCGGGCCTGTCCACAACGGGGTGTTTGGGGACCCTTCCCGCCCCCCGGGGCCCCCCCCGTAATTTTGCCCTCTTTGGTTCCTTTGGGGGGCTTGGGGGGGGGGGGGGGGCTGGGAGGATCTGGGTGGGTGTAAGGCAGGGCACCAGACTGGGGGGGTAGGAAAGAAAGAAACAAAAAGGCTTAGCAGGTCATGTAGCACAAGAGAAGAAAAGTCGCTGTAAACGGATAATAAGGGGCCGTACATCGGCAGCGTCCATCCGCCCACAGACAGACAGACTCGTCGCTACGCTTTTCAGGTGGAGGACAGCAGTAATTTAAAGCATCCATCAGTTAATTACTACAGTGCAACACGCTTTACTACAAAACAGTGGCTAATTAACGGATTATAACATCTAATGAAGGCTGTGAAATGAAAGTGGACGGTCGTGTGAGACTTATTATGGGAAATAAATGCCATGACATTATGGGATGTACTTCTGATACATAAGCTTAGCGTGTGGGTGCACATTCCCTTTTTTTATGTATTTACTCTCGGGTTTATCAGGCTACTAGATGCACGCTAACTTGATTTGTTGTCTGTTTACCTGTAGGAGTTCAGGAGTAGGCCCTCACGTAAAAAAAAAATAGCACACCAAGCACTTAATGTCACACAGAAACGTGCCGTTTGAGTCCAGACCATAGCTACGAGCTAATTAGGGAGCTATAGATGTCCAAGCAAGCTTAGCACATGCGGTGCAGTGTAGATGAGGTCACTTCCTGTATTTCAGTGGGCCTCATGGGGAACAATGGCAACAAGAGTCAGTTAAATGAGTGAGTGTATGCATTGGGGCATTTACACAGAGAGAAGTGCGGCGCTCGGTAAAGTGTCGCCCCAGTTAGAGCGACACGTATATTGTTAATACTGTTAAACACCCTCCATAAATACAGATTCTGGTTGAAAAGGACGATTTCATAAAATAGCCATGTTTTTATAGAACTGACTGGTAAAGTACAGAGGCACTTAATACTCAGATAATATATCTATTTATTATGAAGCTTGGAATTAATCTGCTTACAATGCCGGCTCCAGAAAGGAAGCCCAGTTTCACCGACTTCTTCGCATCTGTTTTACGCCTTTTGTCTCTTTCTCTTTGAACGCAGTACAGCCATCATTAAATGAAATATACACATTTTTTTATTCTTGATTTTGCTGTTAACCGTGTCTCCCATTGCAGCCACTGTGACACCAACAATAACTGTCACGCCCACTCCGTGACACTGACTCGGGGAATGAGTAGCACCTGAGCCAGAGCCCTTAAAAGGAGCCAACCCTCATACGACGTGAGGTATTGTTGAGCGCGAACCTCATGTACCGAGCGTTACCCGTCTTCTTCTGTTCCCTCAGCCCTAGTTTGACCCCGACCTCGACCCCGATGGAGACATGGCCTCTGTCTTACCTGCGACAGCTTTACCTTGTTCCGGCTTGCGGAGCCCACCACGCCTCGGAAATGCCGGACCACTTTGGTTGTTCTCACCCAAAGCCGCCCTGTCGCCGGGGGACTCGGCGTTGAGCTTCAACCGCGCTTCCTTGTCTGTAGCTCATTTCCTAAGTTTGTTTGTTTTCTAATCCCTGCTCCTTGTTTGGTGGGATAAAATAAAGACCCCGTCCGAGGATAGAGCATCCGATCTCCTGGTTCTGTTCCTTTGTCGTGACAGAATACCTTGCCGATATGGATCCTGCTGAGGTGCGGGCACAGCTACAGGACGCATTCCATCAGTTAGACCAGCTGGGTCAGCTGATCGAGCGTCTACAACAATATGCCACGGCAATGTTCCCGGATGACCAGAGCAGGGTGCCCTTCATAACCTCCTTGTTCACTGGTCAGGCCAGGGCATGGGCAACCGTGCTATGGACCAAGAGCGACGTCCTGGACTCTGCAGCCACCTTCGAAGCAGCCTTCGATCACCTCGCAGTGGGGCGCAGCCTGGGAGATCGCCTCCTCGACCCGTGACAGGGCAACCGCCCGGCACTCGACTTCATTCTTGAGTTCTGCACCCTTGCTGCCGGGCTGGATTGGTCGTCCTCTTCCCTGCAGGTAATTTATCGCTGGGTCCTTCATCCAAACTTGCAGGCAGAGACCACCTGCAGGGGAGAGGAACGCACATTCGAGGATTTCGTCCGGCTGTCAATCACACAGGATGATCTGGTGCGCGATCAATGGTGGACTCGTTCTCGGCCAGAGACACCATGCGCTGCATCCGCACCTCCATCTGTAGATACCGAACCAATGCAGGTCGATCGGGCCCCGCTAGATCTGGCAGATCTGCATGTATTGCAGAGGATCCGGCCACCTTGTGCGTGACTGCCCCCTATGCACGGTTATGTCCCAGGTGGGTGTACTACGTCCTCTCTCCATCTTGTCTAAGCAGGTTAGCATTCCCGTAACTGTGTCCTGGCTAGAGGGAGGGCTACAGCTTAATACCCTGGTAGATTCTGGGGTGGCAAGGAGTTTTATAGACTGTGGCATAGTCCACCGGCATGCGATTCCGGTAGAGCCGTTGCCTGCCCCACTATCGGTACAGGGAGTGGATGGTGTTCCTGTTTCAGGGGGCCAGGTGACTCACTAAACCCTCCTGATCCAGATGTTGGTGGGGGTAGTGGGAGACAGTGCGGCTCCTAGTGCTTCCAGTGGTTCAAGACTGTGTCATTCTGGGGCACCCCTAGCTTCAACTCCACAACCCCCGCATTGACTGGAGGAAACGGGAGCTATGTGCCTGGTCTCCCTCCTGTCTGTCCCAGTGTCTGTCTGTTTCCTGTCGGGTGTCCATAGTTGAGAGTCTGGAGCCGGAAGGAAGCACACAGGTCCCGAAGGAGTACCAGGACTTCGCAGAGGTGATCAGCCATGATCGGGCCTTCGTTCTGCCGCCCCACCGGGAGTCAGACTGCGCTATTGAGCTGGAGGAGTCAATCACCTGGCCCAAAGCATGACTCTACGCTCTACCAGAAGAAGAGGCAATGAAGACTTACATTCGGGAGGCCCACGCCCAGTGCATCATTCAACCCTCCACCTCTCCTGTTTCGTCCAGCTTCTTCTTTGTTATGAAGAAGGACAGGGGACCGTGTATCAATTTCAGGGCCTTGAACGCTGTCACACGAAAGTGGAAGGAGCCCTTACCCCTGATCCCTTCAGCACTGGAACAACTGCATGACGCCCGCATCTTCACCCGGCTGAACCTTCACAGTGCCTATAACCTTATCCGCATCCGATCTGGCAATGAGTGGAAGACTGCCTTCATCACCAGCACAAGTCAGTTCGAATATCTCGTAATGCCTTATGATTTAGTGAACAGCCCGTCCATCTTCCAAAGCTTTATGTGTAACACCTTCAGGGACACCGCTTCGTAATACTAATATACTTCTGCTGTGGCTGCCCCACTCACTGCTCTCCTCTGAGGTACCCACTGCGTGTTCCGGTGGACCCCGGAAGCCGACGTTGTCTTCCACTCCCTCAAACATCACTTCAGCTCCGCTCCTGTTTTGATTCAGCCAGACCCGTCCCGACCCTTTGTGGTGGAGGTTGACACCTTAGAAGTCCCAAAGGCAACCAAAAAACCCAGGTGCTGATCCTCCCCCCAACCTGCTTCTTGACCCCAGTGTCCAGGGATCTGGACCGTACCATCCAGAGTGCCCAGAGTCAGGGGACCACTCCTGCTAACTGCCCCCCAGGCAAACTGTTTGTTCCTGCCCCCCTCCGACTGGCAGTCCTGCAGTGGGTCCACACATCAGTGAGTTCCGGCCACCCAGGGGTCGGCCGCACTGCACGCCTCTTACCCGCCTATATTGGTGGCCAGGCTGAAGATAGAGGAGTACGTCGTGCCATGTCTGCGCCCAGCACAAGGCTGATGTTCGCCAGGCCGTAGGCCTTCTCCAACCCCTCCCAGTACCTCAGTGACTGTGGTCCCACCTGCCCATGGACTTTATCACCGACCTGCAACGCTCCCAGGGTAACACATCAATTCTCACAGTGGTGGACCGGTTTTCCAGTTTGTGTCGGTTAGTGCCTATACCCACTCCCCACTGAGTTGGCTGAGACCCTGTTCACTTGAATGTTCCGCTTCTCGGGAATCCCAGAGGACCTTGTCTCTGACCGATGACCCCAGTTCACCACCCGAGTCTACTGTGCATTCTGCTGTCACCTAGGCATTTCACTCAGCGGAGCACGTCAACCAAGAGGTCTCCAAGGCCCTTCGTCTCCTGTGCTTAGACCTCCCAGCACAGTGGGCTCGCTTCCTTCCATGGCTGGTATATCAAATCAACTCCTGTCCTCTCTCAGAGGTAGGTCGCTCCCCATTCCAGTGTATGCTTGGCTACCAGCCTCCTTTGCTCCCATGGGACTCGGGCCCCAGTGCGGTCCCTGCAGTGGACGACTGGTTCCATCAGAGTCTCCAGATGTGGCAATGAACCCTGGAACGGCGGTCCTTCTGCCTTAAGGACCAAGCCGACCGCCTGCACCGTCCTACTACACTGCTCCGCCCGGGACTCCGCAAACTCTCACCCTGCTACATCAGACCTTTCCACATCCTCCACCAGGTGAGCCCAGTCTCCTATCATCTGCAGCTGCCCCAAATGTATCGGATCTGCTCCACGTTCCACGTGTCCCTCCTGAAACCGGTCCGCACCAGCGTGGCTCACGGGGTGCCCCCACGCATCCTCCTAGATGACAGAGTGGCCTACCACGTGTGGGCCTTACTGGATTCCTGTCGACCACGGAGTATCTTGTCAACTGGGAAGGCTATGGACCGGAAGAACGGGCATGATTCGCAGAGCCATCATGCATCAGAAACGCCGGACCTCTCCATTTGTTCCTGTCCGCACACCCCATTTCCGGAGATCTTGGCATTGAGCTTCAACCCGCTTCCCTGTCTGGAGCTCATTTCCTAAGTTTGTTTTCTAATCCCTGCTTTAGCAGCGCCACTCTGCGGAGCTGCTTCTTGTTTGGTGGGATAAAATAAAGACCCCATCAGGGAATAGAGCATCCGATCTCCTGGTTCTGTCCCTTTGTCGTGACAATAACCATCAATTATCAGGTGGTCACTCTTTAAGCAGTCACCACAGGGCAAACCGATCAGGTGATCACGTTCTTGCAAATCTTGATAAAGCCGAACTATTCGACTATTTACCCAATCACCACAAGGCACAATTCCTTCAAAGCATTCCTGTAAATGTGAGTAATTTTTTCCAAAGTAGTAAGTAAACATAGACAGTGTTCAGTAATCCAATTATTTGGCTAAGGATAACTGTCAGTGATGTAAAAGGCCATTTTACGAAGAAAAGCATCTTCTCTGATGGAAGCTGATCTCGGAGGGTTTGTTAAGCTGCTCCACATGAATCCTCCTGCTTGCCACCTGATCCCTCTCTGCATGGATGCCATGAAATTCCCCCCTGAGGGATGGTAACCCAGCGTGGTTGACAATTTAGGAGCGATGCAACAAGAGAATGTTTCCATGACAGCACATCATGGAAGATTTACGGTCTTCCAAAGAATAAAGACAAATAAACAACACTTACATATCCAGCTGCTTCCAACTGCACTTAACATATTGTCAAGAATATGCTCCTCTTTAGATGGTGGTAGATGCTCTATCTTGATGTGTCTGTTTATTAGCTTAAGCATATGGCCTCATGTTTTTTCATGGCTGGCTCCCCGTGGTGGAGCACCCCAAAGACAAAGTAAAACCACAACTTCGCACACGGTCCTTTGTGACAGACCCGAAGTGCCATCTGCTCGGCGTCCTCCGATACGGGCGCTCACATTCCAAGAAGTTTCCGGTGCTGATCTCGGTGTGGACGGCATCATGGTGTAATGCACAAGGGCAAAGCACTGCTATGATTAAAATTAATTAAAATATCAGCTATTTACCCTTCTCATTATATGCTTAGGTCTGCCTTTTCAGAACATGACTCGGGAGCAGAAGGAGTCAGCCAAGGAATTAGTTACATGTGCGAATTAATTAAAATAGGCCAGACAGCCCAAGGTTAGAGAACAGAGCCTGTGGTCCAACTAAGGTCATGTGGCATGTGCACAGCATAGGTGACCACTCGTCCCTGAAGAGCAGTCCTTGTGCCGATGGTTTCCCCACCATTCCTGGGGGTTTCAGCAGACTCTGGTCGACCTCTTAGATGGTAAGATGATCAAGCCAGGCCTTCGTGGGTGTCAGAAACAGAACCGTGTATTGCCAAGTAAATTTACATACAAGCAATTTGCTTTTGGGAGTCATGCAAAAGAAATAAAAAACAATCAAGACAATCAGCATGACAAATCATAAACCTAGAATAAAATACGGTGCTTATTGCAAATAATGTGCACAATGCAATTCAGCGCAGCGGTCGGTTTGTTCGATGGGCTGGGGGTGAATGTAGAGCCCCCGCTGATTACAATAGATGAGCAGAGACAGGGGAACGATCAGAACTGGTGGCTGCAGGTGAGGCCTACTGCCGTAGGGAAGAAGCTGTTCTTTAGGCACATGGGTTTGGTACCGATAGACTTTACCCTCGTCAGATGGGCAAGATCCTGCCGTTTTTTCTAAGTCAGGATTTGCAGTGTTTCGGGGGACATGGCAACCCTCCTAATGAACCCAAGGTTGAAGATTCAAGATTCTTTAATTGTCACATGCATACAAGCAGTAAAATGCATCCTGAACCACTCTTTTGTAGACTGTGCAAATTAAAAAAAAAAGTTAAAGTGGAAAAAAAAACTAAAATGCAAGCAGAGAAAGTATGTTCAAAATGAACGGTAACACAGACATGGAAAAAAGTGACCAGTGTAACAGTGCGGATATGTCCAGGTTCAGGAACCTTATGGCCTGGGGGTAGAAACTCCTCCTAAGTCTCTCAGTCCTGGCCATGATGTTCCTGAGTCTCTTTCCTGATTTCAGGAGCTGAAACAGGCTGGGTTGTGTCCTTGACAGTCCTGAAGGCCCTGCTCCTACATCTCTTGATGTAAATGTGCTGGAGAGATGGAAGGGCCAACCTGCAGCAGCGTTCTGCTACACGGATCACCCTCTAGAGGGCTTTGCGATCCTGAACACAGCTATTCCCCAACCAGGAAGTGATGTTCTGAGTCAGGATGCTCTCCACAGTGCCTGAGTAGAAAGTCCGTAGGATCGTTGGAGAGACCCTGAACTCGGGGCGCTACTCAGATCCAATAGCCGTAGGTACACCACCACGGGACATCTGCTGGTTCTGGACAAGACAAGGCCCTCATGGCCTGTAAAAACCCAATACGACTCCATTCCCTCCCCGCATTGTATTCTACACCTCCCTCCCCCCAACTAATACTATAATTATCATTCACCTCGTCCCACAGCCCAAAATAATAATAACACATCTGTCTATTTACCTCCAGGTAATAGAGAAAGGAGATGCTAATTAACCTGACCCGACTGCCAGTGTTGAAGCTGTATTAACTATTTATATAGATATATTAAGTATTGATATAACGACAGGAAATGACCTACCTCATTCTGTCTGACCTGCTGTTGATTAGCTTTATAATGGCCAATTATAAATCTGTTAGTATTTCTACCTTGGGGTGTAATCACATATAATCTCAGCATTGTTTTATTCCCTCTAAAAGGTAAATATGTAACCACTACCTTTATTTTACTTTAATTTTTACTTTAATTATGGCCATCTATATCATGATGTAACAGTTAGGAATTGTTCCCATAGTAAGTACATTCCTGGATTTGTCAAAAATGATCACGATGCTGATTCTTGGAAATGACAATACTAAATAATGCACTCTGTGTTCATTAGCTCAGAAATGGAGACATGGCTGACAGCATCCAGCATAGATAATCTTTACCTTGTGGGATAAAATTGATTTTTAGAGCTTTAAAATTCCCCCGGTGCAAAATAATCACTGTGAAATCACTCTATACCCTTCTCACCTCAAATTTGGGACAATTTCAACCCCCAAACTCTTTTATGCCCTTCCTAGTTTTACAGAAATAAGCCACCATAGATGGCAGACCCACCATAGACAGAGCATCACAAAACACAACCTACGCCATACCAATATCCCTCCTCCACCAAACTTTATACTTGGCACAATGCAGTCAGGCAGGTAACATTCTCCTGGCTCGTCCATCAGACTGACAGACAGAGAAGCGTGATTCGTCACTCCACAGAACACATTTTCACTGCTCCAGAGTCCATTAGCGACATACTTTACACCAGGGGTCTCAAACTCCAGTCCTCGAGGGCCAGAGTCCTGTGTAGCTTAATTCATTCCCTGTTCCATCACAAATGATTGCGCTTAAGTGCTGTGTGGTAATTAGCTCTGTGAGTTGAATCAGGTGTGTTAAATGAGAGTAAACCCAAAAATGTGCAGGACTCCGGCTCTCCAGGACTGGAGTTTGAGACCCCTGCTTTATACCACTCCACCTGACACTTGGCATTGCACTTGCTGATGTGAAGCTTGCATGCAGATGCTCAGCCATGGAAGCCCATTCCATGAAGCTCCTGGCTCACAGTTTTTATGCTGGGGTTAATGCCAGAGGAAATTTGTAAGCCTACAGTTATTCAGTTAGCAGTGCGCTGGTGACTTTTACACACTGTGCACCTCAGCACTCGGCGACCCCGCTCCGTTACTTTACATGGTCTGCCACTTCTGTTTCTGTTTCTGTTGTTCCTAAACACTTCCACTTTGCAATATTACCACTTACAGTTGACCTGGGAATGTCTAGCAAAGAAGAAATTTCATGACTGACCCATTCTCTCACAAATATTTGTACACCTGACTGCATGGCTAGGTGCTTGATTTTATACACCTGTGGCAATGAGTTTGAATGAAGCACCTGAACTCAAAGATCATAGAGTGTGCTCCAGTACTTTTGTCCAGATAGTGTATGTGAATGTCTCAAAGCAGAGCGTGGTGGCGTATATGAAAAGAAGTATGCAGAACTATGCAGATCTGACATGGAGAATATTCAGCTCAGGCACAGTCAGGGGACCCCAGTGGGGAATGCTGGTGGTATAGGGAGGCGGCACTATACTCCTCACCAATGTAAACTGGAGCATATCAGCCAAGTCTGGAAGACTGAGTGCAGGAACAAGGCTCCACTGAGAGAGAGAGAAGACGGGCTTCTCGCGAAGAGAGCTCAGGGAGAGTACATGTCCCTCTCTGCCATGACACTCTTCCGCACACCCACACCCCACAGGCAGGACATCAATGGATCCTTATCAGCACCGGCGATGTCACCCGGAAGTCCTGCCCCCCCCCCACAAGCATCACGGCGTGATCCATCTTCACGCCTGTCTGGGGAGCAGAGTAAGATCCCTGTAGTCACGGGGGGGGGGTATTTGTATATCTCAGATTATCAAACAGATTGGTCAGTCATTCATTTAGCCTCTAGCTACACTATTCCACTTTACGTTTTAAATCTTTTCACATGTAAAAGTCATCTGTGTTTTTTTTCTTATGAGCGTGTGAACATTTTAAACACTGAGTCAAAGAAAAATTAAAGAATAGAGTTACTGTCTCGGCACAATTACCAAAGACAAAACAGAACAGAGTGTTTTAAAGTTTAAAAAAGACCCTGCTTTGTGAGCATGGTAGAGTCCAAATTATGCAGATCTTGCAATTAGGGTTTCCGCCTTTCCGGGACCTGCCGCGTGCTTCTCGGAGCAAACAGCCGGATGTGAAACGTCTGACAAAATGCAGTTCGTTCCTTCCCTCCATTTCCTATGTCTTCCTGCTCCTCTGTGCTGCCTTAATCCCTCAGAGGGACGGGAGCATTCGGGGGACGTTATTTTAGCAGTCGAAAAACGTTGGCCGGCACGGACCCAGCGGCCTCCCGTCTGTCACACATTCTGTCGCCCGGGTTACGTAACCGTGGCATAACGTGATTAACCCATCAAGGTTCCCGGGGAGATCACATCGACCCCATTAATGAAAACCAGAAAAACCTGGTCAATGGTAATCTGCATTTCAGACTGACCTCTGAAGCGCCGTCTCTTTAAGACGGCCTGTGTAGAGTTGGGTGAAAGTGGGTTTGTGTTGATTACAGGTGAACTGTGGCTCAGTGCGTTAGGATGCTGTTCCTATAATCTGGAGGTCACCGGATCAGGTCCTTTAACGTCCAGTTGCCCTATTTTCTCCTTATTTTGTCACTCTGGATCAAAGAATCTGCTAAATAAATGCAATAACTTTCTGAGTGAGCATCCATACTGTATACTTTCCAAAACCACTTATCTAATGTGGATGTGTCCACCCGGGATGTGACATTGGCCAATCACAGGACGGACATGCTCTGTCAGCAATTTGGGGAGACTGATGCCCCTGCGCTGCTCGTGTTTGACCGTGGGAGGAAACAGGAACATGGATAGAGGAAAGTCATCCGGAGGTGTGAGGCCACTTTGCCTCTTCGGGCAAACATCATTTCATTTATTATTCATTTAGCCCATTTTCTTTCCTATTTCAATCTTCATTTCCTGCTAATTTTTTTTTCTTTAACTTCTGTGTAATTGACAGCGCAAATGAGCCGTAAACCTGGGAGCAGGAGTTGGACTAGGGTGCGGTTATGTGACCATGGAGGTGTCGGTTAAAATCTCCAGTATTCAGCCTCCAGTGTTTAGCTGAACAAATGGGTCAAACATGTGACTGTGAGACATTTAAAATTGCCTCAGTTCTTAAGTACCTACATAATGTAACAGGATCACAGCAAAGCAATTGAATATTAATCCTGGCATGAGTGGTGGCAGATAAGGACACACATCTCTAATAAATAATAATGCCAACACTGGGAGGCGCCATTGCGAATTATGTGTAGGGCTCATACCCCGGGCCCTGGGGTATGAGTTATGGGAAGTAACTTAACTACCCACCAATCGCAGAGAGGGTGACAATGTATGCACCAAAAAATCAAGGAGAATTAAGGGTGGCGATATACAACCCAATTTCCAAAAAAGTTGGGACACTGTGTAAAATGTAAATTAAAACAGAACACAATGATTTACAAATCACATAAACCATATTTAATTTAAAATAGGACAAAGACAAGATATCAGATTTGAAACTGAGAAAATTTTATTGTTTTGTACCAAATATGTGCTCAGTTTGAATTTGATGCCAGCAACACATTTCAAAAAAGTTGGAACAGCGGCAGGTTTACCAATGTGTTGCATCACCTCTTCTATAACAAAACGCTTAAACGTCTGGGTGGGGACTGAGGAGGCCAGTTGCAGAAGTTTTGAAAGTGAAATGTTGTCCCATTATTGCCTGATATAGGACTTCAACTGCTCAACAATCATTTTTTTTCTCTCATTTCGTTTCATGACGTGCCAAATGTTTTCAATGGTCTCGCACCCGGACTCTTCTGTTATGGAGCCACGCTCTTGTAATACGCGCAGAATGCAGTCTGGCATTTTCTCACTGTAAAAGACCTTCTCTAAAAAAGACATCGTCTGCAGGGCAGCATATGCTGCTACTATATGTGCCCAGTACAGAATCGTAACTGGCTCCGCCTGAAGACCCAAAGATCACAGCCATCCAATACTGGTTTTGGCCTTTTCCCTAGTGTAC
>JAODKN010000079.1:7267446-7304390 GCA_026774425.1 Petrocephalus zakoni
CCCCCCCCCCCCCCCCCCCCCCCCCCGCGTTTAACAAAGGAAAAATGTAACTGAGCCATCAGCACCAGGGAAAGAGTCCTGGAAGAAACTACACGGGCATTGGGTCATGGGAGGGATAGGCTCAGATCTGGGACCAGAGACAGCAGAACTCTGTTGGGAACAGGGTCAGATTAACGTGCCGGTCACCTGACTTAATCCTGCCTACATCAGGGTCCGAGGGGCCTGCCTGCTTCTCCATGGGTCAGGGTGACATCACTCCCTAGAGAAGGGGCCACCTGATTGGTTACATCAGCAGTGGGCGGGGTCACTTTGGCCGTGATCTACTCTGCAGTCTTACCCTCTTGCAGCGAGGTCGTACAGGTTGAAGTCGCAGACACGTGAGTCCGAAAACCCGGCCAGACGAAGATCCGTAACGCAACACTGGATAATGTTGATATAACGAGGCGCAGGAATTGTGGTCCTGGGTGGTCTCTCCGCGCGGATTCTGCTCGGCTGCCCGGGACGCCTTGGAGGTCCGGTCGTCGCAGCCAAGATCCAGAACACAGACGGGTGGGACCATCTGCTCTGCCTCGAGCAAAGCCTCCCTGCCCGTCTGCTCAGTCCCTGCTGGGCTGGCCCGCACGGGCCCAGGAGCACAGCAAGACTTGCAGAGCATCAGTCTCTTTAAGCTCTATTAAAAACACAGGAAAGGCAGATGTACACATTAGAGACGCCCGCAAAGCAAAGCAAACTGGAGCGATTTATATTTTCCTTTCTATAACATTCAATTCCCCTCCATCCAAGAACAGGATCAACGCACTGGGCGGACGACGACCCAATTGGCCCGAGAGATTGCCCTCTCCTTGACGTCCGTGGGAACGCATACCTTGTGACCCACACCTTCAGCTGACCATCTGTGTCATGCGTCCCAGCCTGGAAAAGAGAACGAATTCACGATTCGTTTCAGTAAGTAGCAGAGCTGCTGAGGATCGACACTGCCAACAGAAGGTCGATCCGCATCAGCGTCACACCGCTACCTGAACCGTGCTGCCCCGCGCTTAAAAACCCGGCTATTTAAGGGGACGTTACACTTAAATCGTGCTTAATGACATAATCAATCATTCATCCCTTCCAGGACGCAGGCTGTAAAATTAGCAGGGGGAGTGGAGGGGGAGTAGTAAGCTGGTTTCAATCTGTTTCAGGGAGTGGAGTTTAAAAACAAAACGAACACGAAACCCGGAGAGCGCGCGGCTGCGCTGGCGAACAGCACGTGACATTTTGCAAGCTTAATGAAATGTTACCGTGGGTTGGCTGGCGGGCTGCAGGGCTGCAGGGCCGGCTTACTCAGCACCAGGCTGTGTGCAGCACATGTCCGACTCCCACATAAAGCCTCGACCCGTCCCCGAATGTGTGTCACGGCTCGGGAACGGAACAAACGCTGTCTGCTCTCACAAGGGCGAGAGTCGTTCCAGCCAGTCCGCAGGGGACAGTGGGCAGGTATTCTCTGCAAGCACTCATGTCCGTGTGTGTTTTTTAATTTAGCCCAACGAAGTGCTTGTGCGACATACCAGATTTCTGCAAGATGTCGTGGGAAAAAATGGCTTCCGCAGCAATGTTTCTCTTAAGCAATGCGAAAGCACAGCAGTCTTATGTAGAGAAGTGGCCCTTCTCCTCAGGCCCTCTGCATGATAGGAGTTTTTGGATAGAGTAGATCTGGGTGCACAGAAGCATTACATTGATGAAAGCCATCAGTTCTGGTGGTCAAGCTTCCCCCCCCGCATTACACAACAACCGCAGCAGTGCCCCCAAGTGGTCTGTAAAAGAATGACAAGCGGAGGAGTGGGGAAGTGTGGTTGAGCTGGCTCAGCGACATAACCCTGGAAACATTTTTTGTTCAGGTGCTGTATAATCTTTCAATACGAATGTCCAGCTTTATGTAGCATAATTCTCTAAATCCACCTAGAAAACACAAGTAAATCGGATGGTTGGATGTTGTAAAGACTGTCTCCATGTACAACACCATGGTATCAAATGACCTGAAGCTCGTCCACACATGGGGTTATCCGTAGAATGAAAGTGCTTTCATAACAGTCCTGTATTTCTTAAGCTCAGCTCTCCACTGTGGATGTTTCTTTACAGTAAATAAAAGCTGCGAATGTTAACACCCATAAATACGGGCATCTTAAGTATGACCAAAGACCTTGAGAAGAGACATCAATTTTCACCACACTTCCTGGCAACCGTCAGAGATAGAAGGACACTTCTCTGAACACATTCTTAACCTGAATATATTCCTCGTTGAATGTGAGCGATTGAATTGTTGCATAAATGTAAGGACCTTGTAGTAACATAAGTAGTAAGAAATACTTAAGTGACTAATTATTTCCAAGAAATGCAGCTTTTTACAACTGAAAAGGCCTGTTTGCAAAGAACGGCATGTCTGCCACATAAAAAAATAACGAAAATAACATTAACCTCATCAGCTTAAGTAGCGCAGCTGTAGCCATGGCAACCCAGCCTACATCCCTCCACAGATTCCCACATATTGTGAGTACAAGATCTTCGGTACCCACGCACTTGTTCGATCCTCAGCCTGCGACCTGCAGTCTTCTGACCTTAAGCATCTCCCCTGGCTCTCGGTGAAGGTCGACAGCAAGATTGTAAGAAGGAGCTAAAGATATTAAAATGCTTGCTTCTCGCATCAAACCAAAAGTTACGATAAACAGGCACATATGTAAGTACAGCTGACAGAAGGATAAAACTGTAAGACATTTCCAAAACCCAGTGTCCTGGGCAGTATGATAAAAGATACGCTCCATAATTGTGCATAAACATCTTGATACACTGTCAACATTACTGGGGGAAAAAACATTTAACTTCACAATTAACCGTCATTTTGAACATAACGAATAAGCCGGGTGATCTTCGAGTTCGTTTGATAAAAGTCTGCAAATGAAGCTCTATTCACACAGGGTTCCTTCACATCATGAAATTCTTTCTGGTAAATATATACTGTGCTAAATCGCAACGGGCATCCTCCCTGGTCCCCGTTTCGCGTTCTTTGGCAGCCACGAGCAGCGGCATAGGAAGAGTGAGGCTCATTATGCAACGTTGCTGCCCTCTACTGTCCGCAAGCCAAAATTACACGTATATTTACTGAATCGGGATTGATTTCAATAGTTAAATTTCGAACTTCAACACGGCAGCTTTCGGCAGCTTTTTAAACATATACATTTCATGGATACCATTAGGCCTATGCCTTTCGCAGAGGGAGTCTTTGGAAGTTAATTATAAAAAATTTGATTAAATTTGGATCTGCCAGTGAATGAAACACTTGTACATTTATAACCATGAAATACAATCGTGCGTGATATATGACTCTGAGAGTGCAGAATCAGAAGGCTGTTTGAAAAATCGTTTTATGCGTGACAGTATATTAATGACCAAAACATTTACATTAATTTATTAAGGAGACACTTTTATCCAAAGTGGGGAAATATTGGGCTCAGTGACCAGGGTTAGTTAGCATCCCTACAGCAGTGGCCTGGCTCAGGTGTGGACACAGATTCCTACTCCACTGAGCTTGACCACCATGGTACAGCAGCCAATATTGTTAATGTTGGTTGATATAAACAAGGAATACATACGACCATTAAAAGCGTTACTCATGTGTCAGTCACCAAGCAGCTGACAAAGAGTAAGTTATGATTCCCTCCTCTCGCACCTTTACACTTCCACCACCCAAATTTTGCATATAATTTTACATATTCCAGGACCCCTACAGAGTGCTGGGCCCCCTGAACCTGTCGGGTATGTCCCACTCCTCGTGAATATGCACTGGTCCTCTGGTGACGTCCTACATCTCCTTCATGTTTTTTTGGAGGAATCTGTTTAACGTGTGGTTTCCCTCTCCTTTTCAAGTTGACCCTCTAGAAGGCTTTAATCTCTTCGCCATTCCAGTGTCCATTCCAAATACTCCTGCCAATTCTGCTCTACCGTCAACCCCTTACCAAAAACATTAATGCACAATTCAGAGGAAAACGATCAATGTCCTCACATAAACAGCAGAGAGCAGCAAACCTACATGAATATCCACATGCCTCTTCCTCGCCCAAAGCTGTCAGAGAATTCAGATAATGTGAGGCACAGACCACAGAATTACTAGTGACTTAGTGTAAAATAAAGGAAACCGTACAGCGAAGAAAAACTCACTGGAACTTCTAAATGGGATCACTGACCCATGTTGACAAGAAAAACCGACATGCTTTACAAAGTGGATCACTAACCGCAGGCACAAACTACAGAATGGATAAGATTGAAATTGTACATGTACGGTGACAATAACATAACACATTTTTTAAATTAATATTTTGACTAATCAATTAATTTAATGTAACTATTTAAATTTAATAAATATTATTAGTTATTATTAATTATGATTAATATTAATTTTTTAGACTGAACTTGATTTAATCAAATGATCTGAAAATTCCTGTTTTTTGTCAAATAAAATTGGCTGCCCCGTTACACTTCAGGTTAGATCACCTATGTGAATGGCCTAAACATGGTGCCAGACCTTCACAGTTTGTAAATGTATTATTTATATCTTTACATCAGCGTTTGCCTTTAAAAATCCCAAACCCCCAAAAGCTGGCTCATTCGCCCACACTCAGAGTAACAAAGAGAAATGTTTGCAGTTACCTTGTGGGCTGTGGGAGTATGCGGGTGGGAAGTCATGTACTTGCAGATGTAGCGTTACACACGAAACCACACTTAAACATGGTTACTCAAAACAGTAAAGTACTGAGCTTTATCCCCCATTTATTTCAAAATGTACCCATTGTAAAAAAATCGCCAGTCAGGAGTACAGAAGGAATATTTCGAGCATTTGACTGAGTCACAGGAATGGGCGGTGTACATCATGGTTATTGTAGTTTTACAACCAAATTTACAGTGGCTAGGCTGAGGTTTTAAAGCACTCTCTGCCTCAGACGGTACAGCACAATCACATGAGGAGATTGGCAGAACTGTCAACCATAATGCTGGTCCTGTACCTACAAAAGAAAAAGAAAAATTAAAGAAGCAATACATCTGAATATGGCATATTGAGTGGCCTCCATTCTGCACTTAAATATAAAACTGCAAAAGGTCTAGAACTTCACTATATGTTCCAAATGCTTGGTTGTGTGAGTAAGCATGTACACAACTTAAATGTTATACATCTGAATTGTTTCTTAGCTAAAAAGTATATTTTCACATGACAGTTACAAGTACACTACGAAAATCATAATTTGAACAAACTGTATAAATTTTATCTAAATTGGATTTTGGGGTTTCTAAACATGGGTGTATGTACACATTGATGTAAGGCAAAGCTTATTTTAAAACATCCCAAACAGTGGATGTGAGGTTGGCTTTGCTTACCGTACTGCAATGTGACAGGGCGTCCCTCAGCCGATAAAGTTGATGACGACAAGATGGAGAACTGTGTGTGCAAACAAGAAGTCTGCAAATGCTCTCTCTGGAGATACCGTCAGGAAATCTCCTTTGTTCTGCGGGTTGATCTGGATGCGTAGACAGACTGGGAAAGAGAGAGAGGAACTGGATCAACTGTACCAGAGATATGCAGGAACCAGGTGGAACGTGTAACCTCCAATATTTAATTTGGCTTCTCTCTCCAACGCCAGTGCACCAACAAGTCACTTGCATCTAGCTGCTCCACTGACAGTGACACCCCACCAAATGGCCACGTATTTTATTGCATGGGCATTCTGGCTCAGCTCAACAGATTGTCCATGCGCGACCATCACAGACTTGAACCATTTTGTGGCATTTAGTTTGCCCCTGGACCAATATGGGGAAAAAAATCTCTGGGTTACCTCATATAGTTTAGGAATTAAACTGGCAAGAAATTAAGTGAGATTTTCTGCAAAAATGCTTGGTCGTCCATGTTCAGATGCCTATATCTTTGCAACTGTAAGACCTAGGCACCTAAAAACTGTGGCATAATTCCAAATATGCATTCAGGTTGTAGCATGTACCCAACCTAAGATTCCTTCTGTAATCTTTCAAGAGGCCCAGAGTTGAGTTATGCGGACCCCAGGTTGAAAACAAATCCCTGATATAGCCAAGAAAGAGCCGAGGGGACACGTCATTCATGGCAGGTAGACAGAGAAATATTTTTAAAAAATATTTAGAAAAAAAAACATAACCAATTACCAACATTAAAGCAGGACTTACCACCAAGAATGAAGGCCCCGACACAGGATATAAAGCCGGACAGAAAGCTGTTGAAAGGGAAGGTGCCAACCAGCAGGCAGTACAGGAACTGCAGGGCTCCGGTCAGCAAGATGTACAGAAGATAGGCGTCCACCACTTTCAATTTGTTTGGCGTGCTGCTAACGTACTCCCCCAAAAACCGGGAAATTACAGAAAACACCGAGGTGGACATGTTTCTCACCCGAAGTCAGACAGACTCGACCCTGGTTCTCAAAACAACGCTAGATCTCGGCTAAATGGGGCTGTCGGAGGACCAAAGAGAGACCTGCGTTTGAGTGACGTGTCAATCGGCGACTTCCGGCCGCAGAGCGGATGTCGGTGTTACACGGATTACAGTCCGACTACGCTCCTTCGCCGTAACACTGTAGTTCCAGGGGGAGAACAACTGCCGTTTTATTCAGTGGGGGAGAATGTATCGGGCGCTCATGCACTCCGAATTCACCGCGAATATCGTCGGACACGTTCCCAGTAGCTTACCATGATCGCAGCATGTATATACGTGTTTTCCGAATAGATAACACAAGCCCCTCCTGGTGCTAGAAGTGCGGAAGCGGCTGTGACAGGCAGCCGGTCGCGGATATCCGTGCGGTGGGGAGAGACCCCCGCTCTGGCTCCCGATGCCACGGCCGGACGTCCCACCTGTCAGATGCACTTTGCTGTGCTCTCTCTCCCTACGCCGTGATGGACAGCGACATTGACACGGAGTGAGTGGCTGCCTAGTGTCAGATAAACCTTTATTTTTCAGTGTAGTCAGCACTTTCTTTAGAGGTATCTGGGAGCGCCTCGTTTGACAGCTATGAATAATACAAATAATAATACATTACATTACACATATAAAGCGCTTTTCAGTTACCCAAGTCCCATATTAATACTAATTGCAACTGTATTAATGTTAATAGATGACAGGGTGCCGTGTCGTAGATTAGATTTGGTATGCGTAGTATACTATGTCACTTCTAAGTATTATACAGCGTTTTTACTGTCACCAGCAGATAAGATGCCGAGGAATTTGGTCCATTTTCCTAATTCGGAATGTCATTGTAATAATCAGTATTTTTACCCTGCGCCTGAGTTTAGTAAAGTTTCAAGAGACATTTCTGAACCTTATGCCGGTTAATCGTGTTGATCGCTCCGCATCTAGCATCTAGCAATTTATGATTGCCAGCGTTTTTTTTTGGAGCAAATTAAGTGCTTATATTATTAATTTTTGTAAATAATAATAATAATAATAATAATAATAATAAATGAATAAATAATTTTAAAAACTACCCGCCTTTCGATGTATGTCCCTTTAAATACCGCATACCAACGTCACTGTGAATGACACAGCATTTTTTAATCAAGGCGTTACCTTGCTCTGCTATAGCTTAGCGCCTTAAAATACTAATTAAATTATTTTTAAAGTACAGCACTCATGTGCTGACTCTTTCTGTTAAGCTGCTTTTAGTATTCTAACCCTGCGAAATGCAGTAGCAAACTGCAGTCTGATATTGAGTTGATGATGACGATGTTGATGATGGTCGTCGTCGCTAAGATTAAAAATCGTAAGGCTTTCTGTCTGCCTCGTGTTGGGCCATGGCTGTCCAGTGTTTTGTCTGTACTGTATATACAGTGTAGTGGATCTGGTCTCATTGCTGTGTAGCTGTAGAGCAGCATCTCTCTCTCTCTCTCTCACTCTCTCTCCCTCTCTCTCTCTCCCTCCATGGCCTGGCTTTGTAAACTTGCTGTTACCTCCCCTGTCTGTCTGCCTCCTGTCCGCTCAGATCCCCGTCCGGCTGGCGGTGGTGGTGGTGGCCATCTTGGAGGCCGACGTCCACATCCCTGCTGAAAAGTGCTGAGGCAAAGATCCTTGCATGTGAGCTTCCCCAGTGGCTGTGCCCTGGAGGTTTGCCGACTCTGATACCCTTTGGGGTCCATGTCTTTGGTTTGATCGAGTTCCGGCTGGACCTTGGACCTCTGGGTCTGCCGTTGTACCAAGTTCCTTAGGCTCTAACGCTAAGCTTTCCTGACG
This sequence comes from Petrocephalus zakoni, assembly GCA_026774425.1. Classification (NCBI taxonomy): domain Eukaryota; kingdom Metazoa; phylum Chordata; class Actinopteri; order Osteoglossiformes; family Mormyridae; genus Petrocephalus; species Petrocephalus zakoni. The sequence goes on from JAODKN010000079.1 coordinate 7,275,716, forward strand.
AGTTTAGCTGCCATTGCCAGTACTGCGGCTATCGAAAGACCACCGACTGCCCACACACTTGCATGCTGTAGTGTCTCTAAACCACATGTGGCCCTGAACATGCAGAGGAATGGATCAGCATTGGCCTTGCTAACAGATCCCCACCCCACAGGTGTGAAGAATGACCTGTGTGCCCGGTTTGTGACCTTGCCCAATCAGGAAAGGATCTGGACTCTGACAGTGACCAATAACAGCTCTCACAAGCGTTCCAAGGCAGGTAATGACTGGTAATACATACAGGTTAATTCTGTGTAGGTTGCATACTGTCCTATTCATATTCACAAATGTGGCACAGAGTCAGGGTCTCCCATCCTTTCCTCAGTCTCTCAGACGCCTCTAGTGATGGTCCATGGATTTGGGGGAGGCGTTGGGCTGTGGATCCAGAACCTGGATCCGCTCTGTCGTTCCCGCCCAGTCCACGCTTTCGACTTGCTCGGCTTCGGCCGGAGCTCCCGGCCAAACTTCCTCTCGGATGCGACCCTGGCTGAGGAACAGTCTGTAAGCGCCATCGAGCAGTGGAGGGAGGCAATGGGGCTGGAGCGCATGATCTTATTGGGCCACAGCCTGGGTGGTTACTTGGCGACAGCCTATGCCATCCAGTATCCTGAAAGGTAGGATACATACCTTTTGGAAAGTCTCGAAGTCCTTAGAAGGTCCAGATCAGGGGAAACTATGTGTGCAGCCACTGCAGACCCAGAAATTGAAGTAAACGTTTGAAAATGTTTGATGTGGGCATCAAAACATCTCCTTAAAATGACAAGGATAGGGGCTTAGCTCACAGGTTCCTATGTGTTTGTACTTCCTGGTGCCAATAATTCCTCTCTCCTTAGGGTCACCCATCTTATTCTGGCAGACCCCTGGGGGTTCCCCGAGCGCCCCCAGCCTGGCGCCGAAGTGTCCGGGAGGTCAGTCATGAAGAGACAGGCCCCCCCCCGATGGGTGAAGGCGTTGGCGTCCGTTGCCAGTCTGTTTAACCCGCTGGCTGTGATCCGAGCAGCAGGACCATGGGGTTAGTGAATGGGGCAGCGGCAGGTTAGCATTGCGAATGTACCTGTACTCATCAGTGAAGCTGAGGCACGTCACCACCTCTCCCAGGACCGGGGCTGGTGAACCGATTCCGTCCCGACTTCAGAAGGAAGTTCGAGAGGTTCTTTGATGACGACACCATGACTGAGTACATCTACCACTGCAACGCACAGAGTCCCAGGTACGAGAGCTTGGTGGATCAGTCACGGGTCGTCCTGGACGAGGGCAGCCTCGGCGGTACTAATGGGGCACCTATCTGTCACGCCGTCAGCGGGGAGGTCGGATTCCGCGCCATGTGCGAGTCCCTGGGCTGGGCCAAGAGGCCCATGCTGGGAAGGGTTCACCTGCTGCCCCCTACGTTACCCGTCACCCTGCTGTACGGATCGCTGTCCTGGGTGGACAGCAGCTCAGGGGAGCAGATGACACAGCTGAGGCCTGATGGCTACACCCGCACTGTGGTGAGGAGGGCGTGCTGGGAAGCGGGGTGGGGGAGGGTGGAGTTTAGCTGGGGGGCAGAAAACTGCGAGGGACACTGGAAAGGACTGAGGGGTTTCTGTGATGCCTGGTGCACTATAGGGTTAATTTCTAAACCCGCTACACAGCAGGAACGTGCAACAGCGGCTTGAAAGGCAGCCCCACCCCAGTTAGAGAGTAGTGGCCCAATTAACCCTTCATTTCCCTGCTTGTGTTTCAGGTTATAGAAGAAGCTTCTCACCACGTCTATGCCGATCAACCAGAGGAGTTCAACCGGGTGGTGGAGAGTATTTGTAGCAGTGTGGATTAGTCCTGTGTGTATGTGTGTGTGTGTGTGTGCGTGTGTGAACAGCAGGGAGTGCGTGGGTGTGTACATGTGACTCCCCATGTCTGAGAGAAATGTCTCCACCAGAGGATCATGACCATTTTCCTAGGATCCTGCCCCTCGTTGACTGACAGTGCTCTCTGACTCCAGGCATTCCTAACAAAAGCATCTCCTAAGTAAATATGTGTACAGTCTTTTTAAATAGTTGTCAGTCTGGAGCTGCTTCCACTGTGTCTGGTTCACGAACAGGTTGACCTCTGTGTGCCACTTTGATGCCAACGCAGCCCCAGAACATGCTAGAGAAACAGCCAAACCTTAAGAAATTCCTGTGTGATGACACACACACATGACACATTGGATGAGTGTCCAGAAAAATATGACAAGAATGACAGTGCAACAACATTCTGGGCATTAGGCTAATTAGTTATATTTCTCTTTATAGGCAGGGTGGTGGCTCTGAGGCTAGGGATCTGTGCCAGTGATTGGAAGGTTATTGGTTTGAATCCCATGAATGCCAGGAGTGATTCTGTTGGGCCCTTGAATAAGGACCTGCAATTGCTTTGCTGGGTGTGACATTAACCTAAATCTGGCCCTGCAAGCTGGTCCTCTGTCTTCAGGGAGAATTTGAGGGTTGGTGGCAGGATTGGCCCTCCAGCCACCGGGAAAAGTTCACGCTGTTCAGCTCCATCTGAACAGTGTGGTGCTATGGTATTGCCCACTGCGTGGCTGCACCCAGGTCCTCCCCCTGAGGTTGTTTGTCAGGTGGTGGTGTGTGACAGTGCACTGTCTCAGTGTATGTCCCCTTACTGCTCTCTATTTGTGTGAAATTTATGCAAATTACATTTGACATGTTTTTGGGAAATTAGGACGATTGTGTCACGCTTTCGGCGGGAGGAACGGCCCATAACTGCAGGCTTAAACCCCTCACAGGGGTGTTTATTATATAACATTATTATATAAACAACCGGTAGAAACGGGAAGCAGGCCGCACGTAACATTGACAACAACCGACAGGGTTAACAGGACGCAGACCGACTAAATAGGGCAGCACATCAGGGATTAAACACCAGGCAGCTGTTCAGGGCAAACAAGCGGAGAAAAAGAGGCAAAGCACAACGAGGGACAGGTGCGGCGAATCAAGCCCCGCCTGAGGGCAAAACAGGGGAACAGACACGAAGGGCGGGGCTGAGCGTGACTGATTGAAACACAAATCAGAGATTTTTTGGGGGGTGTACTGTATTTTAATAAAGTGAAAATTTAGGTTTTTTTTGTTTTGTTATCAGAAAATACAAAACTTTTTTAAAGTCCTAAAATACTAATTGCACATTGGGGGGATTAACACATTTTTCTATGACAAGGCAATAAATGAAATGTAAGACAATAAAATTGAATCATAAATTAACATTTTCCATGTTGCAGTTCCACTAATTTATTCTTATGAATAAAAAGGTCTTTTAAACTGATTTCTCAATTTTCAAAGCAAAACGGATTGGATTAACAGTGAATAATAACTAACGACTGCGTTGCTGTCAGTAATACGATAAAGCACATACTATTACTATAAGTTAAATGCCAAACAAAAAAAAACTGCTGTATGAGAGATTTCCTATTTAAAGCAGGTTGTATATTAGAATACATGCAAATAACATGTACTGTGGAATTCTGATTATCAACAGCAGGGGGCGCGCGTCAATGGGTCTACGCGTCATCTGTCTATAGGACACGCTGAGTGTTGCTCCACTTAACACAGCTTCATCCTTTTACACTTAGCTACACCTCAGCAGGGTACTGGGTATGACTAGTTTTCGATGGCCTGGGTTTCCTGGGACGACCAGACTTTTGTGTGTGGTCCCTGGGCTGTTTTTTGGGGTTGACTGCCGCTGAAGTCCTGCCCTTGGCCTTTAGCTTTGGGGTCTTTCTCTGGTACTCCTGAAGTCTTTGTTCCCACCGCTTGTAATGATGTAAAAGACAAAAAAAAATGTAATTTGTAGTATGGAAAAAAAATAATGGAAAACAATTTTGAGAAATGAACCAGACTGCAAACTTCCAAAGTCCAAACTTTGACACCAAAAATCAGAGCCGGCCCAAGGCATAAGCGAACTAAGCGGCCGCTTGGGGCCCCCACGCCACCAGGGGGCCCCCATGAGTGCTTGAAATGTCAAGATATCTTGATTTAGGTGGTGGTGGGGGGGCAAATCAAATTCTGCCAAAAAATACTCTGTATTTCCGGTGTGAGAAGGCTGCTTTGTGGACGGCTGACCTACCTTGTACCTTTTTATCAAGTGGTCTGTCCATGCCTCAATAAGACAACTGTCCAGGAGCATTAACCTGAAGATATGCATGTCAGGTTAGAAAGCCTCTCAACAGAACTTTAATTAACAACAATGGTCTTCTGAACCGCTGCCGCATATTTCATAACATAATCTAATAGAGAATTGTCGCGTTGCTGTCTTATAGAATTTCCGTAAAAATGTACAAATACTAGGTTATTTTAGAGGGTAAAACGAGGTATATCGTTAATTCACTGACCAAAAAAAAAACGAAGCAAATTCAAGTATTTCACAGTTAAAATGTGAGACGCATTAATCGTGAGGGTAAAACGCCTATCGCTCCCGGCACCTCTATGTCACTATTCTACATTTGAAGCGAACTGTGGATGCTCGCCTCGCGCGCCACGCGTAGCACATGATGAGCGCGTCCTGGCCGGGCGCGAGCCGCGGGCACGCGCACGATGAGTTGGTCACCAGCGGCACGTGAGCTTCGGGGATCGGGGCCGTCGATTTGAAAACTTCTTTCACGTCCACAACTGCTGTCATCTCCTGGCACCCGGTTCGACTAAAACTTATTATTTTAGCATGAATGACTGCAAGGGTGGAAGCATGTTCAGAATAAAAGCAAACAGATCGGTCTGGATAAGACCCCAGTTACATACTTCTGCCACCAGAAACGTTCAAGATGTCACAGTAATTATAAATTATATTGTAATACAGATAACTTTTTTCACATTATGTAAAACTATGAAACAGTTGTGGGGTTTTGTACTTACCGTAGTCATATTTCTTTTGCATGTATGTGGATAATGTTGGTTTCGTATTCTGGCATTTACAGACATCTGTTGAAAAATAAAATCCTCACTTTTGCAACATATTTATAAAAACTGACAAACTCAACATTATAGGACAATCATGCTCAATACTCACCGGATATTGCGGTCCTGCATTCCGTTGTCTGCCAGCTATCCAACATAACATCCTTTGAAAAATCGACAGCTTCCATATCTGGAATAATAGAACTATTTAGAAAACGATTTGTTTATGCAAAGCTGATTTATTTCTCATGAAAATAAGTACAGTTGTATAATGTATAAAGTGATAACTGCATTCAGCAGGTGGGAAGTTTCAAACACTTGTGGAAACGAACCTTTCGCTATATCAGTGACAATGGCTTCGGGGGATATACAGACTCCCCGGTCATACACGGGTAAGTCCTCGCAGGCGAGGCTCTCCGGCCAGCTGTGGTTGTAGTGCCTCAGGACCGGCTCGCATCCATTCCGAGCTCTTTGGCACAGCGACTTGCAGGGCTTAATGGGGTCGTGCATGAAGTCCAGCGTGCAGATCGGGGCGTACATGGCGCACAGGAAGAATCGTAAGTCCGGGCTGCAGTTGATGCCCAGCAGCTCCTCGTACTGCTCGATCGCCAGAATGGCATTTTCCTGCGTGCTGTGGTGCAGATGGTTGGGCATCCGGGTTATGTTCCAGGGCATGGTCCTGCACATCGGTATACGCACCGGTTCGCAGGGAGCCGCCCGCACCGCTGTCCCCCATAACCAAGCAAGTAGAATAGTGATCAGGGTCAAATGCATGTCTACCCCAACCCGCATGTGCAAGTTTGCAGTGTGGAAAAAAACTCATTAATGAAATTCCGTTACTAGTTCGACAGGTCGATCCCGTGAATTCGGAGATCCGTGCAGGCAGTTGCTGACGAAATGCTGTGACTTGATTTAAGGTGGGATGAACCCCAAGGACACGCGTGACGCGTGTCTTCCCTGCGTTTTCTTACCCGATTTATTATTTTTCCGAAAGTGACATCACTCTGATCGCCTCTCAAAATCCCGAGGACCTGCTTCACCAAGTTCTTCAAGTATCGCTTTGGAGGTCTAACATAATAATAATAATAATTTAAAAAAGGTTAAACGTGAATCCCTTATCAGTCCCGAGAGGACGTCCAGCCAACAGGCAATGCTCCCAGAACTTTAGCCGCTGTCATGTGAAGATCTTCTCAACGTAGGCAAAGAGCGTTCTTACTGTAACGTTAATGGAATGTTATTTTCACGTTTTGCATTTAAATAAAGGTTCTGTCAATGTCAGCACAATAAAATTATTACATGAACCTCTTTTGAACGCAATTAAAAATATTATTTGATAATAAAGTATTATTTTATATATGCGCTATACGTGTATATTACACGAATGCGCCGTCCAGCCTTAAACTCAGGATCTTTGATATACAGTATAAAGCGAGTGTAGTCTGCTGCTCGTTCTTGCCCTTCGTTTGTTTTTATATCATTTGTCTTATTTATAGTAGTGGGGTAACGTTCTGGGAAGCTCAGGAAAACTGGAACCTTCCAACTTTTTCTTACCTAAATGGGTTGTTCGGTAAACGTTCCTGGAACGAAAATGATTAGCGGGGTGATGACCAGACAATACGAAGTTTCACCGCTGTCTATTACTAACCCTACAATTTGTCTAAATTTTATTTGCGATATCTGCTGAGGCTTATGAATCTAGGGTTTATGATTCTGGGAAGAGCGTACGCTATTTCTGAATAGACTATACTTTGAAACGTGAAAATACTTACATTATTATTTAAATAGTCTACATACACCGTGGAACACGTATGCCTGTGCTGTCTTGAACATGGATTATTTCATGCCATACATTCGGTTGCATCATATAATGCACATCTATCTTGCTGTGATTGCATCTCGTATTACTTTGCGTTGTAATGATGTTGTCACGTTAAGCAGCGGAAGATCGGATCGATGCTCTCGATGATTCAGCAGCTAAGCTGCGCTTTTCCAGAGAGTGGTGCGAGCGCTGCGCCCGCTTTAAGAGACCTGCGCGGCGCAGGGAGGAGATCACCCCCGGGAGCCCCCGATCGGACTGTCTCTCCTGACTCTCCTGTAAGCGGTGCTCAGCCGCTGCTGTCAGGATGCCTTTCTGCGGGTTCTCCGTCGTCGCCGCGCTGTGCCTGTCCGCCGCCCCTCCGCTGCAGGCTCGCCTGCCTTTCGCCGGGGCTCCGATCCAGCCCTGCCAGGCTCCCCTGCAATGGGAGGGGAGGATCGTGGAGTACGACCACAGCACTGGGCTGAACACACGGGCCATGATGTCGTATGACGGACTCAATCAGCAGATTAGGGTCCTCGAGGAGAAAAGGGGGCACGTGCCGTGTAAGAAGTACGTATTATTAAACAGTGATGCGATTTCAATCGGGGAGCGTCCTCCGGGGAGTCTAGGACAAGCAATGAGTCGCAGTGTAATTTGGCAAAAGTAAAAATTATTGCATAGGCTATTGCGTTGCAGCTGTATAAGCATGTATCTGTCTAAGTCGATTATATGATATAAATATCATGCATTTGATTTTAATAATAGAAGGTGGCCTGATATTTCATAGGAGCGTGTTGACACGATGGCATTCTGGGAAATGTTGTTTCGAGGCGAAGAAGGCGCCGAGCATTAAGCTGCTAATTACTCCCTTTTTAATATAATCATGGTTATATATTTTCCACTAAAAGCTACATTACATTACATAACTTTCAGCGTAGTCTTTTATGTTTTTTTGCTGATTTTTATGGTTTGGCTGTCTGTGGAAGTTATTGTGGATTTCTCCCGAATATTTACTCTGTCATTTTATTATTTTATCCGTGTCTTTGAGAAAGTAGGCTAATTTTAGATTAGATTTCAGATGGATACGGGACGCGATGGCCTATTATCTCAGACTCTGCGTAACTCGTTTTGATCCAGATCGATCAGTTATTATCAGTACTCGGGAAGCCTGCAAACCACCACACACCCAACTCGGCGTTATGCCTGCGCCACTGCTTAATACACCCGTTAGAAATAGTATTTCATACACAGTGCAAACAGGACGAGACACGTGTTCCTCCGTTCTGAGTGGCGCACATGGTCATTTGAGGAGCAGCAGCTGGACACGGACATTAATTCTGGCAGCCTAGGGCAGAGCGCATGTGACGGTATCGCCCCTGGGCTCGGAGCCGGCGCCTCCAGCTTCGGCCAAACCTCCGGTAGCCCGTCGGGAGCGGCTGGCTTCACCTCCTCACGAGCAACCAAACGCGTTCTTATCCCTTTGGCCGCCTCTGTCCTGTTGTTTTTGCTGACTCTCTGCATTCTCTCTGTATCTATCTGGATTTGTGTCTGTGAGTTTATGAAAGTTTCATGAGACCTTTCCTAGACTCAATCTCTTCGTGTTCATATCATGTGATACAAAAAGTCTTTAAACTAATTTGTTACGTTTAATCTCATACTCACAAATAAAATGGTTGTTTTTCAACCTCTACAATAATGTAACATCAGCATACAACATAATCATTACAATATTAAATAGTAGTTGATCTTTATAAACCAAATCAGGAATGTAATAAACAGTAATTATTCACTGAGAGAATTGGGTCCTTAGCCCAAAAGTATAGCAGCCTCCCAAAGGCCATTTTTTAAAAATGAAATTTGAAAATGACTTTTATTTTCACTCTGCAGGTACTTTGAGTACATCTATCTTTACAAGAGCGCTGTGCTCTTCCAGATTGAGCAGGTCACCAAGCTCTGCTCCAAAATCCCTCTGACGGAAGCCTGGGATCCCTACGACATTCCTGACAATTCCACCTACGAAGACCAGTACGTCATCGGCGGGCCGGGCGACATGATCGAAGTGCAGGAATGGTCGGATCGGAAACCTGCTCGTAGGAGTAGGTATCATTCGCATCAGCAGCTGGCTGAGACAGGCGTGTGAGAGGCTGACCTTCTGCCCTCTATCTGCTGGGAGTATCTGACCTGGTGCCTCCTGTTTGTAAGATAAATGTGATCCCTATAGACCAATGGTTGTCAAACTGTGGAAGACATCCCACCAGAGGTACTCAAAGTACTCACAGGTGCTGCGTGAAAAGACTGTGGTAATTTGTTGTATCCACTGAAAAAATAGGAATCGAAAATTGAAATTATTGTGAAATTACTTGACAGGCCTATAAAAATAAATTTTCTTGAATCATTTTCAGGTTGATACTTTTCATATTCTCTGTTAAGATGTATTTGAGGTTGATTTTATGCAGCCCATTTACTACTATACCGGGTAGTTCTTGAGCTTCTGTGTGTGAGCGCGTAAGTGTAGGAATTCAGGTTACTGCCACTTTTATCGTGACTGCTTTCATTTGTTCCAAATGGTGCTTGGTCCAAAAGGTTAAAGAGCCACTGTTATTGATGATTTATAAGGTAAAAGGCGCATTGTCATTTCAGCATTTACCTGCAGGCCGTGACGTGCCGGCTGCTCTCTCTCTCTGACCCGCCTGCAGATGAAGCCTGGGTGGGTGTTTACACCGTCAAGGACTGCTACCCCGTCCAGGAGACTTACACGAAGAACAGCAGTGTCACCACCTCCACTCGCTTCTTCGACCTGCAGCTGGGGATCAGCGATCCAAGCGTTTTCACACCCCCAGAGACCTGCCGGAGTGCTCAGGCCCAGAGGATGGTCCGGGGGTGCTGAGCATCACATTAACGCTGCCCCAGAACCAACACAGAGGCACACCAAGCTTAGGGAGGGGGTGGGGTGCGGGGCCAAATCACACAGCTACTCATACAGGCCTGAGAGCGAATGTCCTTTTTACAAGGTGGCAGGGGAAGTCTCATTAATATTCATAAGAGAAGCGGTACCTGATTGGTCAATTCATTAATATTGATGTCAAAAGCAGAGCCTGATTGGCCAGTGAACGTGCTCCCATCAAGGTGCTACCTGGTTTTTCTGGCTATGGCATACACAGGTTCCACTTCTCTCATGAATATTAATGAGACTTCCCTTACCACCCCGTAAAAAGAAAATTTGCGCCCTGAGAAGCACTGAATCAAGCCAGGGGGGCTCACAAGGCATGAGGCAGATGAAGAACAAGATCTAAGCACAATTTGGCCGATGGCCAAAGTCGATGAGAAAATCATGATTTAATGTAACCACTTTCTGCTAATCTACCTCCATATTAATGTTGGAAGTAGGTCACAAGTCCCCCATTACCTGCTTATATGTGCAAACTCAGTATTACCACTATAGTTTAGATCTATCTGCACACTTTTGTCCAAGATAATGATCCTGCTGCTGTTTTTTGGTATATGAACCCGTATTCCTCAGTACCATTATCCGGAAATGTAAAACACTGCTTTATTTAATTGATAACATTTGGCTGCTAAAATCAGGTGATTATGCAATAACTCATTTTTGTATTGTAAGCTAAAGATTTTGGTTTATTGTTTTTCTGCATTAATAGTTGCTTGTAATAAAGACTCAAACAAGTGAAATTGTGTAAAATGCAAACTGATTGCCCACATTGCAGCGGTAAAACAGGTGTGAGAATTTGTCCTTGGTAATAAGTATTGGGCAGACAATCAATCAATCGAAATCCTAACCAATCATATGTTAAACAATTTATGGACGCGTACTTTATTGCTTCATAAAAGTATCCCACCACAATGTGCTCTGGGTAGGGTAAAGAATGGAATAACAGAGCGGGGTGAAGCACTAGGTGTTTCATATGGGATGATTTAGAACATGGAAGACTGCAGTTAAAATAATAATATGAGCAAACTGAAAGTAGCTCTGTGTCAGGATTTAAAATGTATTGAATTATAAATTAGGCCTCTTTAATCACGCGCAGGCACCATGTCGTAGTGGATGCCAGCGGTGGAGATGCGCTTCGGCTAATCAACTCATCAGTGGCGTGTAATGGTCATGTGGCTGACGGTGAATTAGCTTCTGCTAAAAGCGGGTCTATTCCAAGCCTCTAAGGATAATCCGTTACAAATCATTTAGGTTTAAATTTCAGCCTATAATGTACATGTGAAGGGTTTGGTGGTAAAAGCTGTTTGTTAATTTGAACTCACCAGCGCAGACGCAGTCCAGTTGCATTTGAAAGTTATGCGGTAATATGACATCTTCGGACGCAGCTGCGATCGAAATGCGAGCCAGTGAAGGGAGCGTTATGGGGACGGGAGGAAAAATGCCAAGAAAAAGGAACGGACTAAGTCAAAAATGATGAGCTCGCGAACTAATAAAGATGCTTGATTTGTGGCTGTCTTTTTAAAGTCGAACTAAAATGAATCCGCCTTTAACTACGACTCGCAGGAGTTTAATATCCTGGAGACCAATGCACGGCTGGAGTGAGCTGATTTTCCCAAAAAATGATCGGCAACTTAGTTGGATGCAGAAGTTCGAAGCTGCTTTTAGTTTCACGTTGTTTACCAGAAACGCAACATGGTCGCGGCCCTCGTGCCTGCAAATATGTCGTTAGTGTTAGTAGGCTGTTTATTACGAATTATTAGAAAATGCCTTCATTGCTCCTAAATGGTTAAATCTGAGAGAAGGGATATCCAAGTTGCCGCTGATTGACGTCCTGGGTCAGGCATTGTATTTTTGGAGTGCATATTAAAAGGTTCATTCCAGCACTAAATGATGTGTTTTTGGTTTGACATAACCACACTCATCCGCAGTGTTTCATATTCGGTTTTGCGTTCAGATATCGTTATTAGGACGGACATTCACATTTTCTTCCCCAGTCAGCAAGCTTTGTACTGCTCCTCGAGCTGATGGCAGGTTTTGCACTGTTTTACTTTTTTTTTTTTTACTTTAAAAACGAAGGATTTTTTTTTTACCACTGACAAGTCATGTTTCTTGAACGCTCACAAAAACATTTCCCAAAAAATGCTGGCATTTCTTGGAAATAATCTAGCCGCAAACCACAGCGTCCAAGCCTGCTTTCCATCTCTTTGAGCTGCCTTTCAGAGAACTTTGTACTGTATGGTTTTTGATGTACACTGACGCTGCGAATCCTAATAATATACTCTGTGATAGCAATTGTAGGTGATAACCTGGGGTCACATTCTGTTGGGGGGGCGGAGGGGTTACGTTACCAAAAACTTCAGCCAAAGCAAGCATTTTTGTTGATACTGCCTTATAGATCGAGAATGCTTTGGAAGGGAAGCTTGCCCCAATAAGGACAAAGGAAACCTACGATAACAATGTTGAGGAGTTGTCCAAGGGTCAGGAAGTCTTCATAGAGGGTGTGAAGTATGATGTGTCGGGGTTTCCTGTCAGGATCCAATCAACTCTGACCCCCTCAGTTTAGTGGGTTATTTTTTATATAATTTTCCCAGTAAAACTTTGGAAAAGTGGTTCTTTAGCTTTATTTTACGTCGATATGAGTTGGGTAACCATTTTTATAGTAAACATATACTCTAAATTGGGTTTTATCGAAGGGGAGCGTGAACTGGGAGGTGTAAATATTGTTTTGTTCATTTGCAGTTAATTTTGGACTCTCCCTCCCTGTGTTCCGTGTTCCCTGTCATGCATGCTATCTCTCTTCAGTTTGTCTGGACCCAAAGAGAGGAGGTGGATGCGTTACCTCCACGGTATAAACCACGGACTGGTACAGACGGAAGATTCATTTTATTTTTCCCATTAAAGTTCAGAAAAAAACAAGAGCCGTCACATCTATTCTTACGCCGGCATCTTGGAAGAGAACCACTACAATGACTCAGTTTTCAACCAGCTGAGACATTTTCATGTCTGCCAGCCTGGTCTCCCACGGTGCCTAGGGCATGGTTTTTTTGAGGGGATAATGTCAGCTGATCCCGCATTATACATCAGGAACCTGGTGTATGTTCAGAAACATTTTTCATATATCCAGTTGAATAGGAGAATATCTCAGCTGAAGTTATATGGCAGTGATGCTAATAGCATGCTGTATGCGGTGAGGCCAAATGGGGAGCACTTGGGGGGGGGGGACCAAGCATGGCAGTTGTGCCTTAAACTCAGGGAGATGATAGAGCTAATTGGTGTACCTTAGATCCATGTTAACAGGCCGATATATCTCAAGAGTCTCATCAGGGAGCATCTCCACTGTACAGTAGCTCTTTGTCCAAACAAACCCATAAAGCCAAAGCATAATTTCCTACTACACTATCTGGACCTGATACTAAAATCTGGTCCTCTCATTTGCCCCTGGACATCGCGCTTTGAGAGCAGACACACACATTTTAAGCGGTGTGCACGGAAGCTCCACAAAATTCCTAGCAGCACTTTGCCAGAAAGGCACGGGGTGCTGCAAGCCTATCTTCTCTCTGGAAATATTTTACCTCCCATTCTCCCAGTTGGCCAGGCAAGTCAGATTGATGGCTGAATGTATAATGCGGCAGTTCAGGAAGTTCTGGGGTTCGAAGGCTTGACTAGAGACACCACAGAAGTGCCCGGGACACCGATGATGATGGCTATGTGCAAAGCAGGACTGCTCTAATACTTGTCAAACAGTTTATTGTGTGTCTGAGAAATGTCAGTGAGTGCCAGTGTTGGATCTCGGTGTGCATTGCCTGCAGGAGGATGGTGAGACTGTGTATGATTGTGTATGTGCTGACCGTCTTGCTGACTATTACCCATTGTCTGCATATAGGCAGTTTGATCTCAGTCCTGCTGTGCTCCATCATTCAGTCTGTCTACGTGAGAAATGATGGAGGACTTCATAAGAGGCAGTCTTTCCCATCTGGATAGCCAGATGTTGAGGACTCTCCTTGTAGATTTATCCAAATTGGGAGTGCAGCAGGTCGACGACCTGATGTACATCAAAGAGGAAGACATCAGATCTCTGCTGTCCGTGGTCGATTGCGAAAGCTGCTATATGTTCAGCAATAGAGGTGAAATGTTTTGCTAATGCAAATACCATATTTTGTCTAGTTCTCATTGTCTGGCCTTTTTATTTTACTCTTTTCAATGATTTGTTTTTTTTTTTAAGATAATGCTGGGCAGTTGCTCACTGTGAAAAGACGCTGTGGTGCCTGTCATGGTCTCCATGACTCTGACACCATTATCCATGTTGGAAGCCTCTTCAGATCTGCACTTCACACATCCTCAGCACCCTATCCCTACACAGCATAGCACACGGACCTCAACGTTTCAAATTCTGTGGGAAAAGACCAGGCCAAGTCTTAGGGCATGCATCGAAAATGGACAAACCCCGCAAGAGACAGACAGGCGGCACGTGATCATTGCGGATGCTGTTAGAGAATTATGTTTAAATCCGACTCTGAGTCAGTGTGCGGTACAATGTTGAACAGTACGGGATGGGATGGACAGCGGATACCACACTTTGTGTACACAGCTGAAAGCACGAGTGGATGACTTGGGTCGGCTAAGGCGACCGAAACAGCCTACTGCCACACCGGAGATTAGCCAGCCAGCACCACCACGAAAATGTGCGGGACTGACAGCTATGGCTGTATAAACTAGCAACCAAGCCAGCTACCGTACATCGTGGCGAAAAATAACGGTACACTACTGTACCTCACTACTTTTACAGTGTGCTTAAAGTACTGTAGTTGCATTCATAGTAACATTACCGTGATGTGAAATACAGCAACTACTGGATAATTGCTGCCAGTAAGCAATTGTTAAATTGACAATACACATTTTACAGCTCAGTTACAGCCAACCGAGCTCCAGTCAAACTCAACTCAACCTTTCGTTCTCTTTTGACATTTTAATTTATTAGAGCAATAAATCTTAGTTATTACCTGCCTGTTTAGGGATTGATAACCAAAGCTTATACCTTAGAAATGACAGATGACGTAATGGCATGGGATCCGCCCATAAAAGGGAGTTTCGCTTTACTGCCATTTATGTCTTAGTGCCGTTATGGAATATTACCTTGTATTGCCCTAGTGCCTGTATTGCATAACTACTAGTGGTATAACATTGTGTAACACTTAGGAGTAGGACATCTAGAAGATATAATCATTAACATGATATTAGAACATATACTGATTGATGTAATCATTAGGTTATTACTGGGACATATACTGACTAGTGTATCTTGATGTAATCCATTCATGTAATCAAATCATTATGTACTTGTGCCTCATCTCAGGCTTACAGCCATTGCTAAGCACCTGATCGGATCCAGCCCTGTATCAGGGTCACTCTAAAGGAGTTTAGGAACTTATCTAGTCTGAAGGCCACAGTGAGGAGATGATTGGCATTCCAACGGAAAGGAGGCACCTGGAGCCCCCCCCCTTTTTCCGGAGAAGGGAGCTCTCCAAGAGACATGGCAGAAGAATAAAGGGATGGAGGCCTACAATAGCTGGGGAAAAGACCTTCATAGGATATGATTTAATTTGGAGAGACATAAGACCATGATCATCAAGGTTATGAGATATGGACGTTGATCAGGCGCCACAGCAATGGTGATTGGCTGAAGTGATGATAGTGTTATGACTAAAAAGATAAGAAAGTGTATAAGAACCAATGTAAAATCAATGATGGACACACTTCTGCAGGGTGTCCGGTCTTTGCCTGTAACCTATGTGTTGCAATAAAGACTGTACTTAGAATTCTACACAAGCGGCTTCTGACTTCTAATTTGGCGAGGGAGAAAAACCACAACACCGTTCTACATAAAGCAAAGTTTTGCAGTCAAGCTAATGTGTGGTTTGGAAACTGCTGGACCTAACCCCAAACCCCCCCCCCTTCACTGACCGGCCCCAGTCCGTTCGATGTATGCTCCTCCCTCACAAGACCACAAGGCTGCGTGCTGAGCCCACTGTTCTATGCCCTGTATACCAATGACTGCCCTCCCACTCATCCCACAAACACCATCATCAAATTCACGGACGACGCCACGGTGATCGGGCTTATCTCGGGGGTGAGATGAGTCAGCCTATAGAGAGGAGATCCAGAAACTCACTCCTTGGTGCGAAACAGCACAGAGACAGAGGAAGTCCTCATTGAACTCTTTAAATCACTGAAGTCTTTATGGAAAGAGTCCTGTCCACCAAATTCCTGGGGATACACATCTCTGGGTCTAAAACCTCAATGTCTGCTTAAGAAGGCACAGCAGCGAATGCACTTCCTGAGAGAACTCTGGAAAAACCAGCTGGGTCAGAATCTGCTTGTGGCCTTTTATGGTACCACCATCGAAAGCCTCCTGGCATGCTGCATTACAGTGTGCTATGCCGGGTGCCCTTCTGCAGACAGGAGAGCCCAGTAGAGGGTCATTAACTCTGCCCAAAAACCATCGACCGCTCTCTGCCATCCCTGGAAGACATCGCCAGCTATTTCTGCCTCTCCAGAACCCAAAACATCCTTTGGGACTCTGCCATCCCGCACACCACTTGTCTGACCTGCTGCCCTCTGGGAGGTGGTACAGGTCCATCGAAACACGCACCTCCTGACTCAAGGACAGCTTCTTCCCTTGGGCTATAAGATAACTAAACAATAATAAAAAAAAATCTGTGTGCAATATTATTAATCTTTAGTGATGACAAAAACCAGCGCAATACTAATACCTTAATTTCTCTTCCCCATTCAAAGTGTATCACTACCTGCCTCCTACGGCTGGCTCTCTTTATATGAATATACGTATTTATTAGTATGACTGCTTTTCTGTAACTCCCAGGGGTTTATATATTTGGTTTATATATTTGTTTATATATCCATTTCCTTTTTTTCATTTAGCACAAGTTTCTCTGTGTATTCAATATACAATGACAATAAAGCTTCTATTCTGTTCTGTGCTCCTTTGTGGGGAAATGCTGTGTAGCATTTCAGACCTTTATATATTTGGAATATATACTTTATTAAAGGAAGTAACAGTTGAATAGGAGTCGTAAGAAGAATGTGTGTTGTCTGGAACCTTCTTGATGGACACGGGGTACTGCTCACTGGTATGACCTCAGCTTCATTCTGTGATGTTGGGGCAAGTGAGATGGAAATGGACTTGGCTACGGGTGACGATGGCTATTTTGATTGGCTCTGGGGGAATGGGGGTTGTTTTTCTTTTTTTAAATAGCAGTTATACTTGACCGTTTGACAGTTTTAGGATGCCTTGAGATTATCAGCATGAGGTGCTATGGTCAAGATAATGGCAAGAAGAGCTGCAAAGGATTCTGGGAATGCTGGAATTTCAGGCTTGGCTAACTGGCCTAATGAGGTGGAGCTGTTAGATTGATGGGTTCAGATAACTGGTGAAATTTACAGTCTGTGTTATTCCCAGAGGACAGTAATTCAGGCTGTGTAGCTTGGCATCATTGGGGGTGCAAACTTACCCATGAGGCCTTGGGTTAGATTCTGGCAGTTAGGCCACAAGCTGACTGGAAGTGCCCAGCTCTCATCTGCCAAAAAAAATCATATTAGAGTTTTATAGGGCACCTTCTAAGAAGTTACACTGGCAGCATTTGGCCCTTGTGTTGCGATTGCCTCAAATACCTAATTTCTTTGGGTACTGGCTACTTCTGCCTCCCCCTCAGAGGCACAGTGACCCGTCGAGAGTCCAAATTCCCAGGGGAATCACATCTGACCACGTTCAGGGCTCCAAACCACTGCCCATGGTGACCACAACAGCTCAGCGCAGGCCCACTTTCCTGTAAGTCCATTTTGAAAACACACCATAATCACGACACTCCTCTCTCGCTCGGGCGTGTGTTTAAAATAACCGGGTTCTCCGGCCAACTTAGCGAGCCAAGTGGTTTTGGATCGTGGCAGCAGCCTTGGACCAGGTGGTGGGATAGACGGGGCCCCACTGCAATGCTGGGTGCCCCCCGATGGTGTGTCATGGTCGCTGCTTACTAAAGTGTTCCGTAAGTGCATATTCAGTGGTCAGAGTCAGTAAAACTACCCACGAACCACTCCTGTCTCTGGAAAAAAAAATGTCCCTTATCCCACTGTGCTGTATAAACAACAGTCCTGCCTCATTCTCCTATAAACAGCTAATTTATTAGAACAAATATGGTCTGGTGAGCTGCAACACTGCGCAGTGCAATTATAGACTAATTAGAATGAAGGAGCAGAAGTTGAAGTCACCCAGCCACAATTACAAGACATCGGGCTAGTAACGGAAAGGGCGCCCTCTTCCTGCAGGCTCTGTAACGCGCATTCTGGAGAACTGGCGTTATGGATTTTAGTGGGATAAGATTACAGGAAGCTGTAAAGAGTAATCAGTGGTGTGCTCACAAAATGCTAACCACCGTATAAGCTTTCTCACCGTTTGTAGGCCAATCTAAGTACTATCTTAAACGGTAATCCCTGGACCCTAGCCAGGATAAACCGACTGGAAGTTGGCTGTGACATGTACAGTTGCAATGGGAAATATTCAACTAACTTGCCTCAAAAGACATTAGTGTTGTGAATCGGGGTTAATGAAAATATAACAACAAGCCACATTAAACAACGAAAAATCGTTTATTCTTATTTATTCTAAGAATATAAACTGACTCTGAACTTCGAGTTCAAATGAAAAATATATTTTTCCCCGTTTATTCGACAGCTGAAAGCTAAAAGATCCCGTTAGCAAATATGCGGATCCCAAAAGCCCTTGCGAACAGCGTTTGGATGAATCTGAATGTGAAGAAAAATGTTATACCGATAGAATAGGATTTGAAACTGCAAAAAATAAGATCTGAATCTGCAAACAGAAGATTTGCAATTAAAAAAAGACATCTAATATCAAAATATATATGAAAGTGAAAATGAAAATAAAACATTTTTAACAATCTGAACTGAATCCAAAAATTATGTTGTGTATTCAATATTATATCGGTATTTAAGAGCTAAAAATAAAATTTTAAGCGAAATATTTACCTGAATAAAAAAAAATCGGCAGTTGAAAATGCATTCTTAATTCATTTGAAATGTGTTATTAATAGTTTCTGCTGTGTGTGTGGGAGAGTGTTAGAGCATTCGGTATCAGCATGATAGACCGCAGGAGCGCACCTCGCTGAAAGCAGCCTGAATTCGTGCTGCGTGCATGTGATCACGGTGCTCCTGCGGCATCGTGAGGGAGGGGGCACAGGCGGCGTACCATTCGGCAAGACAAAACAAACATCATCATCTGTCAGAACGTTACAAATACAATAGAGAACAATACCATCCGTCTTCTTTATCACTGATCTAGTGCAGGGCCAGTGGTGCCTATTAAATTTAATACATTTCATTTCAGACCTTCATATATTTGGAATATATACTTTATTAAAGGAAGTAACAGTTGAATAGGAGTCCCGGTAAAGCGCATGGAGTAAATGAAGACGAAACATGTTAAATATAAACGTAGGCTAGTTACTCTGTTTCTTTCATACTACGCTTTAGGGTCTAGATTAGGGTGATTAACGTTTCACATAATGCCATCATTTAAAAAAAGATAATAAACAGCTTGTGAAAGCCAGCTTTGGATATCAAAACAATTGCCTTTAATGTTAGCTTGTAGCTTTCATTTTTATGTGTATATATGGTTACAAATCACCTTAAATTACTTGCTTCATACCCATAATATTTTACTGCTGTATAATGTTCTTATGACATAGAGCTACGTTTGTTCAGTAAGGCACATTCATATAATAGCTTGCTGTAACCTGTGAGTATTATATGATTGACGAGAGCCACCGTATAAATTTGGGGGTTGAATATTTCTGATTGCAGCGGTAGGCCTATGTAAACGAAACGTCATGATCAGCAGCGCCATCTAGCGGGGCGCCTGCGTATCCGGTACGCGGGGTTATGCGCTTTGCCTATATGGTTAGATAAGGTATAGATTTAAATTATCCGTAGTGTTTTTTTAAGCAAATACCGACAATCACGGGTGTGTGTGACTATGGAATAGGGGGCGTAGCGCCTTTTTCATGCCTGCATTTCCCCGGCAGGCTGATCCCGAGAGCAAACAGCCGGGTTGGATGAGCCCCGGCCGGTCCCACCCCGCGGCCCGGAACAGTTTTACATACAGCAGCAGCTACAGTTCCGTACCAGTCCGTCGCACCCGGCTGTAAGCCCGTACCGGGTATTTATAACGCGCGGCTTGCGCTGGAGCCGTGCGTAAAGCTGTGCGTAAAGCTCCCGGGACTACATCTCCCATCGGCCCGCCTACGGGAGGCGAGCGTCCTGCGCTTCCTGGAAGCCCCTGGCCATTTGTGCTGGATGCGGGCGCTCTCGGAGGTAGGTGCCGGAACCGGACCCGGACCCGGACCCGGAGACGGGGACGCGGGGTACCTGCGCTGCGCCGAGCCGCAGGGACGCTGCCGCCCGCGGGGTGTCACCGAAACCCGCCCTATACGATCGGAGCGGCCGCATGGGACTTGTTTCGGTTGCATATGCGACTCCCAATAATAACAATAATAATATAATATGCGCCATAGATAGACGCAGGAAAACAGGGTAAGGGAACGCGCTTTTTACTCTGATCCGCAAACGCAGCAAGGGACGACAGGCAGTAGGCGTCGGCGGTGCGCAGGCTGTCCGGCTGGCGGCCCGGGATACGCACCCGCCGGGAGGGAGCCGCATCCTGGCGGGCGGCGGCTTACGGAGCGCCTTTAATTTATAGTCTGTAACGATGAAGGGCTGGGCTAGCGGCAAAGGCCAACTGCAGCCTGGCTGCTCTATTAATAATAATAACAATAATAATAATTATTATTATTATTGGTATTGCTGTTGTTGTTATAATCATAATACTTGTTATTATTATTATTAGGGAAGCTCCATGTTTGGTGCCTTTAAATATTTGTTTGATAATTGCCACTGGGAAAGGCGATGTAGCCGCCTTAGGACGCCTGTCAGTGAATTAAAACAGCCCGTGTTGTTATAAGCGTCACTGCTGGTAGGCTGTCGGTAGTGGGACGCGGGTGGTCGCTCTGCAGTGGTGTGGAGGGGGCGGTCGGCTCCAGGCAGGTCTGCAGCTCTCCTTTCTCATATCCACACCACGGTGACCGTTGTACCTGTCCTGAGTGGTTAGCATTGATAATTTGACCGAAACAACACAATGTTATCTGATCCCAGAGTCCGCAGACGGTGACTTTATCATAAGGACAAATAAGTAGTTTATCTTCTCCTTGGTTAAGTCTTGGCTTTGGGGAAAGGCTGTGAAATGTTTGCAGGCTGTCTCACTGTGAGACTGCATGTAAGGCATGTGGACACCCTCATGGATGGCTTCCCCTGACCTGGTACTTAGCGAGTGCTGCCCACTCTCCTGGAAATGTGGTCCGAATAAAGGATATTTCCACCTTCAGTCAGGGGCGTAGGAACCAGGGGCCGGGCGGGAGGTTCATCCTCGATAAACAAACCATTCTATTTTAATTAAGTTGTGTCCACACCATCTGAAACTGTTGCCTACACTCCTGCCTTCAGTTGATGGCATTAGTGATATTCATGTTTGCGTGGACACAGCGTGTGATTATGACCTAATCTGGCAGCACCATCAGCCTCGAAGGTGACTGTGGCCGGCAGAGGGCCGTTTGCCGTTCAGTTAGGCTGGTTTTCTGTGGACGCGAGCCGCGTACGTGCGGCTGGAAGATGCTCTTTTACCCGTCCGCATTAAAGAGCCAGCAGTCTGCAGGGACATGCTGTCATCCTGATGCAGCCAAATCGTGCAGAGAGACGCACAGGAAGTCGCACGGTTTCCGTGCTGAGGCCCAGTTTCACGCCCTCGCTCTTAATCTTCTCACAAATGCCCAGCGTTACCCCCGTCGTATCCGGATATGCTGGGTCTGTCTCTGCGTCTCTGTTAGTCTGTGGTTATACTTCTTTTTTTTATTCCCACAAGGGTAACCTCCAGCCACCTGTACTAGATTTACACTGTATTTCTTACCTTTAAAATGTCAAATTATTACTGTGTGGTGAGAGAGTTGTTTGGTCATCAATTCCATTGATTTTCTTTTTTTTTTTTTTTTTAAATCCTTCTATACTTGATGGGTTTGTCTACAGCTCTCCTGCACTTCTGCCCTCTGAGGCGATAATGCAGTTCTAGCTGGCCACCAGCGGGTGGCGCTCCCAGCCTGGACATGGAGAGCCCCTCCAGTGGCAGCCTGCCGTCGCGGCATACGCCGCCCTCCTCCCGCATCGAGGCCTACGAGGCCGTCGGCAAGAAGTGCGTGTCCGACGTGCGCCGGACCTTCTGCCTCTTCGTGACCTTCGACCTCCTCTTCGTCACACTGGTGTGGATCATAGAGCTTAACGTACGTAAAGGTCTCGCCGACGTCTCAGACCGCCCTGGACCGGGCGACATTCCCAACATGAACCTGGGGTCCATCATCCCCGTCTCCGTGTCTCTCCTGCAGGTCAACGGAGGGATTCCGAAGCAGCTGAACGCGGAGGTCCTCCATTACGATTACCACGTCTCCTTCTTTGACATATTTGTTAGTAGATTCATTTGTTCCTATGGCTTCTCATAAATTCGGCAGTTTTGCGGTACATGAAGTGTAATTTTGTCCTTTATTCTGCTTTTTCCTTTGAAACCTGCCCTTAGACTTCGGGCTTTTTTGGGTCAGTCTAAGCCCCCACTGGCCCCAGGAGAAATTTTTGAATGGGGTGGCCAATGATTTTCTTGAGGTGATACAAACGTCAAGACATCATAATAATCTAAATTTAAAACCCAACAAGAACAATTTAAAACAGTTAGTTAAAGGTTTTGCGCAGCAGTTCATACGGGATAGCTAAGGTGCAAACCGGTTAAGAACGCAAACTGAATGTCCAAACGCAGTTAACGGTCTAGTGGTGCACCATAGCTTCTGATAGTTTTGCTTCTGAAATAGAATCTCTGCAGCCACATTGGGGAGTAGCCGCAGGGGTAGGGCCTTTGCCCTTGCCATGTGCCAGCAAAGATGTCTGAAAAAATGTGTTTCCCGCTAGGTCCTGGCTGTGTTCCGCTTTGCAGTCCTGATCCTGGCCTATGCCGTTTGCAGGATCCGCCACTGGTGGGTCGTCGCGGTAGGTGACCGACGAGGCGTCGTTACCTGTACCGGACACTAGAGGGCACTTTTGCTTCTCTGTAGAAGTGACTTGTGTGCTGGGCAGATATGGCTATGAAGAACTTTTTAATCTGGCAGTATACCACAGTTTGTCGACTGGAAAAAAAGATTTTGAGGCCATAGTGTTCTTTTTTTAGTTTATGTACTCATACCTGCCTGGTGGATATGCATCAATTTTACCATTTTTTTCTGAACTAGTATCATACAGCAGTGATTCCTCAAGGTCTCACTGAGCACATGGTCTTAGCCCTGAAGGACACATTCAGATTAAATTGGCCAGTGGCTGAAGGTGCAGCACAGTTAAAGGAAATGCCACTTTCTCTGCAGAAATTATTAACAACCACCCTCTGCTAGGTTTGAAAAGATTCGGTCAGTGGGTCTCTCAGCTGTAGGTATAATGGTATTGTTTTACTATAAGTGTACTTATTCGTCTAAGCTGTACGTGATTAGAGTCGGCTGTAGCCTGGTAGCTTATTACTTTTTCTGTTCCAGATAACTACAGCAGTCACCAGTGCATTCCTTATAGTCAAAGTCATCTTGTCAAAGGTATGGGCCCTTTGTTTTCTGGGGGGGCTCATCTTACATTTTCTAGGGTATGGGGTGTAAAGGTGTGTTTGGGGTCCAGCTTCTCTCCCAGGGTGCCTTCGGCTACCTGCTGCCCATCTTCTCCTTCATCCTGGCCTGGATCGAGACG
The DNA here is from genome assembly GCA_026774425.1 of Petrocephalus zakoni. Taxonomy (NCBI): domain Eukaryota; kingdom Metazoa; phylum Chordata; class Actinopteri; order Osteoglossiformes; family Mormyridae; genus Petrocephalus; species Petrocephalus zakoni. Next base: position 7,299,315 of record JAODKN010000079.1, read on the forward strand.
TGGTTCCTGGACTTCAAGGTCCTGCCTCAGGAGGCCGAAGATGAGAAGCGTAAGTTCGCCTGTAGGCTCGCCGTCGGGTCCGAGACTCCGGTCTTGATGACCCTCCTCGCCCACAGTGTTAAACTGCTTTCCATCCATCTCCCGCTCCTTCCAGGGCTGTTCCTGGCCCCCGACGTGTTTGAGCGGGCCCCTCTGATGCACCCGGGGCCCCTTTCAGACGGACAGTTCTACTCCCCCCCAGAGTCTGTAGCCGGTGGGTCAATCGTGCTGTTGTAGACTGACGTTCCTTAAGCTCTCGGTTGGCGCTACCTAAACTTTCATTCTGAAGCTAGGTCCCGTCGCTCGATCCATGCAGATCCCGTGACACTTGCCTACAGTGCCACGCAGCACATACGTGTATGTGTAACTGAGAAGTGGCCTTTGCTTGTGTTATATGTGTGTGCTCGCTTATGATGGTCACTTATTGAACACTTACCCTCAGTTGTGTACAGCGGCATTGGCCGTGCCTTTCTCACATTAAAGTAGCAGATGGACGGCATTGTGTTTTCATAGCACAAACTGATATTCATAAATTGGGAGTTTTGAAGAACTACGTGGAAGAATGTAGTTTGGCGGGCTTTTTGTTTGGCTGTTTTTGTTACAGGACCACATCTCACGTGTGAATCCATGAAACGCGCCTTTTACGTGCGTTAATGTCCTTACCGTTAGCAAAGGCGCTGGTTCCCATTGTTCACTCACCTGGATCACATCCAAGTCTGTCTGTGGTCTTGCTGGTGCGTCTTCCAGGTCCCCAGGGCTGGTGCCAGGAGAAGTCGCGTCGTTTTTGGGGGTTAAGCTGCCGCGGTCGCGGGCTGGTGCTGTTATGGCGAGAATGCAGATGCTCGCCCGCGGTTTGGCGACGATGCAAAACGTCGTTTTCTGATACAAGTTTATCGGGTATTTCTGTTTTATACAGAGGGAAAACGGGCCGTTTTTTATGTACGTTGAAGTTTGAGGTTTTTGTAGCGGAGTTTGAACTGCCATTTGGTCCTGCATTTCATTACTTGATATTTCAATAAATTGTAAAATTTTTAATAGTTAAAAAGACATTATATAGACAATGTATAAGCCAAAGTCTTCATTTAAAAGACCCTAGCGCAAGGTTGCACAGTGCGCTGGCCAGTAACTGCCGGTCCGGTCCGTTTGCAGATTCTGATGAGGCGGCTGATGAAAAACAGGACCCGGAGAAGGTGCCTTTTTGACAGGTATTCCTCCCACAGCAGCCGGAGAACGAGATCGTTTGGGAGAATTTGTAACAGAATATTGGGGCTAATCTTTAGTGGATCTGCACTAATGGTCGAATGTTTGGGGTCACTTACAAATTTCCTTATTTCTGAAAGAAAATGGGCCTTTTTTGTCCATAAAAATAACGCTAAGTGAGTCAGAAATAGAGGGTAGACGTTGCCGATGTTGTTAATGTAGCTGGAAACAGCTGATTTTAATGTAATATTTACCCTGGCGTATAGAGGCCCACAATCAGCTACCATTAGTCCAGGGTTTCAGTGGCGTGTTGTTGATCCTTTTTTATCATTTTAATAGGCAGAATTGATCATTAGAAATGTTTAGCACAGCTGAAAACTAGTGTGCTAGTTAAAGAAGCAATAAACTACCTTTCTTTAGGTTAGTTGAGTTTCTGGAGCAGTAGTGGGTTCGACTGAAGACGCAAAATGGCCAGAAACACAGAATTTTCTTCTGAAATTCATCTTGTTCTGTGAAATGAAAGCTATTCCCTGGGAAATTTCTAAGTGACCCCAATCTTTTGAACAGTATTTCATTAAGAAATATGTATTAAGATAAAAAAATGTCCAAATCTTAAAATATTTAGGATGGCCGTAAGTACTTGTAGTGTTTAAATGACTCCAGCAAGATTATTTTAATAAATTGAATTATAGCCCCTGCTGTTTTTAAAGGTGTCCGCCTAGGCCCGGTGAGGAGGCACACCGGGCAATGCGGCTGGGTCGCCGGCTCCACCTCGCCCTCTTCCCGGGTGCGTCTCTCCTGACCGGCGGCGGGAGACGCACGGAACGGTCCGGAAAGCCAAAAGTTTCTTTCTGCTTTTACCCGGGCGACTCGTGCTTGATTCCAGTGGAAGTGTGATTACGAGCGACGCGTATGAAATGCATTTTATAAATCCATCACGTGACGAGTGTAAGCTGGTCCGAATGATTATTATGTTTCAGATCTTTTATGTTATTTATTGCTTCGGAATCTGATTAAAGCCTAATGACAGCTGCGATCTCTGCGGTGACCTCCACGGGATCGCACCCCTCGATTCTCATGTCGTCTTCGGAGAGATCGCCTTCGGTGAAACGAACCAGAATTGTCAATGGAGTGTAGATCTAGAGCCGTGGCCTTTGCACATGAAGGTTTTCTTTTTAATTCTTTGCACATCATGTTTTTAATCCCATTAATGTTTTTGTGTGCGCATTTATTACGGTGACTTCGGGGACGCTGGTTTTGTATGCAGATATACGCTGTCGCTGCTTCTAAGAGCCATACGGTCGTCGGAGCAGGGGCTCCGTAAAGGGGGTTCCAGGGGCCCCGGACTGACAGGGGCACCTAAATAGGCCTATAATAAATATAAGACATAACTGGATTGGTCTGGGTTGAGTGCTTAAAGTGATTCGCTTTCATGGGCCCCCAAAACCTTTAGTAGCACCCCCGCTTCGAAGGGCCCAGCCAGTTTGGACCACGACGCTTCACTGCCTGGCAGTTGTTTTAATTTGCGGCCTGGGCTGAGTTTTAAGTGTTGAATAAAAGCATGTTATTGCAACTGTTAACACATATACTAAAATTATAATAAATATGAATGGCTAATCGGATAACGAAGTATCCCTTCTTTCGAGCATCCTATGTTTTTATTTTTTCATTTATTTATTATTTTTTTATCTTGAGTTATTGGCTTTCTTGCGACCGGCCCACGCTTTTTATTCACGTACAAAGAGTGTTCTCGGTATTAAACACACATTTGTCGAAGGAGTAGCGTTGCAACAGCGCATTTAATCGGAAGGCTGAATCTAACAGACATAACAGCATTAATTTCTCTGCGTGACGTCGCACCCGCTTTTCTTTAAGGTAATTTTCCACCGCGGGTGCTCGGGGGTGCGCGGAGGAAGTGGAAATTTGCTAATCTTTCTGCGATCACCTTTGCCCGCAAAGAAAAACATCGCGACGGTTAATAACCTCATAACTATCACCCCCTACTTCAACTTCTTGCATTTTTTCAGCAAGAAACCACAGGTCCCTCCACACGAGCTACTGCATTTTCTCTGCGTTAATGTTGCTTTGCCAAATTAAATATTGTGAACAGGCTAAAGAAAATATGAGTTTTAAGACATAGCATCTTAATTCTACCTTTCATCTGGAATACCATGTAACCATGGCTGGATCCTGAACCACAACTGAAATCCAAAACAACATCTGTACTTCACCTTCATGCAATTAAAGCCATAACTTATAACCATTAATCTATATGTATGAGTGACTATTTTTAGATTGTGTTAGCCTACAGAATTTTCATAGTTATAAGCTCTAAATTTATGAGGGAAATTTTTGCACCAAAATCATTGACGTAGGCTATAAAAAAGAACCAAAAAATTAATTATATGTTAAAATATTGCACTGGGCTAAGAAAAAAAAACCTTACTTTAATTACAAATTTCACCAAATCGATCAACACAATCATTTCTGTTAGCGCTTAATTACCGCGCGCACGGAAAAATAAAATTAGATTAACATTAGATAAATGTGATTCAAAGCATACTCTTCAACGTAAAGTATGAACGTGATTGACTAGGCAATTTGTTAAAATTGTTGTCAACAAAGGTAAAAGTAATGAATGCTACGTTTGTGTGAAGCCGTTAATAATGTCTGTGTGTTGTTGGGAAATGGGTATTATGCCTATATGATGTTTAAATTATCAGCACTTTGGCGTAAAGCTATTATGTCTCTAAAAGTGTTAGCATAACCATATCGAAAGCTCTCCTTAAATCACCCCGGTCTTTGTGACAACCATTCAATATTGCCATGACATAACCACTAGCACAACTTGTATGGCTAATCAACGCTCTACTTTTTAACTAGTTTAATAAATTAATTAAGGGAGTTGCTGTGAAATGTCAAATACATGGGATGGCCGAGGTGCCCCTGAGGAGAGGTTTGGGAACGGAAGCAGTGTTCGTCCAGCCATCCAACAAGATACCAGTAATTTTGTTTGGAAAACTGAGGAAATTCTTGTTATTCTTAACTTGCATATGTTCTAGTGCTCAATTGCCATTTCTGATCTGGGCAAGTGTACACTTACTACCCAGATAAGCAGCTTTAAACATTTCCTTTTACTGCTTAAGACTTTTGCGCAGTAGGCTTACTGTATGTCGCTCGCAAACAAAAAAATCAGAAACCACACTTGCATGACTGATATTTTATTTACTTTGAGCAAAAGCCTTCATTTGAGCAATCTACTTTAAAATAAACTTCTCTGTTAGTACAAAACATGCATCAGCTTACATGGATTCAGTATAGCATAATATGGCATGCACAAAGCAAAAAATGTACTTCATTTATGGCAACGTTGCAACCACCCTATGAAATCACTCTGGTTAATCAGATACCTGTAAAAAATAAAATGGAAAAAAATCTTCAAACTGCAAACCCAGAGCAACCAAAGAAGCAGTAAAACCAGCCGGTCGTTCGGCGCTCCAACAACCCTAACCCTACTAGACATTTGGCCTTTCTCAGCGCTGATAATGGTGGACGCAGGTTCGCGTTTCTGTCGCTAGGACGTCTGACTGCCCCTCCTGTAAATGAGTATGGACATGATCCCGAAGTAAGTCAGGCTCTTCAGTATCAGGACGCAGTATGACATCGATATGGCGAGGAGTTCACTCTTGTCCTTAAAGAGGTCGGTACCTGAAACTAAAAAAAAAATAATAATAATACAGATGGGTCAGCCTTCCCTTCCTACCAGGGGCGTAGATTTAGGGTGGACGGAGGGGACGTGTCCCCACCAATATCCTCCGACCATTGAAATGTCCCCAC
>JAODKN010000079.1:7327546-7338508 GCA_026774425.1 Petrocephalus zakoni
CATGTTTATGTAAAGCACTTTGAATTACCTTTGTGTATGAAATGTGCTATATAAATAAACCTGCCTTGCCTTGCCTACTACTTGAAATTAATGTTTTACTTAAAGCTACTTGTTGTTTCTAATGTGATATACATATTTTAAACAAACAAAGAAATTTTGTTATAAATCCAATTTACAATATTTTTTACTAATTTAAGCAAGCGTCCCAAGACATGTAACTCAAGAGCAGTGAAGCAAAAGAAATCTGCAGAATGAGAGGACTGGCACATCGTTATCCTGGAGCAGTCAGGAAGTAAATAAAGACTCAGAACAAGATGGCAGACATGACAGGAGATGATGATGATAATGATGATGATGATGATGATGATGATATTGACGATGATGGTGGTGATCATGATGATGATGATGTCAGTGATGATGATTATGATGGTGACGATGCTGACGGTGATGATGACGATGCTGACAGTGATGGTGATGATGACGTTGACAACGGTGATGATGATGATAATGACGTTGACAATGGTGATGATGACACTGATGATAACTGCGATGACAATAACAGTGATGATGATGTTGATGATGGTAGCAGTAATGATGCTGATGGTGAAGATAGGGGCAGTATGACCCCCATGATGGCAGCCATGACAGAGAAACCAATGAGAAGATTCTGGCGTCACCAGCACCAGTGGTTTTAGAGATGGTGCTGGCGAGGGCGACACAGACAGCCGTGAAGTAAACGAGGAGTATGTCTCCCCCTGGTGGTGGTGGTAACTCACCACTGCCTTGTCGCCAGGAGGGCTGGCCTCACCAGACCCAGGACTCTCTGGGGCCTGGGCAGTGTCAGGCTGGGGCTCAGGGCCCACCTCCGTTTCCGGGACAGGGGTCTCCACCCCAGGCTTTTTTCGAGGAGCAGGAGAGATCATTAGCACCTTCTAACTGAGCCAGCAGTGAGTTTTACAAACTGACCCAGTTCCAGTAGCTTGAGGTCAGCCTAGACTAGACTAACCTAACATCATCTCAGCATGCATGATAAACAATCCGGTTCTGCTCTACATGCAGTAAGCAAATATACAGACAAAAAACCCAAATCCGGGGCAGTAAATGTAACTAATACATGCAGGATGTCCTTCTCGCTGTCTGACCTACAAGCATCCGGTAGCTCAGGTAGTAACCGCATGAATCCTCAAGCAGGCATGTAAACCAGGCGCAAGGCAGCCACACGTAATGTACCAGCACAGACAAGAATGCGGAAAGGAAAAAGCATAAAAATGACAAGGACGGCTGGCTGGCATTTCAACAAGAAGTACTGCAGCAAAAAGAAGGAACACGCAGCTCTGAATATGCCGAAACAAATAATAATAAAGAAACAATACGAACAAAATGCACATGTAAATAAAAAATTAAATATGACAGACGGATGATGTTGCAAAACCACATACCATAAAAACATAACATAGATACTGATAAATACATACAATAAAATTACTCACAGTGGCATCCTGAGAATATCACCTTACCACAGCCCTTAACAAATCAGGCTAACGGGGAAGACTCACCACAGTATCGCACACACCCTCGCTAGTATCATCGGTAACTGGCTTTCCTGAGTCCAGCTTTATGGGGGAGAGAGTTTGACAGAGCGTAAGAGCCACACATGGAGGGATGTAGCCAAGACCATCCAATCAGAACAAAGATCTGCATCAGAAAATAAGCCTTTGCTTATAGCCAGCTTCTCAATGTAATGAAATTCAGTTGGCTACCTTCACGCATGCTGTCACGTTCACTGGTGGTGTTTACCACCCCAAAAACCATGCAGTCTGGGGGGCCCCTTGCTAGCCACAAATAGTCAGAACAAAAGTGACTTTTTGAGTGGGGTCCCAGAAATCATAAACTCGCCCCTGATACTAATATATACCATAAGTGTCATGTTAATTAACTAAGAGTTAGAAAGAAAGATTCTAACAGATCTGCAGAAATTATTTACAAATGTACTTCATGTACTAATGAAGACATTGAACAGAAGAAAAAAAACCAACTCATCACAGATGCTAATACACTAATACACTAATACGTTAAAAATCCCATGCAATGAGGAATTATGGGTGATGTAGTTCACAGAGTCTGTGTGCATGGTGACGTCTGCTTGTGCTGTTTCTGCTGAGCTACCACAGCTGGACCGAGATCACGGTGCAGCCAGAAGAAACCAAAAGGCTCTTCAGAGCATGACGTCCCAATTTATCAGTCAAGGATTAATACTGAGGCCACTCTTATTTCCAGTTAATGCTTAATTTCTCCAGCACAAAGAGCTACACCCATCATCGCTCGTCCTGAAGTGGCACCTGTTCATCTGAAATTGATCTGTTATCATATTTAACATTCCTTATGTTTTTTAGCAATAAAAAGAACATTGTGGAATGGTCTTTTAAGCAGCATGGCTGGGTAGAACAGCCGAAGGCATAATTTTAATGATTGAGTTAAGAAATTGTTACTGTAAGACAATTGTACATGCGATTTGTCAGCAAAGGCGGCTTTGCATAAAGAGAATCCGTTTAATTTCCCTCAGCTTCCGGGCTCAAGCCACAAGCCTCACTTCATAGGTAAGTTTTTTTCCAAGAACAGTGACAGCTGTGTCATTCCAGCTCTTTCTACACACGTATGGGTATACCCCAGCAGAAACAACAACCTCCATAATATTCCATGCAAATAATGAGACAGGGAGCAAATAATCGTTTCCATCCAGCGAATGATGGATTTTACACAAGCTACAAGCATTCATGAAGTTCTGAAAGGACTAATTACCTGGGAGAGTCCATTAAATGCATTGTCGGACACCTACGTTGAACCAGAAAGAGACAGTTAACACTGAAGCTCCTAATCAGGGCGAGTTAGCACACATATAATGACAAACAAAACAATTAAAAAAAGGAGAGGAAGTGAGGGCGGGTGAGGAAGAAGGCAGGCAGGGCCTGGGGGCAGGGGGTAAGTTTACCAGGAGAGATTTTTGATCGGAGGAGAGCGAGAGGGTGACTGAGGGATCCTCATCTGTGCTACGCTACGCTACGTGTGGGAAGGGGCGGCCGCTGTATACCTCCTCCGGCTTCTGCGCTTCTACTTCCTGGTACAACTTCCCATATCTGCGGTTCGCGACCTCGTCTTCGGACAGGTCCGAGTTGTTGTTCTCGGTCTCTTTGGGGCTGGACACGTTTCCCGCGCTACCATTCTTAGGGCTCTGCGAGGTCCCCGACATCGCTGGGATGCTCGTATCCGTGCTGGCCAGGGGGCCCTCCCTCCTCTCCCCGTCCCCAGTGTTGTCGGGGGCAGCGAAACGGTCCTCTCCGGCCTCGGCGCCTCCCCAGCTCCCCGCAAGGTCCCCCTGGGCGTCGGTGGAGAAGCCACTGCCGTCCCCGACCTCCTGCCATTGGCCACTGCCGCCGTTGGCCTGCCCCTCCTGCGTGTCAGCGGGTCCCCAGGATTCCTCGGCAGCCTCTGCCCCCCAGCTGTCAGGCCACATCTGGTGCTCGTCGCTGTTGAAAGGGTCAGCAGCCCAACTGGTGCTGTCTTCCCTGGGGGGCTCCGCAAATGGATCGGACTCAAAGTCAAGAACCTCCGTGCTGGTAGGTCCACTGTCGCCGCCCTGCTGGCCGGAAGGCTCGCCCTGTGATAAACCTGCGCCCTCTGGCAGCTCCGCGGGCTGACTGTAAACACTGTAGCCACCTGCCTGATCCTCCTGCTCCTGTGAAGCGTCTGATTGACCCTCCCTGGCCCAGTCTGCCTGGCCCTGTACTGCCCCTTCTTGGTCATCCTGCAAGTAGCCCTCCGACCCCGCGGGCTGCTCCTGCCCCCAGCCCTCGCCCTGCGACTGCCTCTCGCCCCGCTCCTCTGCCGCCTCGCCCTCCGACGTCGACCCGTTCACGGTCCAGCCCCCGGCGCCGTCGTCCTCCCCGTCTTGCGGCACGTTCAGCCCCTGCCGGCTCCCCTCGGTGGTGTCCTCGATCTCCTGCCCGAACTCGTTGGTGAATATGATTCCCGGCATGTTCTGCACGTGGCCCCCGGACCATGCCCCCTGACCCTCCCCCACCTCGCCTCCCCCCACATCACATGGTTCGGCCTCTGGGGTAGGGCTCCAGCTCCTAACCTCCTCCTCCGTCCCTGCTGGTGCTGCCTCAGGCCCCCAGCCTTCTGCGGGGGGCCACCCCGCTCCATCTCCCTGCCCGGCAAAGGGGTCCTGGGCGAAAGCGTCTTCCGACGGCTTCAGTTCTCCCTGGGGGGCTCCGGCCTGGTTCTCGGTCATGTCTGAGGCTGTGGCAGGGGTGCTGAAGTCTGCCATCCAGGTGGTGGCACCAGCCTGCTCCTGAGGCGGGGGGGTGGGGTTGGATTCTCAGTACTGCGACCACATTTCACCTTGCTCCTGCACCACCCCCCTCCCCCCGGCATGCACGCTTTACTCACAGGCTGAGAAGCAGAAGCAGCGGGTGCCTGGGGGAAGAGGAGCAGCATTCGGTTAACACAGGGAATTATGGGATGCATGCAACCAGCTTTCTGTACATGTGACCTCAGGATCCATGTCTGGCTAATCAAAGAAAAAGGGCTGCTTACTGTCCAGAGGTCCCAAGGCAGGGTCTGCAGGAGCGCAGCATCGATTCAGCGATTTGGTCATGCCGGAGAAATGGAAATACAGAAATATAGATAAATCTGACCATCAGATTGTCTCTCAGTTTGAAGCAGTAAGCAGTTATAATATTAAGCTGCCAGCGGCTCCCCTATGAGATGCTGAAGACGGCGGCCGCCGCACCTGTGACAGGGGTGACTGCGTCTGCCCTATGGGGGTGGTGGCATCAGGCTTGAACGGGTCGAAATCCATATCCAGGAGGGACCCCCCAGCGGCTTCCTTCTGCGTGGGGTGAATGAGGACATTCCAGGATCAGGGGGTATCCAGGGTGTCCGGCCTTTTAGCTCAACTGAAGATGGGTTTCTGTTATCACATGGAAGTGCAGCCGAGACCGGCCGTCCAGCCAAGCCCCGCCGGAACCACGGGCAGCACCTCTCCAGTCTGTCATCATGATGTTTTGGACCAGTGAGATTCAGATTCATTTTCACCAACAGGTTGCACTAATGATGCCCCTCATTATAACAATTAATTTATTTATTCACATGGTGAGTCTCTCAACTGGACAAGCAGAATTTATTTATATTTACATATCTGAAAGTGTCATGTTCCTGCTCCAAGCAATTCTTTGGGTGTCCACCAGAGAGCAGCAGTCTAAATGGTTTCATTTCTTTAGGAGATTCACTAGCTTTCCAGAAGGTCATGAACAATTAAGTGTGATCAGCTTGTTTCTGTTCTCTTGCTGCTTTCATTTCTGCCATCCTTATGTAAGCTTCCCATGCTCTGCAGTCCGGTTTTGGTCTTCAGCTATTCACTGATGGAGCACTTATGTAAGTCGCTCTGGCTTAGGGAATCTGCCAAGTGCTGTAAATGTAACCAGTTTGGCTGACATTTTAGTCATTTTTCTGATGTTTTTATCCAAAGTGACAGTAGGGGGGGAATGTTACAGTTGCTGTGTGCTACCTGGGGTTTAAACCAACAACTTTTAGGTTATTAGCACAGTGGTTTATTTATTGTGCTACATGAACTTGGCAGAAGTGAGTTTTTGAGTGACTCTAGAAATATGCTTGTGCTTCGTAGACTTTATCTTATCTGGCCATTTGTGTTTTTACTTTTTGGTCTCCTTCTCTTAGTATCTTGCCGGGTTGCCAGTCTGCAACCCTGATCTCTACCCACGGCTCGCTTCAGTCTTCTGCTAGTGTGATAACATGCAAAAAAGTCTGAACACTTTAAAGGCCACAACAGTCATTCTGAGCTCATCATCCGCAAACATTTTTAATGATAATGACCTAGACCAGGATACGTGATGGGAAGACGAATGCATGGGTGATTGATTGTCCACAGGTCCATTAAGAGCATGATTCTTCTCCTTACCATATTTCAGCTAATTAAGATCAATGATCAAGCTTCTGAAATGTACTCTACTGCCCCCTCCTGGGGACAGAGGTTATGAACAGGAATATGGATGTGGCTGCAGGTTAGGTGTGGTGTTGAGGGTGAGCTGGGAACCCCCAGTTCTGTCTGTACTTACTATCCTCAGGTGATAAATACATTTATTAATAATCCACCCCTCCACACACACACACATATACCACAGAATCACCAACAAGTCATCAGAGAGAGTCATGAATCACTACAGTGCAGCACATTGATTATACAGCTTAGTGGTGAGCATCCCGCCTGATCTAATGGCTCTTCGTAAATATCCAGGCAGGTATGCCACTGGGTAAGATGCAGCAGGTCGGTGTTAGGAGTGATTTCCTGGGAGGGAAATGAGCCGTCGCTACACCAACAAGGCTGCTGGGACTCAGGTCACATGTTCTGTGTGATGCTGCTGACACGCACATGGTTTACGGGGACAGTCATCATGTATCATGGCTGCGGTAATCAAACGAATCTCATGATCTCATGTGATCTGATGACGCAAGTCCATCTGATGGAGCCTCATGTACGCACACAGCTGAACTGCATTTCAGAATATATAATTAATTCACCTGTTGGCCTGTCCTCGGTCTACTGGGCCTCACAGCTGAAATGACTGATGTTGTTTAAAGATACAATACCACTTCTACCCATCCTTAAAGTTTCTATTAGTAAAACAGGGTCAGGTGGACTGATGTGCATCTCTGCAGAAAAGGATGACATCGCTTAAGATATTACAAAGACTTAAATGGTTCAAATTAAGCTATTTGCTAGTATTTCCAAGTAAGAAAAGGGTGCAATGAAAATACAGTTTAGATAATTAGCTGTTATGTACATAAATAGGGGCATGGACCTAAGTGTTGTTATTTCCCCCAGTTCCTACAGGGGCCTCAGCTATTCTTGCACAGGCCAGAAGGTGGCGCTCACCTGTGAGGGTGTGGTGACATTGGCCTCGGGGCCAAAGCCTTCGTCGAAGAGGCTGATTATCTGGCCCTGATGGAGTTCCTTGGTGGGTGTGACCTTGGGCGGGGGTGGCACCGGGGGGCCCTTTTTAAGCTGTAAAACCCGGAAAGCATTCCGTCAGAGTCAGTGTGCGCATGAGAACAAAGACTTCCTGTCTGCCACACTAAAAGTTAAGAACTTACAAATATCCACAAAGGGTGCTGCTCTTCGCCACACTGTTTAGCATTTCATATTAACCTCCCATGTTATTAATGACAAAAACTGCTCACGAAGCCTCCAAATATGAAAGCCTGTGACTTATCTTCCCTGCCTTATTTGGGTTATCTAGACCACAGCTATGAACCACAACCACAGTCGTTCACTGACACCTGACACCCATATTCATCTAGGGTAAGTGTGCCTGATGCTGGTGGTGAATGACAAGCTAACAAGGCACATGGCTGTCCACAGACAAGAGCCTCCTAGAGGATCCCTGTGAATAGGGTAACTAACCAATAATGTGTGAGAGAAGGCAGAGCACCTGCGAGGGCGACTTGGGCCGGGGCGGGCCGGGCGAGGTGGGCCTTAGCGAGTGGTTGGGGGTGACTTCGGGGCTATCTGGCGGGGACTCATCTTCGGGGGGGGATGGAGTCCTGGCAAGTCGCAGGGGTCCAGAGTCGCTGTGGGTTGTGGAAGATAAACCGAAAGCACAGTAGATTTAGCAAACTTACAGCACTCGGCATGTTTACCTCGACATTACCGTAACAAGGACTCAAAACAGCCATAAATATTTAACAAGGGTATTAATGGTTGTGGTAGAAGTGACGACCACACTTATTAATAGTTTCTAAACTATATTCTTAATAACAGCATTACGAGTAACCCTTACAGACATCATCCATCGAGTAACTTGAATTAAACTGTTGTGTAATTGAAGTGAAACTTCTTAATTGCTTACATCGATTTTCCTGTAGGGGACAAAACATTAAGGAAATGAACAATGACCAAACAATAATTCGGTAATTCAGTAAGACAAAGTAACTTCGGGTAACTCAGGAGTGTTTATAGTAATGCTTTTTTAAGGAAGACGGTCAATTTTGCTCATGCCAGTATTTGATTCTACTTCTGTAACAGATTCAGTTTCCTTTCCTTTTTATTGATATTTTACATACTGAGGTGAGCTTGTTGCGGTCTTCTTGGCTGTTGACGGTTACTCAGATATAAATAAAGTGTTTTTTCCAACTTCTGTAGGAGTGCATTTTGGACGATGTCCTTAACGCCATCACAGACGACTGCTCGCGTCAGGGCTCATCACTCACGCCATCCACAGCACTCGCATTTCAGTCACATGACACAAAATGAGGCCGGCAGCAGGCTGGCTCTAGAAGCGTCTATTGAGCTTCCATCTAGTGGATTTTACATCTACGTGGCTGTGTGGTGCTAGGGGGGCAGCTTTGGCTGGGAGATTGGGAGACACCCAAGCTCGCTGTCCTGATTCCCAAGGATTCAGTCACAGAAAAAGATGCAAATGGAGACCTTTCCGAGAGCGGGAGGGTAATAAGACAAATATGTTGCTCTCATAAAAGTATAAACAACATTAATTCCCATATCTGTTCCCTTTCCTAACTGAACACTCAGTTCGATAAACAGCACTATCTTAGGACCAGACTGGACAATGGCTTATGAAATATTCTAATTCCCTATATAATTCATTTTCAGAAACACAGCCCTGCAGTGAGTGGATAAACTGTAAAATGGAAAATGCCAAGCCGATGTTCAACAGGAAGACAGAGGAAGGAGCGGGTTCCTCTCTGGGTCCTTCACTGAAAGCATCTGCTTCCTTTTCTGTGACTCCATTCCTGCTTGACTAGTGTTCTGTTTGAGATTCAGCTGAGGGACGATCGCTATGCTCGTCGACTTACCGTTTGGTCCTGCGAACGTGCACAAGGGAGACAACAGGAGGCATCAGAGTTCAGAACAGTGCATCTGCAGAGACCCACGTCAAACTCAGCACTGCCCGCTTCACACAATTCACCAAAGATGCCGGCTTATGTCAAAATGCTTCGTATGTTGGTCTCTTTCATGGCCTGTGTTTTTTACTCTACAGGAACTCTCCAGTGGTTTGAATCCCGTTTGAAGCCCACCAGGCCCGAATGACTTCATAAAGTCATGCCTGTACCCAGTGACAGGTATCGTGCTCAGAGGGGGACCAATTTAAGTATTTGACAAAATGACTAAATCTAAGTAGCTCTGAAAGGCTGTTTTATTGTGTTACGTTTGTGGTTCATCTGCAATGGGCCCAGAACCTGCAGTTCTTATCACACAATGGGGTCAAAGGTCAGTCAGCTCCAACAGGAACAGGCCTGGCTATTAGTGTCCTCCAGTAAGCTGGGAGGGTTTAATAAGGGTGATTAGCCTAAGTGTGAGTCCGCCCCATTTGCCCCCATCTGCTCCCATCATACCTTGGAGCTCCCTGGATGGTGAACATCTTGTCCGAGTGCTGCTCCCCCAGCTTTGTCATCACCTCGTACAGCCTGTGGCACAGCTATCCCGTGAAGGAAATGGGAGACACAGGAGACAGCCATGTTTTCACAGGTCACTGGGAGGTCACAGGACCACGCCCATGTCTCAAAATGTCATGGTTAATTTTTATTGTTTCCTGCACTACAATGAATGACATCGATATTTCATTTCACTGTATGGTCCATGCATAATATAGCTGAAGATGACAATAAGGATATTTTGACTTTGATGTAATACCTTTTTATAAAACCGAAATTACAAAACAAACCAGGACCTGCACTGTATCAATGCAGATTGGGAGGAGACCCTACCTCTAGTGGTAGATATGCGTACAAACACAATAATGAGGTCTAACGAAACTCTGCACTGTAACACTACAGCGGACTTTGAAGCTGATTAGACTGCCTGGCTTCATGATCAGGGAACAGTGTGTAAAACACGTCCCCCGGAGACCGCCCTCGCTGGCAGACCAGTGTACTTTATTATAGGTGGACAAAAGTGGTCACACTGGAAGCAGTCAGATGGATAAACCCATTAAACTTAATGAGTCACGGACAGCGTAGAGCATCCCTTCAGCTCCATAAGCAACTACAACGACTCCCAAGAAAGGTCTTTGGCAGATTCTCGTAACCATGGAAATACAGCCTCCTTCCTTGCAATTGTGACTCTCTGCCCACGCCATTGATGGGCAGGTTAATTTACCCCCATTCACTTCAATTTACGCCCTGACCCATCATGGCAGGGGGTTCTTTTAACTCCAGGCCAGTAATATGGCACAAAAGTAGTAAACACTGTTGGTAATTGTTCCAGATGGCTAATGCACGCCGTGTGACCCACGTTCTCTGCGTGTGTCCGTCACATAGACACATCCGCAGCCTCTGCATAGCAGAACAAGCTCCAATAAACAGATGTTGGAGCCGAGGAGAGTGAATCACCCAGAATCCTCAGCGAGGCACTGCACACTCTGGCCAAGCTCTCAAGCAGAAGCTCTTAGTCCTGAAAGCAAAAGGTAGTCCTGTGGTGGGCCAGGGACACAGAGAGAAGTCCCAGCTGTAGCAAGATGAGGAAGACCGGGCTGTCCACGCCGTCCCCTTGCAGCAAATGAGATATGACTGATGATCGTTGAATAGGGTTTAGCTCTGTTTCAACAACAGATGTCCCTTTTGTGTGGCAAAATGGTGCCTATTTCCTGTACAATTTCACACTCTACCCCTCCAGGAAAGTGATCCCCAAAAATAACTGTAATAAACAAGCAACCTGCTGCTTCACTACCTTAAGGCACAATCGTCCCTGAGAAGCCAATGCTAACATATCAGGACTCCAAGACGAGGAGACGCCAACCATGCATACCAATATAACTGGCTGAATTCAAGCCGTGTGATTGGTTATGTGTGAGGTATTGAGTGGGTCTCATGGTGCCAGTAAGGTTTACAGGAAGGTTTACAGAACATTGTGGGGATCCTGGCTGC
>JAODKN010000079.1:7339809-7354943 GCA_026774425.1 Petrocephalus zakoni
CTACCAAGCAAAGGATAACCTGTCAAGCTGCTAGAATTAGCATCGAGTTGAGTTGATAGGGTGACAGGACTCCTCATTCCACCAATAGGAATCCTCACAAATATAACCGTCCCCAACGTTACGGCTGTGTGCTCTCACTACTCACCATCGATATCTCTTTGTGGAACTTGGACTCCAGGTTTGTGACGTTCTTGAATGTGTTGACGTAGAAACCCACACGGCTGAAAGGGAACAGTGGCTTGGTTCATAAGCAGGAACACCATGTCACGAATCCACTCCAGATCAACGCCGACTCTACGGCAACGCTGGATTTCCAGATCAAAGGTGTGAAATAATAATAATACTACAGTGGAAATTAAAGCAGCGCTTAAAATGACAAATTATCGTTCTAAATATAACACTGCGCAAGGCTGTAACCCTGCAGTCACTCAGCATGGGAGCCTAATAGCTCATAAAATGCTGAAAATGGAATAAGATGTTAGTGCAACATCACAGCCCAAGGGAACGTTTGCTGTGCAGATGTACACAATAGTGCTCGGGGATAATGTGATCATGGGACAGGGCTGTAATGACTTGAGATGTCGCACCGCTCAGAAAAAGGTCTTGTTTGATATGGGGCACCACAGGTAGAGCAGCAGGGTGCTGAAAGGGTCACAGCTACAAAAAAAGGGGGTGTTGCCTTTCTGCCCCTTAGGGAGGGTGTTCATCTCTAGCCTGGTCATAAATCTCCCATCCTGGAGAGCATCTTGCCATCAGGTTTGGTTGTACCCCATTTTGACTGTACTATCCTGATGTAAAGGTTGTTCGTCTCAACGACTGGCTGCCCCAGTAGAGAACCTAGTCAAGCTCACCACATGGTGACCGGCACATCTGATTGAGTGAAGGCACTGAAGGGGTGTCAGGTTAAGTTCCCACAGGGGGTGTGGACTAACCCTAACCCTAACCCCAGCTGGGGTGAACATTCAAAGGCTGAGGAAGCCAGTGCTGTGCTCTGCAGTGAGCCGACATACGAGGAGGGTGAGGCTGCTCTGCTGCAGTGCAGACTGGGCCTCCTACCTGTCCCACAGCGAGGGCAGCTCTTCCTGCAGGTCCACATTGAGCTCGTCGAAGACCTTCTGTGCTTTCTGGAACTCCTCTTCCGCCTGAAAGATGACAGACACCACCCGGGGCCTGAAGCCTCGCCGCGAAGCAGGGAGCCCTCTGCAGGACTCTTTAGAGAAGTCACACACACACACATGCCGGCAGAGGGTACCGCTCAACACCAAGAACGAAAAGGTCATAGTTGTGGTCTTGTCAAGACCGGTCTTGCTAACTTGCCTCTCAAGAACAAACCTGGGGAGCAATGACTGAAGGGACTAGTCTTGTTTATGGTGTGGAAGTGATGTATCCTTGATATTTGGGGTGGGGAAAGAACAATATCCAGGTATTTTATACCGTCCTCTGAATTTCTGTTCTTAGCATTGGACCTGGTCTTTGGCAATGGAAGATGACGTAAATCGAGTTTAAGAAAACAGAAATATGGTCAAGTACAAGTATTGAGAAATGCACTTTCCCCCCAGAGTGTCCCTCACCTTGGCCACCTTGCGCTCATTCCTGATGGCGGATGCCTGTAGAGATTCCACATAATGCCGCGCGCTGTCGTAGTCTATCAGCTTCCTGCTCCTCTTCGCCACGCGGTTCTGCAACGAATCAGCAGGCAGAGCGCCCACATCAGTGGAACAGAAGGAGACCGTGTCACGGTTTCCATAGTGATGTAACTGGGGGCCCGTTACCAGGGGCCTCAAAGACCTAATGTTCAGTTTACACTTCTCTCTGAATGAATTCAGCATCTTCAAATAAACAACAGCTACAGAGACGGACGCGGATGCGGGTGCCTGACAGGTGGGACGTAGGGAGGGTGCGGCTGTAGATAAAGCCTGTGGAAACATACTTTGATGTCGGGGAACTGGGCGAGGTACGTGTCCAAGGTGATGAGTGACGAGTCCACCAGCTTCTGGTGGAAGTCCTCCCAGAGGGCGTCACAGTTCTGTGAGGTACAGAGAGCAGGGCAGGAGTTATACACATGGCCTCAGAACATGTTACTCATACTCACAGAGAAATCCTAAACATGTCACTGTCCAGGACTACTGAGAACATAAGAATTATGGAAATCATTCTCATATTAATGTGAACTGATCTGACCTCATTGGATGACAACAGCTGTTACCAATGACAAGTGTACTGGGGGTCTTCTGCTCTTCTCACAGGGGTGAGTTTGCTCGAGGGCCACACTCCAAAGCTAACCCCCCCTCCCAGTGCAGACAACAGGGGGACCCCAAACCTCACGGGTCCCACACAAATGCCTGGTTTGAGTGGCATCTCCAGTGCACCGTGTTCTGAGTCTGCTTCCATACAGGACACCGATGAGATGGGACTTTATATGGATTGCCACGAGGGCATTGTGGGTAATTGTAATGATTTTTTTTTCCTCACGCAGAAGTGAAGTGCCTAGCCACTCAATTTGTTTCTTGACTCAAGGCAGCAGAGGGAGAATTTCAATCGTGTTGCTGTTTATACAACGTCATTAGACAGAATGCTAAATGGCGAAAGTGGGCGGATCTTCATCCGAGTGATGGAGAGGAAGGCACAGCAGCACAAAGTAGAGCTGTTCTGGGCGTAATTCAGCACCAGTGCACAAAGCTTAGATGCTGTTAGTGTTACGCAGAAATCAAACCATGCCCACCGTGGGCACGTAGCTACAATAAAAAATATCATTCTATTTGAGGTCCCTTTATAGCAAAGGCCCATGCATTCAATACTAAAAGGCCATAGCAGGCAGGGTGCACTGGGAACGGCCTGTGAATGCCCACATGGGCATCACCTGATCAATCTGGAATCGGCGTGGAAATTTGCAAATAGGCAAATCTTTGGTGATGGACTTTTCCACTATAATAAACGACAGGAAGTGGACTGAAGGGTCTCGGTGCGGCACTCACCTTCCCGATGGTCATAACATCATCCTTGCCATGCCAGTCCGGCTCGTAGACCTCGTGCAACGACTCTGTCAGGTTCATGGAGGCCTGCTGCATTCCTGCCAGAAACACATCGGGCATTAGCACATCTGCGCCCTCTAGTAGTACCCCACGGCTGTGGACCATTAGCCGTTAGCGCACCTGTGTCAAACTGCAGCCTATAGCCATTAGCTGTTAGCATGTAGGACTGGGCTGCCCAACCCTGCTCTTGGAGATCTACCACCCAGTAGAGCTTAGGTGCAGCCCTAATTTAACACACCTGCTATTAGCTATTAGCCCTTAGCACACCTGTTTTCCTCCAGAAACACCCGTGTCCGTTAGCCATTAGCACTCCTGCATCCCCCAGAAACACCCCACGGCTGTTAGCTATTAGCCCTTAGCACACCTGTGTCCTCCGAAACACCTGTGTCCGTTAGCCATTAGCACTCCTGCATCCCCCAGAAACACCCCACGGCCGTTAGCTATTAGCCCTTAGCACACCTGTTTTCCTCCAGAAACACCTGTGTCCAATTAGCCAATTAGCACATCTGTGCCCTACTGAAACACCCCGTGGCCATTAGCCATTTAGCACGTCTGCATTCGCCAGAAACATCCCTCTGCCATTACCCATTAGCACGTCTGTGTCCTCCTGAAACATCCCCCTGCCGTTATCCATTAGCCGTTAGCATGTCTGCATCCTCCAGAAACCCCCCATGGCTGTTAGCAATTAGCCATTAGCACATCTGTGTCCTACTGAAACTCCCCGCGGCCATTAGCCATTTAGCACATCTGCATTCGCCCGAAACATCCCTCTGCCATTAGCCATTAGCCGTTAGCACGTCTGCATCCTCCAGAAACCCCCCATGGCTGTTAGCAATTAGCCGTTAGCACATCTGTATCCTACTGAAACACCCCGCAGCCATTAGCCATTTAGCACGTCTGCATTCGGCAGAAACATCCCTCTGCCATTAGCCATTAGCCGTTAGCACGTCTGTGTCCTCCAGAAACCCCCCACTGCCATTGGCCATTAGCCGTTAGCACGTCTGTGTCCTCCAGAAACCCCCCACTGCCATTGGCCATTAGCCGTTAGTGCATCTGCATCCTCCCAAAACACCCCGCGGCCATTGCCCATTAGCACGTTTGCGTCCTCCTCGATCAGCTGTGGGTTTTCTGCTTATACAGCATCTCTAACCATGTGCCGAATACAAAGGACGACTGCAGCCGTAAATGAACGTCTGCTAAGACTGCAGCAACGCAGCCCCAAGGGCACCTGCCTGGCCCCTGTGCCTTTTGCAGTGCGTCCATTCTCTAGCAGAAACTGACCTCCAGTGGTCTTATGAGGCTGAAACGCCATCACCAGGGTGCCGAACCAATGCTGCCTCCTACAAAACAATAGGGTCTGCCTCTTCACATTGGGCCCTAACCTGGTGCTTTATAATAAAGCGGGCAGTGTGTGGCTCAGAGGCTTAGAATACAGTGACCCTGACCAGAAGGTCACCAGCTCAAATCCCTGGGTTAGCTGAGTGATTTCCCTATTGAGCCCCTGAGCAAGACCCTTAACTCCAAGGACTGTCCCTGCTTTTTCAAAACTGTATGTTTCTTTGGATAAAAGCGTCTCTTAAATAAGTAAATGTATATAATCCAGGCCATGTCCATGTTCTGATAAAACATGTATCTGTGTGTATACTGACACAGGCATAGTTAAGGTCAGGCTGCCTGTTAGGTCCCTGGGTAACAAAGGCATCCAGGTCTGGTGGAGACCAATGATGTCACCATAGAGTCAGCTATACTGTGGTTACCTGGGTGCTGCCTAGGGGGGGCGGGGGCTGGAACTGGGTGGCTTGGGGAGGGGCCAGATAGGCCATCTGTTAGTGGGACCTGACAGCCAGTCATTCTGGACCCTGTCCGCATATTTCCTATTAGGTCTGTGTGGGCGGGGGCAGTGCTGAGCCAGACTGCGGCCTTGGAAGCCTCCCAGATCAGTGAGCCAGGCCACATTACAGAGCAAGACAAAGGAGGTAAAAGCACATCCCCCAGTCATGTGACACCTGGTCATGTCCTAAAGGAAACCGTCAGTGACAGCAGCCTAGTAATACACTGTCACTGTACAATGAAGAACACATATGTTCACTTTCTGACGATGGTGACTTTTTGCTATAGGTGGCCCATTCTCCTCCGTTTATTGATAGCGTCTGACATCTAGTTGACCGATGAAAAGATGTTTTATAAAGTTATCTAACTAGCATTTGTGATTGTACTAGTTAGCTTTTGTACTCATTTATGGTCATTTGTATGGGTTATTTTATGCTGCTAAAAGTTAACGTTGATAGCTAGATAGCTAGCTAACGTCGCTGTTAATTGTGAATATACAGCGAGATTAGTTTGTTGACACTGATATATTTGCCTCACTAACAACATTCCACATAAGTTTAAACCCATAGACCGTTCATCGATGGCTCCATAAAAACAGGTTTCTATTTGTTGTGTCAGGGGTCATTTTATTTACTCCCAAAAGAAAATACTGAGAAAATGCGTTTTTTCACACTTGTGAAATAAAGGATTTTTGGAGATACATGTTTTTCATTGGACAGTAACAATATTTATGCTCTGTTACACAACCACATGACAGGAAATGGAGTCTTGTTTGGAAACACTGGAGTTAGGTGGTATCACTAGTTTAAGTGTGACCTGGGCCTTGACATTATTAAACATCAGAAAAGAAATTAAACATCGTCTGGTTAATCCTTAAGGAAAGAACGCATGGCAGTTAAAGCTGATCACGTTGTTTCTCTCAGATTCAGAGCTGCCCTAAATTACCTTACCGGTTGCTTGTCAACAAAGGGGCCTTTCAAAAATCAGGACAGTTAAGGGACTCAGTTTAAACCAATTAAGAGCCCAGATGACATGTCACTGTTAGGCACAGGTGAACTCTTGAAACCAGGCCACATCAAACAGAGTCTGTGTATAACTACAGCTAGGATACGAACCAAAGAGGCCATATCAGGTAAGCAAAGTGTGCTATCGCAGCCCTACGCCAGTGCGTGTGCATGTTTCAGGACAGCTGACCTTTCACTGCAGCCAGGTACGCCTTCATTTCCCTCTGCAGCCGGAACCCCTCAGTCTGTGTGGAGAGAAACGTTAGTTAGCAAAAGTTGGCAGGCGTCTTCTCAGTGATGTCATCACCATGAGACAGCCCCCATCTGAGTGCTGAGAGCATCAAGAACGGAATCTGTGGCCAAATCTGTGTACACATTTTAAAAATGCTGAGGCAAACACTGGAAATATTAATCTAATGACTAATGTGTGCTTTAATTCACATTACTATGACTGCTTGTAAGATATTAAATATGAATTAATGCAGATTTCTGTGTATTTTTATATGAAATGTGAGTCTGATCCTTTAAATAAAATATCAAAGGTTAATTTCACAAAAAAATATATAAAGGAGTTTTTTAAACATTTTTTATTATTGTTCATGTCATAGAGCGGAAAAATGCATAGCTTAATGGTTAGTTGTTTATACCTGTGGTGTTACAATGTACAAACAGCTGGGGACAAAAGTTTACCGATTACCGTGACTAGTCATAAGATTAATCCAGCTGATTTTGCCTGTAAATTGTCATCCAATCACATCACCCGGTCATGCACTTGACCTGATATGTCAAACCAATTGTGGGACAGAATGAAGAGGCTGTGAGGCATGTCAGGTGACCTTAAAACAAAAGCAGGGAGATGGGAAAACTGTGGCTCCGGTTAAAAGGTGTTTACTGGACTATAGGTCCAGCTCTTACAAGCTCTCGCAGGAAAAAAAAAAAGGCTCCCGCCGTCTACAGATGCAGTAACACCGTAAGACATACAGCGCGTGCCCTAAGAGATGGACTTCCTCAGAACCGAGGGCTCCGGCTGCAGATTTCTCAAAGTGTAACTTATAAAGGTTGTAGCGATGATGTCACACAGCGAGCTGAAAGCTGCTCCGGGGCCAGGCAGCTTTGGCAGGAGTTTATCGCCATCGTTTGAGACACTCTGCTGTGGGGGGGGGAGTCGCAGACCTTGGCATAGATTACTTCAGACCTTACTGCAGCCTAAATTACTGCGGCATCAAAGAGGCTATTTGGGCCGTAAGAGAATGGAATCATTAATAAGTGCCGACCATGAAAAGGACCTGCGTGAGTAGTTATTGTTTTAGTGTTTTATTCTTGCCCAGATGGGCGTTTCCCTGCTCCCTCTCGCATGCCGGGCCTCTGTCTGTATGTGCGGCTTGTGGAGATAGAAGCACATTGATTACAGTAATGGCACAGCCGGGGGGGGGGGGGTCACATGGTGAAATGCGGATCAGCACCAGCGGCCCTGATGGCCAGGTCCCATTTCCTAACGATCGCTGCTTTTGTAAACACCCCCCTGATCTTTAGCGAAAACAGGAATTATCCAGCATACTGGAGGGGGGGGGGTGGAGTGATGTTGTATAGCTGTATGTGGGGATCGAGGTTTAGTTCACTTCATGGTTAACTACAGACGTAGCATTAGCCCGAGCTGATACGGGGAAATAGTGTGTCTGTCGGCCAGAGATCCTGCAGGGAGGATGCAGAAGCTACCAGGACGTCTCTCTCTCAGATTTACCTCCCCACTCGTTGAGCAGGCGTCTGCTTTAGCCTCCTCTCTGACAGCAGACCTCTTTCTCACTTCCCAGCTTAAGCCCCCCTCCCCCCACCTCAGTGATGCAGGCGACGAGGGGGGGTGAAACCAAAGCAGTCCCTGCTGCAAGCTCTGATAAGCTCTCATCTCTGCACCCCCCCCCTTGCCACCCACCCCCTTCTAGCACTTTCCCATTCACGCAGCACGTACAGCTCAGCATGGCTGCTAAATATAGTAAAACCTGCTAACAGGCGGCTTCAGCGAAGCCCGCCCTTCTGCTGTGCTCACGTGCTTTACGTGTGAAAATACTCCAGCCAGCTTCACCCAGGTCCCGGCAGCTTAAAACACCCTCTAGTCCAGCTTCCCCCAGGTCCCGGCAGCTTAAAATACTCTGTAGTCCAGTTTCCCCCAGGTCCTGGCAGCTTAAAACACCCTCAAGTCCAGCTTCCCCCAGGTCCCGGCGGCCGGCCTCACCTCCTGCTTCTTGAAGTTGAGGACGCACTGCTCAAACTGCTCATCCTTCGTCTCGTCAGCCTTCCCCAGCTTCTGCAGCACCTGGGTAGCACGAGTGGAGAAGGTGGTGAAATAAAAGACAGAAAAGAGACAGGCCTGACTCTTGTCAACATTCCGCTAACGTGTCACTTCCTGTCTAATACTGTCTCAGGTACAAATCCAAGGAACGGCACCGGTACTGTACATTTACATTTACAAGAATTACTGAGATTAGTTTATTTTTGTCATACATCTGTTCTGTATATCTACAGAGTGACAGGAGTTCCCACCTGTTCTGAAAAAATAAGACATACTGGACATTGAACTATTGCAGTATTAATATTATAGAGTACACTTTCTAATTGTATTTCGGTGTCTGCAGTTTAGGAAAGAAAGTTTAATTCTGCATTCAAAAGATAATTTATACAGAAACTCATTAAACCTGAACTTTGATCATTTGTTTTCCAGCAAAACAGTACAAACATGACAAGCCATTTCCAGGAACGCAATGAATCTCCTCCTGAAACGGGCCTCACTATTAAGCACAATTGATTTTCTTTCCTGTGAAGATGAATCGTTATTCAAACGAGACGGTTAATTTCTGTTCCTTATAAATAATTGTTTGGGACAAAAAATGTTGTCCTTAAAAAGAAATGCAAAATTATGTTATTCGAAAATCCTTTACCGTTACAGTAAGAGGTCATTTTATTTTTGGAAAATTGACTACTGAATCCCAAACAGTAACAGGAGACAATAAAGGTGGGCTAATGTAACGGTGAGTAAATCAGGGGCCTTTCCACTCAAAAACATTTCACGTAAATGACTGTGTTTATTGAAGTACCTAAAATAAAAAAAGTCGCCAATTTAATAGACTCTGAGCTGCGGGGTAACGGAGGCGGAGAGGAGGGAGAGGATGGAGAAGCTGGTGGGGCAGTCAGGGCTGTAAAAGGGAGCGATTATTTGCAGATTTACCTTCGTCCTTCGTTTTAACCGTCTGGAATGCGGGGCAGCCATTCCCGGGGCAGCAAACGCAGTATCGCCCACTTTTACCCCTACGAGTCCGTAGTTATGACAGAGGCACCCAATCCTCCTGAACGCCGAAGCAACTGAGAAACTGCTTCCCTTCACAGAGTCACTGGGACCAGTGCAGCATTGCCGCGGGGGATACTGGGGCCAGCATAGCGGACCCGTGGTCACACGGGCACGCATCACAGAGGCGAAGTGTGCTGTCGATTCGTTCGCGGAACACAGGATCGATTGGGCCAGGGGCAGCTCCATAGTAACGGCCGCTATGCATGTTCGCAGAAACACGGGCAGGAATTAGTGGGGATAAAAGCGCACCTCGACCGTCTGATGAGGTGAGCAGGCACCTTGCCTCGCATGGGCTGCCCAGATATATCTCAGTGATACTGACTCTTATCCATCTCCACCATGTCACAGATGCGAGTCCAGCCCCTGCTGTTTGAGGGGAATGCATTTCTGCGGCTGTGGCTGGCACGTGGGGGGGGGGGGGGGTCTGTGCAGCAATGGGCTTTCAGCCCTTTCCACATGGGGTGGAGAAGTGATGGGGGAAGTGGAGGTAGAGGGGCATGTGGTGCCCCATTAATGCATGTATACCCGAGGCTGAAACTGGCCACACAGTCAGAGTGTGTGTGTGTGTTGACCACACAGTCCGCTCATAGGCCTGACATGAAATAAATTTGCAAATTTGGTTTCATAAACAACTTACTCTGGCCATCAAGTCAAGCAGCATTCATGGGTCTTTTTACAGTCTCAGGCATGAGCGGCAATAAAAAGCCGATTAATATTCTTTCATGAGGAATAATGACCTGCCTGCTTCTCTCCGCGGTTTAATAAACCGCACAACTTCTCAACTCGGTAAAAGGCAGACTGCTCAAACAGATCCAACAGACATCAGCAATAAGGAGGAACCGAGGAAGGGAAGGGGCTGAAAATGCGCCGACTGACCACTGCAAGTCAATGTGTGCGGAGTGTCGCGATTTTAACCAGCTTCGACCAATCATATTAAGGCTGAGTGATACCAGCGTAGAGAAACTACATGGGGGGGCGACACCCACCTCCACAAAACAAGTGCCCCCCTCAGCTGGTAGTATCAAGGTAGATACAAACAAACTGTTCTTTTTTCCAGGATTTCAAATGGGAAAATCAAAATATTTAACTGGGACTGACTGTCATCCTAAGGTGAAATGACATTTCATCTGAGAATGACTGTGCAGATAAATTAATATCAATACATGAATAAATTAATGATTATCCATCTTGCCTTGCAGTGAGTTTATGGACCTTTTGCTTTACAATCATTTTTAACTAACAGGCCTAATGAAACGCATGAATGACGTCTGTGTGTGTGTGGTTAGGGTTAGGGTTAGGGTTAGGGGCTGTGATTCCAGAGGACGCGTTGGGAATTTATGAATTTCCTGTAATTCCCACTGCTGTGGGAATATTCCAATGTTCCCGCTAAATCTTTCCACGTAAAACGTAAATAGTGACATTAATTTTTGTGACCTCTTACACTACCACCTTTCACTTTACTGCAAACTACACACTATGGCTATTTATGATTACTGTTTAAATGTTTATGTTGGATCACAGTCCTGAAGCTGGGTAAAGCTGTGTATAGCTTGCTGAGTATAACTGTGTATGTGACAAATAAAACATTGATTAATGTAGTCAAGAAAATACGGCTTATAGCCGTCTGAGCCCACTGCTCTGCAGAGCTACTTTGAGAGTGTGGCAGCATTTAATGGCACCTAAGATATATAATTTCTATAATGGAGAACGACTGACGTGTAATTTCTCACACGTAGGAGAGAACGACACGGAAGAAATCAGTTCTGCAGTGTTAAAAATAGCCGCACGCTAACGGCGCATGTTAGCGAGTTAAAATGGTTAGCACCTGTTCATTGCGGCCTGGACTTTGTGACGAAGATGCCTAATTAACGTCCAAAAACACAGCAGGTCCCTGAGTTTCGTGACAAAACAAGCCTGTGTAATCTGTTCGGCAACATATAGTATGACCTACTTGGGTCTATGAGGGTGAATCAGATATGACCAGCAAACGGAGCGATTAATTACCCAACATTTTATGGATCTTCATCTACTGATTTAACAGGCCTCTACTGCATTTGCATGAAAACTTAATACTAAAGATATGACAGCATAACACTGCATAATTATGTGTCGTTAGAACTGCCTTGTGTTCTGCAGCCATGGAGACGACAGTCAGAAGTAAGAAGAGTGAAACGTGACTTTTTCGGGGAGGGTGGCCTGCCCCCCACCTAGCATCAGTGGAGAGTGGTGCGGCAGAGGTTTGCTCTGCATGACAGCATGATAGAGAGCCGTGGTCCGACCCTCAGTTTCGGTATGACAGCAAAATATGTTTTTTAATGTTGTCCAATTCGCTAATCCTATTGGTGGTAATGCCGTTTCATTTTCCAACATTTTCAAAGTCAGGAAATGAATTTTAAGGGGGAATCTGCTAGTTTTGAAGGGGGGTCAATCTGGCTGTTGTACTACTCAGCTATGTCCCTGGTAGGGAGCAAACAAATCCCGGGGTGGGGGGGGATCTGTATTCTGTCCTTCTAGAAGATTCGAGTTTGTCACGATCACTGAAGTCTGCTGCGTTTTAAAACCAAGGACACTTGGCATATAGTGATGGCACATTGCATGTTGCTCAGGGGAGCAGAAAGAGTCACCCAGAGCCAGTATACTGTGCCCCCCAGAAGAACTGACTCACTGGGGTTCATCTGCCTCGTCACGACAACTGACATCAGCCTCTAAACACATCGCACCCCCCAAAATTGCTACATCCTGCACCCCCCACAGCCCCAAGACGTGGGATATCACTCGATCGACGGCTTAGAGGCCAGCGATGACTCAGCCAGATCGCAGAGTTCCGTCCATGAAGGACATTCTTGTGGTAAGATCCCTACATGGTTAACTACAAAACAGTCTAATTATCAATTAATTTCAGCTTGGTGATTTAAAATAAAAAGTCAACAGAGCTTGGAATTCCTACAAAACGTGGTACTTTTTTTTCCATGTGACAGGAATGGAAAATGTGACATTTGCGTGACGCTCAAACAGCACCTTCTCTCATTGGACCAAATGTCGCCCGCGTACAATGCTCAAACAGCACCTTCTCTCATTGGACCAAATGTCGCCCACGTACAATGCTCAAACACCGCCTTCTCTCATTGAAAAACGAAAGTCCCGAGACATTAACACAGAGACGGAACACGGTTAAAACAGCAGGGCTCATCTAACCCATGCCAGGGGCCCGTATTTCAGCCCACTAACTGAAACCTCTATGCACCTTTAATGTTATTTCATATTATTATTTTTGCAAATATCACACCAAAGCAGTGCAGTCAGGATGTTTAGACATTTCTCAGATGTCAGAAGGCCCTGGACATTTTTCAGTGCTGAAGTGTGGCCTTCTCTCATTGGACCGAATTTCGACTGCGTACGTTGCCCAAACACCGTTTTCTCTCATTGGACCGAATGTCGGCCGCGCTCGATGCTCAAACACCGCCTTCTCTCATTGGACCGAATGTTGGCCGCGTACTTCCTGGAGACGGCTACTGTTTGGGAAGTGCTCTCCTTTGTCATGGGGGGGGTGAGAGGTGAGCACATGCTGGGTGGCTCACACCCGGCACACATACAGCCACTCCACCTTATGCTATCTGGCACCTTTTGCTGGCAGAGTCCGCCTCCCAAATGTAAACCATCCTAAGTGACACCATCCAGCTAACAGTATCCGCTGCATCTGCCATGCTATTCTAACTGAAAAAATGGATTGCCGAATTCATGCTGTGTGTGTGTGTGTGTGTGGGACGGGGGGGGGTGGGGTGTTCACAGACAGCCTCCATTATTTTTACATGCCGCTAAATTTTGTATGGTAGATAGGCTTACCCGTTGTCCTAACCTCCATCCAAGCTACCACAAATATTTTATGACCATGACACAATGGTAACGGCTAACGGCATTTTAAGTGTCATTTGAGTCTCGGAGGTAATTAACCCACGTGAGCAGGCGGGTAGGCTCATATCCTGGCCCTCGCTTCCTGTCTGGGACACAATGGGGCTCGTCGGGCTCCGGAGAGGTATCTGATGCCCTTTCCAGGGGCACAATACCCAGTGTGGAAACACGAGGCACCCAAGGCTGAGGCCTATTAAATATTAACAGCGCAGCTGAGAGAGTGCGCTGCCTGAACGAGGTGCCCCAGAAACACCCCCTACCCTCACTCTTTGTGTGCCTTGGGGCTCCAGTTTAAATGAAATGAAAATAACCCAAAGTGGACCGTCTATAATACGGTTGACAAATCTTAAAATGCTGCCATAGTGCCCTTTTTCTATGAAACACGAGAGTGCTCAAGTCACGCGCTCCATGCAGGGAGACTCCTCCACCCCCCCCCCCCCCCCAGTGTGACTCCGCACCCCTGTAGAGGAGACCCTGCTGTGAATTCCTGGCCAAGGTTTCTTGGCTAAAAACATCCACAGACACTCGATGTTCTGAGGTTCCTGAGCCAGAGCTGTAATTACACCTCCCTGCCAGAAGGGGGCGGCAGTGGGTGTTTTTAGTTTGTCAAAAAAACACACCTGCGAACCTGTTGGTACCAAAAATATCCCTCTGCGAAGCACCACCAAAGGTAACAGTGGAGAGGATGGACGACATGGCTGATCTTTACCTGCTTGGTTTCACACATTTCGTCTTCCTGACACCCTTAACCACCCTGGCGGCGGCTAATCTCCTGACGTCCCTGTTCCTTTAACCGCCCGCATCGTGTGGTCTGTCCCGCCTCTGCGTCTCTGGTATCGCTGTCGGCAGAATTTAATCAGCCGGCTTCTTCATCATCCGTTACCCCCAACACCCCCCACCGCATCTGGAGATTGACCCCCCTTCTCGCTTCAGCCAGAAACGAAGACGAACACCCGCTAATCATTTTTGGGAAATTGCTTGATTCCGTGACACCAGCAGGCGATCGGTCTTGTCACCCCCCATGGGCTTTTATTTGCCGAGTGTCATAGTCACCAGCGCCGGGGTGCTTCCGGCGTGATACCAGACACCTCGTCAACTTCTTCGCTCCTGCCCACCCCCGCATTTCCAGCCCAGAAGCCGGAGGGGACAGACGCACAGCTTACAGCAAGCGGAGTGGGACCACGGAGGGTCAGAAGGTCAACAGGTCATCAGGCGTCCGTCCGGACACGCCATTCACCTTTTTTATGTGGATCTGCATCAATTTCAGCCTGTATGGACCTTACACACATAACAAAGTGACATTTTCATTTTCTAAATCTCTCTGAACAAAAAGTAGGTCACGCAACAAAACCGTGAGTAAACAGCACCATGTTACCAAACAGCTGATGCTTCACATCTTTAATACGCTCCCTGCTGGGTCATTTATCATATCCATCTATCCATTTTATGTATCCGCTCGTCCTGTTCAGGGTTGCTGGGATCCGGAGCCTATCCTGGAAGCTACGGCAGTTCCCTGCAATGCAGGGAACAACCCAGGATAGGGTGCCAACCATTTATCATATCCTTAACTTATATTTACACCAATGGATCTTTGCAAATGTTTCAAAGTCACTATAAGGCTGAGATAACAGCATTCCAAAGCTGAATGTGGATTCAGTGTAAATTACTGTCCCCGCAGTTTGTGGAGATTTTGTAAATATCTAGAACAATCATGCATGGCTGGCAGGTGATGTTTTAGGTCAAAAGCTAAAGTACAGGTCACATGACAACGAGTCAGAGCCTACATGATGCCACTGCAGAAAAAAATACCTGAAATCTACCTGACAAACATATAACTCAAACATATAATTCATATAACAAACTGCACACATTGACTAATCTCCCGTCAATCTGACGCAAGGCGACATCCACGAGCCCGGCTTGGCCTAGGAGGGGACAAATGCCAAACTCACACCCAAACACCTCCCCACGTCCAACGCAGAGATCCTGAAACCCTGACCCTATGGAAGCAGCCAAGTC
>JAODKN010000079.1:7363523-7377525 GCA_026774425.1 Petrocephalus zakoni
CTGAACAAGCCAAATATGTGTTAAACATCTATGGGGGCTGAGCCCCCCTTAAATGAAAATCCTAGAAACGCCCCTGGCTTTCACTAAATTGCTCTTATTTTGTGGTTTGATATATGTACCCTGTGATGGACTTCCATCCCTTCCAGTGACCCCTTCCTGGGATAGGTATCAGACTCACCTAGACCCCACACTGGATATGCAATACTGCCAATTCTGGAAAATGGGTGCTTTAGAGGAACATAATTATTACTGCAGCGCCATCTGTTGGTAGGTGAGGGGAGAACATCAGCGTGATGGTTGGTGTCCAGCACCAAGGACAGCAGTCTAAATAATTCCAACAAGCCTAACACAAGTCAGAATGCTGATTCTCATGGTGGTCAGCTTCCCCTGCCGCCCCATTCACCAGCAGGGGGCAGACCAACACTGCTCATGGTTAAAACTGCACTTCATGTTCGTTATTTAAAGATAGACGTGAGCTGCGTGCACTTCACGTTGTCATTAGTCCCGTCCTGTAGGAAAGGCATTCTCTGCGTGAACATGTTATAAAGCAGGAAGCTTTATACTACTTTTGTTAGTGAGGGAACACCACGCATCACTTTATCTGTCATTTGCCTCGTACATAGTTTAGGTTTAGACCACAAGCGAGTCAGACTGGGCCCATACAATACGATCTATCCACATGATATTTCAGTCACTGTCAAAGGCCATGTTACCTAAACGTAGGCACATCAGTTTAGCTTTCTGGAGAAGCCACGAAATGGGAAGGCCGTGCATTGGTGTCTCTCAAACAGTAGCAGCAGGAAGTGTTAA
Organism: Petrocephalus zakoni; assembly: GCA_026774425.1. Lineage (NCBI taxonomy): Eukaryota > Metazoa > Chordata > Actinopteri > Osteoglossiformes > Mormyridae > Petrocephalus > Petrocephalus zakoni. The sequence goes on from JAODKN010000079.1 coordinate 7,364,334, forward strand.
ACTTACCTAATGTGAGAGATTACTCGTGCAAGCCACTGTTTCCCAACCCAATCCTTATGTACCCCGAGACAGTCCACATTTTTGCTCCCTCCCAGTTCCCAGCCAATCATAAACACACAATCTATATGTGTTATAATGTGGACTGTCAGGGGATGCCAGTGGACTGGGGTGGGGAACACTGCTCTAAATAACAATAAAGCCATGAGTGTATGTATCATAGTGTACGGTAACAAACTCTTCATAATGTAAACTAACACGATGCTAACCATCAAACCACATTCTTACCTACAGGAAATAGTACTGCGGTTGGTAGGATAGCTGGGTATTGCAGCCTTTTGTACTGTAATGGGAAGATGGTAGTAGTGGTGTGCGATACTGCTATATTTGGTATCGATCCGATACCAAGTAAACACAGGGCTAATATCACTAATACCAGTACCGATACCAATAGTTTTTACTTAGAGAAGCAGCTAATGTACTGTGTAGGGGACAGCAATGCATCATCAATATGCTAAATCTGATTTAATTTTCATAACCACCAAATGATTTTATGATTACTGCACTCCACATTTAATTAGTTCCTTATGTGCATGTTAAAAGTCAGGAGAGATTTTTTAGCAAAGTTTTTAGTAAAATGAAAAACTTTTTCATTATTGTAATGCACTAAATTTGGAAAAATCTGGAAAACATTATTGGAAAACAAATGTCTAAAACCTTAAATTGTTCTTGTCAAGTTACTTATTTAGAAACAACAATAAGAACAAAAATCTCCCTTTGATTACACTTATCTGCTTTTATAAACAAAGTGCACACAGTAAATTGTGAAAATCAAAGTAAATAAAGTGCAAATAACTAAACAAAAAAGCACAAACTTCTCCCGGCTCTAACTCTCAGCCTTTGGCTCCTCTGTTTCTGTGCCATGTTGCCGCGCGACTCTCACTCAGCCGGTCTGCTCGCGCTCACGCCGCTGAGTCACGTGACACCACGACAGCAAACCACAGCAGCGCGCGGGGGAGCAGAAGGAGCAAAGTGAGCTGCACGATGCAGATGGAGCACAGATGTGCCTACCTTTGGGAGTGTAGAGGAGAGAAATTGGAACAGTATTGATCCCATAACGTTGGTATCGATCCGATACCAATACCAATGTTGGTATCGATACTATCGATATTTGGATCGATCCGCACACCCCTAGGCGGTAGCAGTGTCGTGGTAGCACACAGTAAACCCTGAGTAGCAGTTTGATCGGAAGGATGTGCCTGTTTTCCTTATCAAAGTCCGGGCACTGCTAGTAGCTAGAATTGTACCAATGGTTCGTACAAGTAAGCGAGCAATAACTGAGCAACTTTCCCCCTGCGAACTTTCGTCGTGTCACTAGTCATAAGAATTCGCTGTGCTCAGTACCCGTTTTTATAATTTTACTCGTTAATGTCATATAACAATACATTTAGAAATGTAATGTTTTTATGATATTTTTTGTATAACTAAAGGTTGCGATTTCGAAACAGGTCTGTCCCTACCTCAACCCCCCCCCCCACCACACACACGCACACGCACACACACACCCTGCAATTCCTTCATGCGCCACCAGGGGGCGGCGCCCCGCAGTTAGAATGCCTCTCTTCTAGCATATCCTCTGTTTAATATAATAAGGAATGTTTAATTAGTCTTTCGCGGACAACGGACTCTCATTGTGTTTTCTTGTAATTAAACCCCTGGCTTAAGTCTTCTTGGTCTTCTGGGCGGAGTCATCACCTTGTGTTCGCCAGGTCCGTGTGACCCGCATAGTTGACAGTCCCGCACAGGTGACCCGGACCCGGGCGGTGCGGGTTCAGACAGACGGGGGCCGGGCAGAGCTTCCCGTCCGTCCCCAGCACCGCAATGCCTTTCCAGCCCCCCCTAGCAGAGCTCCGCAAAGGCAGGCGGCGTGTTTACGGGCGCACTCAGCCATCCGTCCAACTGACAGCGTAATGCGTCTGTTTGCTGTTGTGGGTTCCGGGCTGTCTCCGCAGCCTGTCATTACAAGGGGAACTGGGGGCTGGAAATGCGGGGAAAGCGGACCTATGACGGCCGATCGGCTTGGGGGGGGGTCCCGCTTCGGGCGGCGCTAAAAGCCGCGGTGCCGTGGCTGGGGGGCGCCGAGCCTGCGCCGCCGCGTCTCGGACGCCTGAGCGCCTCTAATCACAGTGATTTTCTGCATTTCTCAGACGCCTCGTTTCCTAAATGGACGGCGGGGGGGTCGGGCAGGCGAGCCGGAGGACGGGTCCGCAGAGGAGCGCTGCGGCACGGCACCGTGACGCTGTATCTGTGCAGCGTTACACACAAACACATATTAATAATATCTCTCATAGTCAATCTGCTCTAAAGTGCTCTGTGATCATCAGCGCAGCATTAGCGCGCTTCTCACACTGCCTCTCGCCTCCTAGGCGGGGGGGGGGGGGGGTTCAAACCTGTAATTTCTGCGCGTTTTGCATACTTTTTCTGTGCCGTAATTTGGCGGGGGGGGGGGGGGTCAGGCACCTTCAAACACGCAGATGGGAGAAGGGGGTCCAAGAGCGACCAATCACCTCAACATAAATTGGGGGGGGGGAGGTGCCAAGTCTAAAATATGTAACGATATGTTTTTTCATTGCCACTTCAGCCTTCCACGGGTATAAAAGCCGTGATTTTCGTTGCCACGTCATCCCTTGATATTTCGCTGTTCTATCACCTTTTGACTCACAGATATGGCGGGCTGCTGTATTAATCAGTAAGCATAAGCATAATCCCTGAATTTTCTCTCTATTTGTCTATGATCTTCCGGGAACTTGTGTTTAATAAGCTTTCCTCAACGCATTAATGATTGATGAAGATTATTAAGGAGTGTCACGCGATGAAGGAACCCTCCTGTTACATGACAAGGCTGCCCTGACACCAGCGCGCAGCCCTCTGAGCGTCACAGACCCCAGTCTGGCTCCGTCACATGGGCTGACGGTTGGCCATATTGACGCGACCTTTGACCTGCCCCACAAGCTGGGCCCGAACACCGATTGGCTATTGTAGGTCCTGCAGGCAAACTGAAGGCCCTGTGGACATGTCTGATTAATTTCCTCCAGCAAGCTGGTTGAATCCAGTAAATCCTTCCCTCTACTGAGGATCTCAATGGTTTTAACACCTCCTCTGTCTCTTCTAACATCAATAAATATGCTTTGGAAATAAAGGAAACAGATACATAGGGATGCATCAGAAAACGATAAAGCATGTTTGTGCGAGAGAGATATTCTTAGTAAATATGATGAATTTAATGTGAGAAAAAGCCAATATTTTCATGCAAACATTCTGTACTTCATGAAAAAGTGTAAACTCTCAACAGCAGTGACTCTCATTTTTAGATGCATCAATAACTCAGCTTGAAACACTGGCCTGCGGATGATATCTGCAATGTGGGCTTATCTGTGGTACGCTATTCTAAAAAAAGTCAGAGCTCCAAACCTGCATCTCTGTGGACACGCAGACGAAATGATGAAAGGGCATCATCAAGGCCTTTCAGAGATTTGCATCTCTGTTCTTGCAGAATTATTTCTCACAAGAAGTAAAACAGATTGCGGGCCTAAATGACTTCAGATGACTTTATTTTTGGGGAGAGGGGGGGGTGAGCTGAAGGATGTCTAGATTCTTTCCAAACCTGGTGGCGAAACATGTCTGGACCCTTTAACTGAGAGTCCTGCCAGAGACCTGTCTGAGGGCCCAGAAGCTGGGCAGATGAGCGTGGAGTCATGGTCATGGACTGCTCTCACCAGCCCTCCAAGGAAACTTTCACTATCATGCTGCCCTGGCACCTCTCGGCAGGCAGCCAGGAGATAGATGGGAGAAGGGGGGGAGTTTCCACGGCGACGGGGCAGCACGGGAACAGGGTACCGGCTTGGGCTGAACCAGCTTACGGTGCAGAGCAGTGTGAAATTGCACCAGGAAACTGTGTTCATTAAAAACAGCCGAAAGAAATGGAGTTTGGAGATATTTGAAATAGTGAGGATTAATGAATGGGCGGTTTGTGAGTGTGTGTGTGTGTGTGTGTACGTGCTGTCCAGGTTTAGGAATCTCTCCTCTAGTCATGAGGCCCACCTGCTTCTTCAGATCTTAGCTTCTCCTGGGTTGAGCCTAGGTCTGCAGTACAGGAGCCAGATCAGAAACCCATATTTTCTGCACTGTTTGCCGAAACACGCAAATACATTTATTTTACAGTAGAGGGAAAGGTTACTTATGGGATCTGAACCCACAAACATTACATAGTTAGTACCCTGCTCTATTTGTTGAAGTACAGGAGCAATGTGTTGTGTGATGTACCAGCATGAAGGTCCACACAATGAGGCTGTGCGAGAGTTTTGATACGCTACAGAGAGCAGACTGCTTTGTTGATGGCTGGTTGAAAAGGGCTGGGGCATTACTGGGGGGTGGGGGGGGGTCTTTTAAAATGAACAATAACATTGTGACATCCAACCCTAAAGTTGCACACTGACATGTAAGCTCTGTCTGTTGGAGTGAACTAGTGTATCACCAGCGATCCTAATGCGTAAACAACATAAAAAAAAGAATTTGGTCAATCAGGTCAGTCCTTGTGTTGTCTTCTGTGGTGGGGAGGTTTTTCAAGCTGAGGTTGATTGGTGTTGGAGGGCGGGGACAGGGGGTTTGAGGGGGCATCGCAGGGAGTCTGGCCGGGAAATAAACCGTGTCAGGCAACGGAGGAGGGATGGAGAAAAGGAAGAATGAAAATCCCCAGGGTTGTTTTTTAAAGAAAGAAAATCAATAGTGGTTAATAAACCATCAGGACGGGAGACATAACTGGGTGTGACCACCCTCCTGCGTTGGCGCGCATGAACGCGCCTGCTGCCATGGCGATTAGCCGTCCGGCTCCGACACGGCCGCCGAAGAGCATGAAGCCGGAGAAAATGAAGAAAGGTCAGGCTGTGGACACAATGGCGAGGACCAGGGGCTGGAAATGCATTTAGGTAAGGAGGTTGGGGGGAAAGAAGGCGCTTCAGCCATGATCCACGTCCAGATACAGCTGCAGCAAGTGTTTGATGGCAGCTCATCAACAGGGAGAGAGTAATTTAAGGATGTCTAGAATTTGTTAAAAAGCCTCACGAATATGCCCGGCCAGATCCGAAATGTTCTGAGTTAGGTGATTGGCTACTTTAGTCTGGAAAGAATGCTGGGGCTGGTTTTATAGAACCCTGGATTTACAGCATCGTCCTGGCTTAGCCTTGTAAATACTCTCCAGACTGTCAGGGGGATTCTAACATGATCTGGAAACATCCTTCGTCAGGAAATGAGGCCGTCAGCCAACGGGGATTCAGGGTAAATGTTTCTGTTCCGACGCAAAACTTTTTCAAATGAAACATTATGAGTCTCAGTACATGAAGGTTTGGAGAACGATACATAAGATTAACGCCAGCATACAACGGCAGAGCGTGAGAATAGAGTGGATAAAAATTCAATATGCTGCCTGTCTCTGCTCAGGAAGAATCATTAATTTAAAACAGAAAAATCAATGAAACATCATGGATTTATTAAAACAGTCTGGAGTCCCGGGTCACATACATGTTTTGGACCACATGGTTTCGTCGCCTCCCCATGTAGAAGAACTGGCTGATTATCAGAACTCAGCACCGGTTCCTGAGCTCCAGCTCCATCAGAGAGTCCTGTTAGAGACAAGCCAGTGTAAGGATGCGCGTCGCAGAGATCTCCAGAGGGGTTAGTGGGTTTATGGGGCAGCCTGGCAGGTTTTTAAGCTGAGACCAAAGGTTTAAACTTGAACCAGATGTTGAGAGGGATCCAATGGGGGGCAGCCAACGGGAGATGGTAAATGGGAAGGTCCGGGCTTGGACCAGCAGATGGACGAATGGTTAGATGGGAGTGGCCTGGAGAAATCCAAAAAATTTTCTTACAGATGGCATGTACCAGGAGAGGATGAACTGCTCATTGCAGATGTTAATGAGGTTCTTAGCAGTTTTACATGGTGCCACTGTCATGCTGGCCTTGAAGATGGTAATTTAAGGTCATTGTCTTGGACTATTAAAGTGATAACTGGACAAAGCAGAGATTCTCATGTCTTTTCAGTGTAAGTAATAAGGAGCTGCTCCAGTATGTGTTTGTGAGGTAGTGGCTAGGGCTGTCCCAATGTGTGTTTGTGAGGAAGTGCCTAGGGCTGTCCCAATGTGTGTTTGTGAGGAAGTGCCTAGGACTGTCCCAGTGTGTGTTTGTGAGGAAGTGCATAGGGCTGTCCCAATGTGTGTTTGTGTGGAAGTGCCTAGGGCTGTCCCAATGTGTGTTTGTGAGGAAGTGCCTAGGACTGTCCCAGTGTGTGTTTGTGAGGAAGTGCTAGGGCTGTTCCAATGTATGTCACCTATGAGCCCAAACTCAGCTTTGCAATATTCCCCTCTTACCAAAATATGTCAGTATAGTCAGTTGAGTTGTTTGGTTGTGTCACAAGTTCAAAATTAAATGTTTTTTAAGGCCTCTTCCCACTCACACAGCTCTGAAATATAACACTAAACTGACTCCCTAAATGAAAAATTATACAGAGTCTGAGATATATAGGCCGTGAGCCCAGGAAGCAAATCTGAAGAGGCTATATTTGACATGCAGGTTATGTTAAATCGCCCTGGACAGACATCCCGTATCTCATCAGTTTCTTGTTACTAACATCACTTTTGTTTTGACACAAGAAAACCCTAAGTTCAAATACTGCTGCTGTTTTTCATCAAGACACTAGCGCCAAGGGTAAGCTGAGCAAGCGTGAAAAAGACAGAAATCAATATTTTAACTTCAATTTTAATAATCCTGCGAAGCCACAAATTTAACCATCAACAGCCTGAGTTTGGGTGACAGCTCGCCTTGTTTCTATGACAACCTGGAAAACGTGCACGTCTAGACTTGTATGGCTAGATTTGATACGACGGGAGTGACATTTAGACCCTTCCTTGCTGGAAATGTCCAGAAAATCCTTTTTTCCCCTTCATTCTAACATTTCTGTACAATTACAGACGCGGAGCAATTCTTAATAATTGGAGGCAAAGCTTATCATCTCATTACAGATATCTGTTATCAAAGGCAGCGACTGCCTTGCTGGAGCCTTTCATACTCCGCGGTAAATCAGGCACGAGGAGAATCACCCTGAAACAGGCAGCTCGCGAGGGTCATGCGATGTCCTCCTAATACATGAGGACTGCACCTTGCTACTCTGCCCTGTTCATCTTCCTTTGTCTGGACGCTAAGGGTAAAAGGGCCAAGAACTATAAGAGAATCACCTTCGGGATGCCCCACACGGATGCCCCCCCCCCACTGTTGTCAAACAGACCCTGTGTCACCACCTCCCAGCTGTTCTGAATATGATTATTAATATCTGACAGCACCTTCTAAGATCTGACCCCTCCAGGCCCATACAGTGGAGTTTGAACTGTCGCCTTTTACCCACCCCCCTGCCAGGGACAGTCCCATCGCATTCTCTGACATGTCTTTAGGCATTAAACACTTTCAGCTAAACGCTGATGCTTCCTGACAGTCTTGAAATAAAATGGGTATCACTCCATTTGAAAAGAGGGCTGCCATCCACCTGTCATTCAAAATAATTGCTGACTTTTGATGGCATGTTGTTATTAAGACTCTTGTGTGTCTCGTATCCTGTTGTACGGCACGGTGTGGGGGACCCCCACCTAAAAAAATATCACTATGCTAACGCAGCACCCCTCTTAAGCTGAACACTGACATCCTAGTTCTTCATGACACAGAGATCTGTCAGGGTGCAAAGCATGCTGGGACGATCAATGGGACTCCTGGTGTCAGAGCGTCTCCTCAAAGAACTTCCTCATATCAAATGAATTAATTTTGAAGGCTCCTTCTCACTCCTCGTCCTGCCCCCTAGGGCTGGAATTTACACGCCTTATAAAAGAGAATAAGAGCTGGCAAGGTCACATCAATGTCAGAAAATTCACTGTGTTTGTGTGTTTTTATACAACTTCCCTCCGGTGAAAACAGCTCACAATTGCTCGTTAAGGCATTCCATAATGGTGTGACCCAGCGTGTAGGTCAGGGATGTTGACAGCCTCACTCTAGAGAAAAATTTATCTAAATCCTGAATTTACCGCTACGCTCTCAAGGACACAAAACACAAGCTCTGTCCCAGGATAATTCTGAGAGGTTTATTGTGGGATAAACGCACCTCGAGACGCTCTTTAAGGATATTAACACTGAAATGAACATGCGACATGTACGACATCTCAAAGACAGAATAACCTTTTTTCATTTCAAGTAAATCCCTTTGAAGCCATGTTTTTTTCTATTTATTTATCTTTTTCGTGTGATCAGGCATGGTCGTAATGCCCTTTATTTTAGGTCTGGAGAATCGCCAAAGGTTTTTCTCCTTTCATTTTGACTTGAGCCACTGCCAAGTTGCACCAGCCCAGGACATGAGGTGGGGGCGGGGGGGGGGGGTCTGGCAGACAGCTTCCGACCCCCCTCCATTTTGCTAGCCTGCTGAGAACAAAATCAGAGCTTTTACTCGAAACCTGAAGGATTCCAGCTCGGCCGGGCTGGTCGATGCCCCATGCTGATGTTGCGAGCAGAGAGAGATCCCAGTCGCTGGAGTGTCTTGCTGTTCTGAGCTGGGAGTGTGTGTGTGTGTTACGCAGGGCCCAAGCCTGTCCCCCAGCTCTGTTTTTTTCCTCTCGTTTTGGTCATATCAAATCCCATTTGAGACCTTATCAGCATGATGATCATCCTATATCTGGTCCCATGTCAGCAGAATGGTTTCCCAGCTCGCATATATTTGTGTGTGTTACATATAGGGGATTTAGTAATGAACACTTAAGACAGGGATTGTTACACTTTATTGATTCCTGGGACATTGCTAAGACAGAATAACCTTTTTTTTAATTTTAGGTAAATCACAAACTAAACAGTTCCGTACAGATGCAGCCAGTGGAAAATGAAAAGATGTTGTAAATCATACCACGTGAAAAAACTAGGCACAACCTGCCATTTTCGTAAGCGTGAACACTGGATCTTTCCACATTTCCAACCCGCAGGGATGTCGGTCTAGGGGACGCGTCACTGAGGGCGAAGGGGGGAGTTCTCATGAGAGGGGGTGGCTGAGGATTAGCCTGCCAATTACAGCACTGATGTACAATAATCCCGAGCGACACTAATGTGCAGTAACAGGTGTGCAGGTGAAATGTTATTGCTATAAAGCCGATTTGATAAAGTCCCCTTTTAACAGCACTCGGAATGTGATTGCACATGGCACCTGAATGTCTGAGTGCGACAGAAATCATTTCATTGTTCCTGATAATCATCACGCATCAAAACATCCAAACTTACATTCTCAGCGCAATTACAATGTGTCGCAAAGTTAAACAGGTGATTTTTAAAAGTAGACGCAACTATTTGTTTTAGGCTCCACCCCTTTCTGCATTCTCCTTGTCTGTACATCTGGTCAGCTCTCCACCGTACAGCTGATGTAAAACCATAAGATCCACATATTAGTTACCCATTAATTTTTAAATATATCACCAAAAATGGGGCTGTTTATATTCCTGGAAGGCGGCTGTGCCCCTGCAGTTATAGGTCTTCCCAGGGTACTGTGACTCATGCTAAGACCTGTTAGCATCTCCTGCTTGCTGCAGGGAGTAACTGCAGTTGTGTGTTAAAATGTCTGCTAGTTGTTTTAGTTTCTTTATTATCCTCGTAAGGGTCCAGCATGGTTGGGGCTTGACAGCTAGCACTCGATGCTAATGTGTGGGTGTGTCAGTACTACAGAGGCGGTGAATGATTCAGCTGGGATTCAACCATTTTTTCTGTCTTTTTCAGCTGCTCTGAAGTTTCTTTTCCCAGATTAAACTATAGATTTTGATTAGTCCTCTCACTATGAGGTAACGAAATGAGCACAGTTACAGGAACTGTGCCGCAGAAATCGCACCCGATGTAAAGAAACGGCTTTGGCTTTTCATGTGCTTTCAAGTTCGATTCTGGTGTGAGATTTGTTAATAGGAGTATAGTGGCCATACTCAGTTGTTAGACACTAACAGCGTTGTTCAGCAATAAATGGCTGGAATCATCTCGTTTATGCAGAATATCTTGCTCAGTTTGTGCACATTGGGCCAAATTAATGTTAAACTCAAAATGATAGTGGTTAGCATGTGAGTCTGAGTGCAGGTTGTGACATTGGAGTCATTCATCAATACAGGTGTTTTTTCCAAGACTCGTTGTCCTCCGGACCTGAAGATCACAGCATGAGATGTTTCGCTGGCTTCCTGAGCGGCGTGTGGGTTGTCTGATAAATTTTACAGCTCAAGGTTCCTTCCTTTCTCTCTCCTCTTTGTCTGTTTGGTCCCCAGTATTTACTTGCTGTGTCGTTTCTGAGACAGCAAACATCACTTAGAGATAAACCATCAGAGGGCTGTACGCTTAATGCACATTCACGCCATAAATCGCCCCCGAAAAGCTGGGTATTTCTAGAAGAAGCAGAAACGGAATTCCAGCGATATATTTTACGTGAGACAGAGACGCTGGATCCGGCTGTGATTCTGTCCTTGTTGCTCCGAATGAAGGTCAGCGCTTATCCCTGAATCTCAGAAGCACGGAAACTGGAAAGTTTAACATGCTGACGGCCTAGAATTGCCAGGTTTATGGGAGGTGTGGGTGATCGAGCTAAAGGACATATGCAGTTGGTAGCTGTTTAGCAGAGTTGAGGAGACACCCATCTTGAGTGTAGGCTGTTGTCAGCTGGGGGAGTGGGGGGATTAGAGATTGTACTTAGCACCCCATCAGGAGGAGAATGACCCGGCATCAGCCTTAGCTATCCTACAATCTCAAGAGCAGGTTATCCTGATTTGGTGATCCAGAGGGTTACATGATAAGGGAGGTGAATTCAAACACCTTTTATCTTCAACTGAAGTTTCCAGCTTGTCTTCTGACGGGGGTTTCCCCAGCCTGTACCGTGTGGAGGTGACAGCTTAGCGTGGTCGCTGAGCCATGTTGGATCTGGATTGATCAAAATGGGTCCTGCTGAGGATCTGGCTTTACACTGTGTTTGAAATGTCCCATTGATCTTAAGGATTGTTTGGCATAAGATATATGCCAATGAGTTTGACCATGATGGGATTTTTATGGTTGTTATGGACACCTGTAGAGATTTCACAGATGCTGTTTGTCTCCAGGCTTTAAGTAGAGCTCATTGTGACATGATGGTCCACAGAGAACCCTCCACCCACTAGTATGGGGCGATCACTACCATGTGGGTTGACAGTAACATTGGTGTCCTCAACATTACTCACAAGGAATGACAATGGGAGGTGGCTAGTTGTCAATAATTCCTCTAGTGTGAGGCAGGACAGTCTTCTCTTCCAAGCCCATGCTGGGAAGAAGGCTGGAGAAGCGAGAAAGGTCTGTATCCTTGTCAGGCAGCATCAAAGGAACAGAGCCTCCTGATTGGCTCCAGCTATGCCAAAGGAACCGAGTCTCCTGATTGGCTCCAGCTATGCCAAAGGAACGAGTCTCCTGATTGGCTCCAGCTATGCCAAAGGAACCGAGCCTCCTGATTGGCTCCAGCTATGCCGAAGAATCTGAGCCTCATCCCCCTTAAAACTAGTAACCACTATGCCGTCATCAGCAAGCCCCTTATACACATATATTTTCCATTTGTTCTCCTTATGTTCTGGAGATCTTTCTTTCGGCCGACGCTTTGAGACTGCAGGAATAGCCAAGAGGAAACGTCAAGGTGTGTAAAGCGAAGGGTTTCGCATAAAAATGAATACATTCTTAATTTGCTGTGTGTTTTCCTTGTGCTCTAATCATCTTTAATGTCAGACTCTGATGGTGCACAGGGCTCTTAGCTCAAGTCGCCTCTTGCCTTAAGCTTCCCTTTGTCCCTCGCTGCAGGGGTGGATTCGGATCTTCAGGACTCCCCCCGATTCTGGGAGAAGCTGGCTTCAAACCCACCTAATTAACCTTCTTTTTCAGCTCTGACGGAATCTCACTGCTGTGCCTGATAAGGGGAAACATTACTTTATGTATTAATGGTAGTATGATTAGCATAATTTAATCCTTTTCAAATACAAATAACATAGCTGTATATGAAACATTTTGATGGAGAATTAACATTTTCGTAAATTTAAATTAAATCTAAAATATACTATATTGATAAATTGCAAATTACTACAATTAAATTACAATTTAATACATACGTACTGTATTATATTCTTTGATGATCTGATATTATTAGGCATCTGAAAAAGGCACATTTTTATTAATATCACTAAATTAAAAGTACAATCTTGTAAAGGATTTTATATATTATTGTAAACTGCCCAACATTAATCCAGAATATGTAAATATATAACAGGATAAGTATTACAAATTCTTCAGTAACATTTTCTATGAATGTCTATAAGAATCCATGAACACATTCATAGCACATTATAATGCATTCATAAAGCATTATAAACATAGAATAGATATACGTTTTTAAAACGCATTATAGCAATGTTTATTATGCATTACGAGTGTTTTATGAAAATGCAATACAAAGCATCCTTAATACTTATACTGACCAATAAAATGCATTATGACGGTATCTATCGTGCATTATAGATGAGATCTTCACTGGAACTTATGGAAAATTGCAATCAGCACTATAATGCCTTATCACTGTCAATAAAAGATGATGTAATGATTTATTAATTGTTATACCGACCATTATAATGCATCATAAAGGTATCTATAATGCATTACTGATGAGAGTTTCAAGTAAAATGTTGCCAATTCTTCTAATGATTGCTTTAATAGAACTGTCATCTTCAATGGTGTAATTTCACAAATAAAAATGCACATTGTTCATAAGGACATAACTCCCATTTCTAGACGGCATGATGTATAACCACATAACACTGTATTGGTGTAAAGGGGGTGTCCTTTTACCATTGGGGGGGTCGTTTTAAGAAGCTGTATCTGTGACAGACCTGCAGCTCGGTACCGCCGGCGTCCAAGTGGTGGGATCCCAGCCCCGGGGGACTGTGGGCTGCCAGCCAATAGCAATTAGCCCTGAAATCTGATGACCACTGTATACGGGGGGGGGGGGGGGGGGCGTGGGGGGGGGCCCCCCCCCCCCAACCCCCCCGGACGGACCGGGCCCCCCCCCCCCCCCCAGCGGGGGGGGGGGGGG